>VDFB02353493.1:263636610-264065425 GCA_007258455.2 Sequoia sempervirens
GTGATTCCCTGAACCTTGAGGTGGAATGATAGACGACTTTCAAGATTGGCTATGATTGTGTAGACTTGTTGTTCTTCTGGCATGGTCCATTTGCTCCGATTGGCCTTGGATCGCCATCGTTGAAGGAATGAAGCAAAAGATTCATTCTTCCCTTGTTTTAGAGCGTATAGTTCTTCGAGACTAACATCCATTGCAATGTTACCTGCATAGTTCTTAATGAATGCACTTGTAATCTCTTGGAATGTTCTAATGCATGTAGCTAAGCGAGAGAACCATTCTATAGCGGGACCTTCCAAGCTTCTAGGAAATAGCCGCATCAGATACGTATCGTCATATGCGACTTCCATGCAATGAACCTAGAATTCCCTGATGTGATCTTTAGGATTTCTTGTCCCTCGATATTTGTCAAATTTGTGGATTTCAAATCCCTTAGGGAATGGTTTCATTTCTAAGCTCCTATCAAATGGATAGGGAGACAAGTTGCTTTTTGTTTTGGTTGTTTGCCTTGATTGAAGATCGAGTACTTGTTGCGAGAGCAACTTGAGTTGTGTCGTCATATCATTCTGAGGATTAGGGGGTGGGATGAATGTGTTTTGGGGTGTTGCAATCATGGTTTGGATTGATGGGTTGGTTGGTGCATTGTTCAATGGTATCGGTATGTTGTGGCGGGCGAAGTAGGCTTCTACTTTCTTTTGGATGAACAATGCTTGTTGTTTCTCTTGTTGTTGTTGCGCTAGGATTTTTGCTTGTTGTTGTACTTGTTGTTCTAACAATGCTTGTTGTTCTACTTGTTGCTGCACTTGTTGTTGATCTAACAATGCTTGTTGTTCTGCTTGTTGTTGTTCCCACAACGCTTGTTGTTGGGCTGCCAATTCTACTACTTCTTGCTGATCTTGGTATTGCTTTAGTGCTTGCTGATACGCTTGCAATTGTGTTGCTTGTGCAAGAAGTTGTGCTTGTGCTTGTGCTTGTTGTGCTTGCGCTTGAGCTTGTGCTTTGGCTTGCACTTGTGCGGCTTGTTGCTGCAATAATAGTTGTTATTGAGCGACCCTTTGTGCTTGCAATGCTTGCGCGACTTGGGCAGCTTGTTGTTGTTGTTGTTGCAATAAAGCTTGGGCTTGTTGCACTTGTTGCACTTGTATTGCGAATTGTGCAGCTTTGGCAGCTTGTGTAGCTTGAGCGGCTTGTTGCACAACTTTTTGTTTCTGCACTTGTTGGTATCCTCTTTGAAAAGCGGCTTGTAATGTTGCGTCGAATTGGTTTGATGTGGTGAACGTTGGTGGTGGTGGAGGTGGTGGTGGATTTGGAATGGTGGTAGATGATGATGTTGTGTTGATTATTTGGTTGGTGGATGGTGTTGTCATGTTGATTGTGTGATTGGTGGATGGTGTTGTTGATGTGGTAAGTGGCGTCGTTGATGTGATTGGCCCTTGAGAGACCATGCCTTGCAATGTTGTGGGGGTGTTTGATGATGTTGCCATTGCTTTTGTCATTTGTTGTTGTGATTTCAACAATAAGTTTTGAGCATTTGGAAAAATGTTTTGATTCATGGTTGGGATAGCGGTTTGATTGATACTTGGTAGGGGAGGCAACCCCAAGCCAATGAGTGATGTGGATGATAATGGTAGTGGTGGGATAGGTGGAAATGTGAGGGGATTGAATCCTTGCGAGAGTGTTGTGGTGTTGAAAATGCCCCCTGGTCCGAATATGTCTCCCTCCTCTTGTGAATTTGTGAGAAGAGGTGTTTGTGGTGCTCCATGAAAAGATGTTGATGATAGGTCATAATGTAAAATTAAGGAACATTTTGGTGTAATGGATTATGGAGGATGTTTTGTTCCACTATGGTGTTTGCATCCAAGTTTTGGTTATTCACAAGGGGATGTGATTGGAGTTCATTGAGGAATGTGTTTCCCTTGTTAACATTGGGTTGAGTTGGAGCAAATGATATTGTGATTTGTGGGATATTTTCTGTGGCGTTTTGAGATGGGGGTGTAGATGAAATGGGGATGGTGGATGAGATTGGTGGAAAAGATGTCTCTACTATAGTGGTCACATCAAAATCCAAAGGCAACTTGGCCCCTTGTTTTGCTAGTTCAAGCATGTACAATGAAGGGTTGAGTCTCATCATGATGTTGATGATTCTATGGTTGTCCGGATTTTGGAGCATTTCAGCTATTTCTTCGTGAGACATTCCAAAGGTGAGGTCCTCCCCTTGATTTTCTTCTTGTGGGTTTTGTGATGATGAGGGGATCAATGGATTGCTTGATTCTGCGAGATTCATTTCTGTGTTTGTTTGGCTAAGGTCACTTGAAGTGGGAGTTTCTTTGTGGGCTTCCATACTCTTGTATTGAGATCTCATTTGAACCATAAAACAAGGATCAATCTTCGAGAATATGGGAGATGAATCTCTTCATTCCTTGGATTAATCTCTATTTTATGTCCCAAAGTGAAAGTTTTTAGGATGCTTTTAGGATCAAATGTGATGATGATATGATGGTGATGGTTAAAAATGGATGTTATGGATGTTTTTGGCTTTTGATAGATCTTGAATGAAATACTAGGCTTTGGATTTTTGATTGGTTTGATTTTTGGATTTTGAGATTTTGTCCTTGATCTTGATTTGGATTTGGATTTTGATTTTGAACAAAAAGACCCTAAGATGTTTGATAATGATCTAAAGGATAGTTGTGTTCAAAGGATGATGATTTGGATATGTGTGAGGAGAAGGATGCATCTACCCACACATACCCAAACAAAATGATTGTTTCACTAAGTATATGGAGAAGGATTTATCTACATACACTAGCTAGACAAGATGATTTGGATGACTTTGACTAAGGATATGCAAAAAGATGCATTTACACATTCCTAGCCAAAGGTGTTTTGATAAATGTTTTCAAGGACTTGGTCTCAATGATTTTGGTGTTTGCTTGATTTTGTCATAAAGCCTAGCACTTCAAGGATGATTTCAAGGTTTTTTCAAAAGATGATTTGTGAGATGAATTTGATGTTTTGAAAGATGGATGAAAGAGGTTTGATTTGTTTTGATCCTTAGGTGAACCTAAAAAAAGACACTTTGTGTTTTCCTAGACCTAGGTATTGAAGAGCATGCATATGCTTCCTAAAGACCTTTGTAACCAAGAAATGATTTGAACATTTTGGATTTCCAATCAATGATTTGTGCTTTTGGGATTTGGAGTCTTCAACACACATGAAAGTTCATTTTTTCTTATCTTTGTAATGTCTTTATTTACAAAAACACTCTCTTTGATTAAAGTTTCAAACTAAGATGTCCAATGTCTTAATTTCTTCAGCCCACAAGATATTTTATGTGGAAATTATTGAACTTAAGATAAGGGTTTTTTTCCCTGTGTTTACTCAAAGAGACAAATTGAGGTATAATCCAATGCTTAGGAACCTCTAAGGACGTGAATCACAGGGAAAGCAATAACATATGGATTGAGTCAATATTTGTCTTCAAGAGGGTTTGAAATTTTGAGAATCATGTGAATAACGTTTTGAAATATTTTGGAATACAACCTTTGTGTTTTCAAGCGAAGAACAATTACAAGCCCTATGGATGTGTAAGACAATATTTGTTGGATCCCCACTTGGACAAGTCCAACTATGCTTATCCTTAGTGAATGGTTAGATGCTTGACCCCACTGGCTCCCCTCCATGGAACTCACTTATACGGGGCAGCCAAGCATCAACACCCATAAAACTCCCATGGCATGCTTTCCATCTCTACTACAAGACCGTAAAAATGTGGGGTGGCTTCAGAATGACCGTTCTTACACCAACAGATTAAGGATTTTGGAAAATTCTAGCACATGGGTTCCTAGTAGGTTTTCGTTCATAGGAGTTGACCCAATGTGGCAGGAGTCCCCTTCGGATCCATCTTTTCAGATTCAATCGCATGATATTGGCATTTCTTCCAATATCCACATTTATATCCCAGCTAGAAATACTCTTGGCTTTAGAGTGTTACCAGTTGAGTCATTTCCTTGGGTGAGTACTTTTTCCCCAAGGCAGGCCCTCTAGGATAATCAAAGCAAGCAAAGACACAATCCATAACTCGATTGATCTTTGATGGCACAAAGAAAGAGAATGTACGCGAAAATGCCCCTACTCACACTCGCACAAGATGTTCAATTTTTAAGCCCAAATCGAAGTGTTTCAAAGCAATAAAATATATTTTGAGTGTTTCTCTTGCACCCTAGATCGCATGAAGCACAAGGGGAGAGGATACACACTCAAAAGACAACATCACACAATTCAAGCACTTGTTCATTTTATAGCCTTCAAAGCAATTGTGATTTCGTTTTAAGCACCAAAATGAAGTGTGAGTTTTGATTGTTCAATTCTTAACCTCAAACAAAATCTAGTCAGTTTGTCCTAAGATTCATTTTAAGCCCTTTGCAATGAAAAATCAAATTGTTCATTTTAGACCCAAATGAAAATTAGTGTCCTAAAGCGAAAAGACAAACAATTTCATAAATAAGTGTTGAACAAACACTTAAAGCATTAAAAAACACTTTGAGTTTTCAAAAAAGAAAAAAAAATCCCCATCCTTTCGTTTTCGTTTGCTAGCCTCCTCCTTCGCTTTGTACCTTTTCGCCTTCGCTTTTCCTTTGTACCTTTCACTTGCCTTTGTTCACTTTTGGTACCTTTGTTGATTTTCAGCTTTGTACCTATAAAACATCGTTATGACAAATGAAATTCATCAATAATGTTTCAAGCATGATGAATTTCCAAAATTTATTAAAAAGAATATTCTTAGAAACAAGTAATAAAAAGGAGAATAGTTCAATAACTTATAAAGCATTTTCCTTTTTTTCTACTTTCAGCTTATAAAACAAAACCCAAGGCTGCTTTTATAATTTGTTTGTTTCAACAAAATATTGTTTTCTAGAGACACTCCACATTACTCATAATAAACCTTATAAACTTATACAACTGACCTACAAACTTCCATGCATTCCTACTGTCCCTCTTACAAATGACATGATATCCAAAAAAAAAAGAAAAAAAAAGATCATAAAAAATCACGCCTTCTGTGATTGAGCCATCCTTCGGAATTGGTAGAATTACCTACTGCATTCTTGAGCGCTAATTAAGATCAAACAAGTCTAAATTAGAAATATGAGGCAACAAACTTGACTCATTTTTAAAGCATTGACTGCAATGGGCGTATCGCATAAAATAGATAGGACAGGTATTTTTTATTGGAAAGAGATATATAAGAACAGATCTGTTAGGTGCGCCACTAATAACTGTTGATTTTGAGACCGCAGTAACCATTAGAGAGAGAAAATCACAAGATCAAATACAGGTCTCAGTGGTAGAGATAGCTTCTGGAGTAAAGGACGTATTAGAAGGTCGAAGTACTTGGGTAGTCATGCTTTACACATACAACCAGCGCTACAGGTGTACATGGACGAATTTGATCAGGTAACCCATTAAACAAATACATCATTCACCTTATTTGGACGGGCTCATTAAAAGACGATGATTGTTCTAAGTAAACGCCATTGGCAGGTGCAAGGCCGATTTTCTTTTGTAGCGAATGCTCTTGACAGAAATAGAATTGTACTCCCTGGTTTAATTTGGCAGAATGTCGATGAGAAGCCTTAATTTCTCTTACCCTGCTCACGTTCATAGGTCAGACAGATCAAGCATGAGATGACAGTAAGGTTAAACATATGAACTAACATCTAGGACTCAGTTCAATCAAAATCTGCCAACAGGATTAACAGGGACGCGCAAAAAGAGAATGGCAGTTTTAATCAAACTTTTAGAAGTCTGCTCAGAAATATACATATGGGCACGCAAAGTTTTGAAAGTTACTTGAGCAAGAAGTTAAATCATTTGTTGGGAGCACTCCTTTATGGCGTTAGGTGATTATGGATGTAAATGCGGGCTTCTTGCAACTTTTGAAAATAAACAAAAGGATACTTACAGCCTTCGATCATTCTGCCAGATACAATGATATCTACCAAGCCGCCCAACAATTAATATGATAATGATTTAAGAGAAGGAGAATTTATCCTTGAGTCGTGATAGACTTGACTCTTACGCCAAATATTAATGAAATGCAGAGAGCTAGTAGCTGCTTGTTAGATGGAGTGTACATTTATTGATGTCAAACAATAATTTAATGAGCAGATACAAATGGTAATGACTGGCGAACACATCTTACACCTCCTGTATCATCAGCTTTATTACGCTATGCAAACAAGTTTAACTTAGCATTTAGTTTTTCGATGAATATTTGGACAGATATGGGATAGTAACTTCCACCTGTACAGGCATCTACTTCAGAACAATCATCAGAATATCTACACCCGAGTTTAGAACAACATCAACATTTATTAAAGGCATACAAAGACTTAAGCACTGAGATAAAGAAAATTATGACATATTCTTTAAAATGCGTAAACACGGGGGGAAATCCTTTATTGAATGCATTCTGATTCTTCACTTCTTCAGCTACAGTCAGAGATGAAGCAAGGTAACCCCACATAAATTGCAAGCAGCCTTCACATGCATAGTCAGGTCTCGAAATATGAGTTTTTAGAAGCACAAAATATCAAATGTTTTTAATCTTTCATTGAATGTACGTTATGTTAATAGGATATCATGTTGAAATAGATGCAGAACATGCCTTACATTAATGTCATATAATACATAATAGAATCTTATTAAAGCATAAAGTCAAGCTGATATGAAATAGTAACCCCAAAATGAGATAACATGAAAACAAGGCTTTTTTTTTTTTTTACAAAGATTGCCCTCCTTCTAGCGCCAAATGTGGTGCATGTTTTCAAAATATGCAAAAGACTAAACTTCATACAAGGTTAGTAAATCACAAATTCCTCAAGCATGACCCTATGAAATACCTTGCAAATGTTCCAAAATGCAACAAAAGATAAAAGAAAACCACAAGCATAATGAAAACACTCAACAAATTACCTATTCCATAGTGGATTGGTGTCACATGTGCTAGTGACCCTTTCCCAATCCTTGATTAATAGCTAAAATGATGAAGTGCAATGGAGATGAAAACAAGATTATTTCTCAAACCAAGAGAGTAACCTTGCATAAAGTTGTGGATCCATGAATGAGAATGAAGGCCTTATTTTATAGATTTTCTTGATGAGAGATTGGCCAAGATGGTGAATGTGGGACTAAAGATCCTCTAATGAGAAGATGACACTTGTCAAATGGTGAATGGTCAATGGTTGTGCAAGATTTGGGAAGAGTGCCCATGAGAGGGAGAATTTGAATTCAAATTTGCAATAAATTTTGAGAGGGGGACAAGAAAAACAGCAATAAATGCCATGTTTGACTTGTCATGTTGAGGGAAAATGAGGTTTTAATAAATCAATAAAATTGATTTATTGTGCAAGTGGAGATATCTAGAGAATGCAAGTGGGATGGGATTAGCATTAGATCAGGATTAATTAGCTAGGATGATGATTAGGTTAGCTTAATGGTGTTTAGACGATTTTGACTTTTAGGATTTAAATACTTGATTTATTTAAATCAGAAAAGGATGAAATATGGATTTAATTAAATAAATGTTTGATCTATTTAATTAAAGTGATGATGTTTGATTTATTAAAAGGCTGATGATAATGTTTATTTGATAAATGACCTTTAGGAAATGAGATTATTTAATGAATGGATGAAAGTGATGAATGGGCCTAATGTGAGACCTAATTTGACTGAATCCGATCAAATGCATAATGTAAATTTTGCATGTCTACAGTTATTTTTTTATGGTTGTCAACATATTTGGTTGATTTTTTTTTCTATCTAGAAACTTTAATTGATTTGATTTGTTTTTTCTTTATTTCTCTATTCAATTGGCACACATGATCTGCATGATCTAAGTACCCATATAATTGAATGACCTATTAGGACTAAAAATCTCATTCATTAGTTGTTGCATTTTATTTCATAGATTGCCAAAATTCACGTGACTAGATCCATTTCATAACCCATGATCCCATGAATATGGCCTTTGGCATATAAGTGTCTCCTTGATGGGCTAATGCAAGAAGTTGGGTACACAAAAAACTCAAAAAATGGAAATGTTTTTGCTGTTTTTCAGAATTTGTCACATTTGGACTGAAAATTTGAGGCATTTACACAATGAATATTAAAAAAAGTCACTAATATGAAATTTATAATTTTGAATCAAGTCTCCAAATATGTAAATTATTAAAATACCTAGATTATAGAAATTAAATTTTGATAGGGATCTATAAAAACCACTTTTTAAAAGTCCCTGTTTTTTTACCATACCAAGCAGGTGTATGGACAACACTTTTTGACCCAAATAAAATTATTTTGCTAATTCCTTTTGGGAAATGAGAGCTAACAACATGAAGTTTGATGTGGATTTTTGTTTATAATTTTTGGTTGAATATTTTTTTTTAATTATTTTTTTATTGGCCTTAATTGATGTTTTTTAAAATCAACATGTACGGACAACATAATTGGACCTAAATAAAAAATAAATTTGACTTTATTTTTTCATTGTGTAGAGAATTTTCTGAAGTTTGATGCCATATAATTTTTTTTACAAAAAACTTAATCAATAAAAGGTTATTAAAAAACCAAAAAAACTTGATATTTCAAGTTTAAGGACTAGTTTGCTTAGAAATTAATCAAAAAATAGCAAACTTAATCCAATCCTAATAAAAGTTATATATTTATAAATTAGACATTGTGTTCTCTAATGGGTTTTAATTTTATAGATTCATTCAGAAAACAAGTCCATCAGCTATGTTGTCAAAGTTGGACATTTTTCTTCAATCTGTCTTAGTTTTTTAGTTGCAGGTCAAAGGCTAAGGCTCAGATTGCCAAGCCTTTTCCAAGCCTAAAACCAAGCCTGGAAGTGGTGTGGAAATTCAATTTTTTAATAACATGTACACGTTACAGAAATGCGTATGCATTATTTAAATAAAACACGTACATGTTTTGTAATGCATACGCGTTACCTATTGAGCCATTGGGAAAATGGAACATGTACGCGTTATTAAATGCGTATGCGTTTTTTGAAAATAATGCATATGCGTTTCATAACACATACGCGTTTCTAATATATCTGTTTTTTCCTAATTTGGAAAATTCTGGTAAAACACGATTTTCCTACAACATTCCTTTTCTATAGTGCGGTCTGAAAGTGTCATTTTCTGCATTTTTTATTGCAAATTTGTCTTGTGTAGGGCATATTCTATTCAAATCATTGGAAGAGACAAAGTGCAGGTTGAATTTTCTGAAGTGGAATCAAGTGCAAGAACTTTTTACAAGAAGATTTGGAAAAAGTGAATTTTTGGATGTACTCATGATGTTTTTGTACTTCAGAGTTTATAGAAAAAATGATCTTCATAGTACTTAGTTTAATTTGAATATTTGAAGGAGGTGGAAATTTAGAAATAAGTATTTTGAGTTATTTTTTTTTTCATCAAAGAGGGTTTGGTAACCATGGGTGATAAGCAAAGACAAAAAAAAAATGTAGAAAGTTAATGACACCCGAAGAAGTTCAAGCAAATAAAGAGAAGGAGGCAAAAAGACAAAGGGAAAGGAGAGAAAGGAATCATCAAATGAAAGATTTAGAGACATCTAGTTCCAAGAATGTTGAAGAGGAAGCCATGAATGAGGAAATGAATGTAGATGATGCAAATGTGGAGATGGTGAATATAGAAGAAAATGCAATTACGGAGACAAACCCAACTATGCCTTCAACTTCAACTTTGAATGATATGCAAACAACTTCAGGTGTTTCTTCAAATCCACCTCCCAATGATATGGAAACTGCACCTATTCAAACAATCTATACAGGTATGTGTTCAAACCCAATTTCTCATAATATTGATATTGCTTGTTTAGATGAAGCTGGATACACCATCGATGAGATCAATAATATCGGGGTTGAAATAATGCAGAAACAAGAAAATGATGAAATTATATCTTATGAGAATGTAAATGAGCATGAAATCCCTCATATTAATGAAAATGATAATGAAATCCCTTTTACATTTGAAAATGAAAATGAAACCCCTTGTGTGAATGAAAATGAAATTCCTTTGGATGAAGGTGAAAATGTTTTTTTTACAATTGAAACAGATGTGCTAGATAACCTTCATGGTAAAGTTTCTTTGAGACAAATTAGAAATTATGGAAATAAAATATATAAAATAGTTTTTTATAGAAAGAAATTAGGATTCCAATGTCAACTCATAGTGCAATTGATGAGAATGTTCAAAATGAGAAAAGTGATGAAAAAATTAGGTGTTTTTGTAAAATCAGAAAAGAAAGATGATTCAGTAGAACAAGTCATATCTAGTGTTGCTAATGCTATTGATGTTATTGGTAAGAAAAGTCGATCGAAAGATAAGAATGCGGCTCGTCATGCAATAACAACTGCTCTAGTTGATAAAACAACTTCAAATAAAAGAATGTTAAGTAAGATTAGTAAATGTGTAAAAGTAAATCCTAGAACTTTGATAAGAGTTGCTAAAAGAAGAGAAAGTATTGAAAAGGATCCTATTAATCAATGTTGGAGTTTTAGTGGTAGACTCCCAAGATCAACATGAAATTAACTAATGAAATTAAAAATTTAATCCATAAATTTTGGCATGATAATACAAGAGTATCACCTAACATTAGAGATGTCTTAAAATTAAGGGTGGGTTCCAAAATTCGTGAACCTCATCCAAAGCATCTCTTAGATATGACTCAAATTGAATTATATAAAAAAAATTTAGATGCTTCAATCTTACCATTGAATATTAACATAAGTCAAAGATCATTCGAAAAGTGTAAACCTTGGTATGTTAGAATTAATAAGCAATGAATCTCTTGTTGCTGTAAGACTCATGTAAAATTTCGTTATTATTATGATATATTTCAATATATACGATGCACTTTGCATGCTAACCAAATTATACACGACATTTGTGGCATTAATATGCCACCTGAAAGAATCAAAGATTTTATAGCAGGTTTGTTTTGTGATCCCTCTTTAAATAGAAACTTTTTTTTTTTTAAAGCATGAATTTATGGAGAATGCGATAGATGTGGTAACTTTTCATTATTAGGAAAATGTATGCATGAAAGTAGTTTAGATTAATTTGGACAACAATTAGTGGATGTAAAAAAATTTAAAAATGTTGAGTATTCTTTAAAAGATGGAAAAATTGGAAAACGTGTTGAGCTAATTGTGGAAAAAGTTAGTGTGCACGCTTTTATTAATGAATTTAAAGATAAGTTTGTACCTCAATATGTTCAACACTCTCATAATGCTCATTGGCTTGATAATCAATTTCATTTATGTAAAAACACATTCCCAATGGGAAGTATATTGTCAGTTGTTGATTTTGCTTAAAATTATACTCTTGCTCCACAAGAAGAAATTTAATCACAGTATTATTTAATTCAATGCAAGTAGCTATATTTGTTCACATTGTTTATAGACATGCAGAAGATAGTACAGAAGATAATACAAATTTTTTGAGAGAGTACCATTTTTATGTAAGTGATAATCGATTACATTCATTTGAGTTTGTACAATATTGTTTTGATATATTTTATAAAAATTTAAAAGAGAGAGGAATTCAAATGCTAGAACATCTCATATGGTCAGATAATTGCATGGGTCAATTCAAAAATGATAGAATGTTTTATTGGTTATGTAGAGTTCATAAGGAAAATAATATCCAACACATATGGAGTTTTTTTGAAGCTGGTCATGGTAAGGGAGAACACGATGGAGTAGGTGCATGTGTGAAAAGAGCTCTTGCTAGAGAGCAACTAAAATTTGAGGATGCTGCGAAATTTAGAGATGCATGTGCAATTGTAGATTGGTGCAATACAAAATTATCTACAAGAACAAGTGAGAGCTCAATAATTCGACGCTTCTTTTGGTTAGTTGAAGAAAATGATATTTTTTCTCCGCAAGATTGTGGTTAGTTGAACAAGATTGTGAAACAATTAATGGATCTGCAAAATGGCATTCGTTTAAGAGTTCAAATGCAAACACATGGACAATATGGGCAAGGGAGTTGGCATGTTTTTGTCAATTTTGTATTGCAGGTGATTGGGAGGCATGTGAAAATACGAAATGGGTCGAACAATGGCAACAAAGAGCCTTAACGCCTACATCGACAAATGTTCAACATGGAACGATAATTGAAGATAATCAAGTGTTCGCATCAGATGATTATGATCGTGTTTCAGATCTTGTACAAGAAGGTACATTATTTATTGAGTTGAATTTTGTATGTATGGATGTTTATATGTGAATTAAATATAAGTCACTTTTTATTGAATTTTGTATTTATTTTTGCAGGACATGTGTATGCTGTTGTTGCACCTGAGGGGAATGAAGAGGAGATAGATTACTGGTTGGCTAGATGTGTTGAGAGAAAACATAAGTTGGCACATCCTAGAGTGGATGATGACAACTTTGAGTATCCAACTGGTTCAGTGGTTGTTGTTGGCACCTGGCTTCAAAAATATTTGATGAGAAAGAATGGCTTGCCTGCATTTGAAGATTATGAAAGACACAAGAAGATTATACATTATTCACATTTGATTTTGGCAACCAATATAAAACTAGTTAGATATCAAGGGAGGCGTGCTAATAAAGTTTTATGGACACTTTCAATGGATGATCATGAGACAATCATAGATGCATTAGAAAAGAGAGAGGATGTAGATGGTACAACAGAGTAAATAAATATTGGTAAGTATATCTAGTTGTTTATATAGTTAATTGATATATATATATTTGTATTTAATCATTTCCTAATTAAAATTTTATATCATTTTTTGTTTCAGGTCTCCCAAAATTAGATGCTTTACAAACAAGAGAGGAGATGCACATATATTACAATGGAATTCAAATATAGAGATAGGTAACTATATATAGTTCTAGATACATTTAATTGATAGTATAAATTCATTATCTCAACTCCCCTTAGTCCACCCTCTTGCATCCCTTCAAGTCATTCTATCAACTCCCCTTAATCCACCCTCTTTCATCCCCTTAATCCATCCTCTTAAAGCACCCTCATATCCTCTTACATCCCTATAATCCATAATCTTGCATTCCTTAAGTCACTCTCATAATTCCCCTTAAGCCATCCTCTTAGGGCCTATTAATATCCATATTGTAAGGTTCATAACATGCATCCCCTTAATCCACTATCTTACATCCCTTTAATCCATTCTATCAATTCCCCTTAATCTACCCTCTTACATCCACTTAATCCACCCTCTTACATCCCCTTAATCCACTCTCTTACATCCCTTTGAGTCACTTTATCAACTCCCCTTAATCCACTCTCTTACATCCCTTAAGCCATCCCCTTAAATGACTCTAATAATTATGGTATATTTCGATATATACGATGCACTTTGCATGGTAATCCATTCTATCAACTCCCCTTAATCCACCCTCTTACATCTCCTTAATCCACTCTCTTACATCCCTCTGAGTCATTCTATCAACTCCCCTTAATCCACCCTCTTACATCCCCTTAAGCCATCCTCTTAAACGACTCTCATAATTCCCCTTAAGCCATCTTCTTAGGACCTGTTAAGCCATATCCTAGGGTTCATGAGATGCATCCTCTTAAACCATCCTCTTATATCCCCTTAAGCCATTCTCTTAAGACCCCCCTTAAGCTATATATCCTCTTAGGTCCCCTTAATCCATCCTATGGCAAACATCTTTTGAATTTGTATGGAATTTACTATATACTATTCTTTTCTCACATGATTTTTTTCTTAAATGAATCATAAAAATTGTAGTTACTTACATTAATTATTTTTGCAGGTTCTCATCAAGTCGATCTACGAAGTGATTGTTGAACTGAAAAATTATTTTATCAAGACTATGCAAATGTCAATTTTTGGTCTTCACCTAAAAGTTGATAAGTTTTAATTGTATCTACATGCACATATATGTTTCATCATATTATATAGTTGTAATAAACATCTTGATATACATTATATATGTTTGTTCAATGTCACTTTTTAAATATCTTGTTCCAATTTTATAGATTATACATTTCATGTCTTGTATTTACCACATTTTATATAATTATTCAATTGTATAGATTATACATTTTATACATGTACAAGGAGATAGTATTTTTGTTTATTGATTCAAATATTTGCTATCTAATTGGAAAATAGTTAAATTTATCTACCCTTAATTTATTATGAATATGATCTAAACTATTTAAGGAATGTTTTAATTTGTCACCTAACCATGTGATAAATTATATATATATTAAATTTGATTCTAGATAAGAATTTATATAGTGCATCTAATACTTGAAAATTAGATAAAATATAAATAGTCTAATGTATGAGTGCATATAATCATGAAAATGAACATAACAAGATATCATAATTGACTGCAATATATAATCATCATATTTTAAAGTCAACTGATATAAATAAACACAAATATGATAATAACATGTTCAAAGTAAAACTAGAGATAGATAGTCCATATAATTTATATGTCAAGTCCAAAACATATATTTAAATAAAACTAGAGATCTATAGTCCATAAAATATATTTAAACCATCTAACTTTCAGGTTGATCGGTCAAATCAAGTCTCCTCTTTGTTCCATGTTGACTAGATGTACCTGCATCATGTTGTAAAAGAGTACAAGAAACTTGAAATTAGATTTAAATTTATTTCTAGAAATTTTGATATAATTAAACATATTTAAACATGAAAATATAAACTTTTAGATAAAAATAAATTTAATTAAATATCTAGTATTTATATATAGTAAAAATGATTTCTAGTATGCATAAATTACCATATAATCATGTGAATCTATAACTGGTACATTTTCTTCAACGGGTAGCATAACTGTCACTTGAGAAGATGCAAATTCTTGATCTACTATATCCTGCATATTCATATAAAGAAAACAATATGTGAAAACCTCGAATATATATATATATATATATATTTAAAAGGTCCATAAAAATTGTATAGGAGATTTAAAGTAAAGTTTACAACCTCGAATGATATGACCTCATGATCACGCACCTGAGATTTCCCATGCATAAAAGCCAACGATGTCTCGGGTGCGTGGCCCACCATGGGTATCTCATGAAATTCCTACATATAGATGTACAATAGATCGTATAGATCATTGACACATGTGTATGTAAATGAAAAAATTAAATTAGATCTATGATGTCTATTTAATTTAAACTTAAAAAACTTTTGAAAGCACGCACCTGAGCTAATGATGTCTCAGGAGCGCTCACCACTGTAACTTGTGGTTGGTCAGTACTAGGTATTGTATGACCTCCCTGCATCTAGATATAATATATCAATTCACAAATGTGTACAAATTCCAATTAAATTAGATATATATATCCACACAAATTATTTAATATATATATTGGTTCAAGTACCTATCCAAAAGGTGAGCCTAGATCTACAGCACTCGACATATGCACACGATGATCATATTGAGTTTCAGGCATCATGTGATCATGCATCTACACCAAACACTTACTAAATTAATATTATATTATATATATAATTTGATGTTATTATTTACATGAATTTTTCATATTTCAAACTTGAATTAAATTTAAGTTCAAAAGATGAACATACCTATGTAGGACGATCCTCAAAATATAGTAAATTTAGGTATGACCCCATCCCAGATGCATGTGCATTACCTGAAGTGGATGTCTGAGTATCCCTATAGCCCGAGCCTCCATGCTCTCTATTGGCCACTTCAGTGGCCGCATGTGTAGACTACTGAGTGAGATGTCCTGAAAGTGAACTCAATTCTCCTAATGTCAATAACATGGTTTGCTGCTAAAATGTAGCAGGAACACTAGGAGAAGGAAGAGGAACAATAGGAGCAATTGGAGCACGTCGCTGAAGATCGACGCGTGCTCCTAGTCTATGTTGAGGCATGCCACGCCCAACTCCCTGAAATGACCTCATATCAAAATAGTTGGGTTTTTTACCTAACTCAAACTCAGCCAATAACTTTCTCAAAAAGTATAAGGGCACCTCACTGTTGCCATGTGGTGGAGTATCAAACACCATCCACCATTTGTCCCAAAAATGTGCAGCTATTTGCGGGTGCCTACACCATAAAATTGAAATTCATTTTTTTGTGGGTGGAATGGGTTGGTTTGTTTGGGGATTAATAAAATATTGGCACATGTGGCTTGTTTGGTAATTTTTAGGTCATTGATTTCTTTATATGACAATCCATTCGCATAGAATTGTCTCCTCTCTTCTCTCCATTGATGGAACCTAACTAGGTCCACATCAATAGATCGAACATAATCAACAATAGTTTGCATTGTAGATGCAAACCATGTGAGATGGGGACTCTAGGCTCATTTTTTATAAGATCTATATTTCCTTGAATGACAATGAGGTTTGCACGAATATTCTCTCTTAATTGATCTTCACCAACTACAGGAGGGGGTTGGGGGGTTTGGCAGTGGAGAATGTGGAGGTGTGCTAGGGTTATGTTCATGTGGTGGATTGGGATGTATGGGATCTATAGGAATTTCTTCATTGGGAATAAAATCCTCTAAATTAAACAACGGATCCATGTGAGCAATGATATGGCAACTGGATGTTAAAGAATTAAAAAATATATATCAACAAACTAATTAAATAATGCACACAATTTGAAAGTTATTTAAAAATCACATTGAACATGCACAAATTCAAAATATATTTCATTTGAAGACCATTTGATTTATAACATTATAAAATCCATAACATTAAAAATTCATAGCATGTACACACATTAAATTGAGTCTAGTGTGGGGTTGTTAATATGAAGGGTAGATTTATGAAATTATGGGGTTTTATTAAAATTTATTTAATCTCATTCATTATTTTCAAATAATACTAAAGATAAGAATGAAAAATTAATAGAAGAATTGAAAGGGACACATAGATATATGGTAGTGACCTAATTGCAATGTACAAAATATAAAAAAAAGATGAGTGAGGTCAAGCTCTATTCACCAAATTTATCCCCTTAAGAAATGTCAAATTCCCCCTCAAGACATCGATTTACGATTTAGGGTATAGGATGGCTTAAGGGGATCTATGTGTAGTAAGGTCTTAGGACAAAATGGTCCATGGCTTAAGGGAATAAAATTTGGTGAAGTTGCCTAAGGCAACCAAATTTCATTTTAAGGTCCTACAATTCAAAATGAATAGATGTATTAATCAAGTATGACAAAATTTAATTAAATCCGAGGACATAAATTGATTTATCTAAATTTTCAAATTTCATGTATATAGATACTATTATAGTTTTTTATATTTTAAATATATCTTTATTTGTGATTAAATATTATTAAAGGCTACCTCTAGGAATACTCTCCTAGGTCTAGCTAATCCCAAAGTGAAGGAAAAATTATTCATTCTCAACAATCAGAATGGTATTTAACTCTTTATTTTAATGAGTTCATCCATACATCCTTCAAGAATATCATCTCCCTAGCATAAGTGGATTGATCCCTATACACATAATACACTATGAACACTTTAAAAAATATATATTATTCTATACCACCCAACTATAATTTTAATGCAACCTATATGTATAGGTATACCAAAAAATTATACAACTCACACATCTTGAGTATTACCACATATAAATTCAATATTTCATTAGTAATATGCACAATATTGATAGCTAGTTATAACATGTATATCCTTCATGACTGGTACTAGATATTAAATCTAGATCCAACTTGATGTAAACCCACAAAAAAGTAACCATAATTTAGGAACACAACAAGAAACCACCAAAAAATTAAATTCCCAAGGATATTCCAATACTTCTTCATTTAGAATGACATAACTAACCTTTTCAAATTAATTCCAAAGAATAAATATTTACATCTACAAGAATCCTAAATAATGCTCTCTTCACATTAAATTTATAAAACTACATATTTTGATTTTACATGTATACCCATAAAACCATACATGTATCTCTAACTCTATTTCAACATCTTTAAATAGAAATATATGAATTTAACACCAAAAATGAAATCCAAAAAATTGAATATCATAGATATACAAGACAAAAAAAATTAGTACAAATTATAAAACCCACATATCAAAACAACATGAATCTATAACATGCAAGTACAAATATCTAAAAATGCTAGAGGGTTATCTAGGAAATTTAAGCAACCAAAATATTCCACAACCATCACTTTGTACATCCAAATAGAAGAACAAGGTTTTTTGGGAGCTTCTAGGTCGTGCTAAGAGATCAACTCTACAACTAACATGTAATGAGGGTTCAATAATCCAATTCTTCTATTTAACCATGGATTTAAAGAATGAAACCAACATATGTAAGAACTTTAAATAGTATTCAAAACAACTATTACTTTCTCATGTAACTAAGAAGCCAAAAGCAAGAACCCAACATGAAAAATTTTCCATTTTGTACATGACCACAAAATACATGAAAATATAAATTTAATCTTAGAGGATAGTCTCATAGTACCAAATAAGATCTACAACTATAAAGGAAAAAAGAGAGAAATAAGAATATATGCAACTATAAGAAGGAAAGAGATATAAATATACTTTATGAATCCTATTTCAGAATAACTATCCTCTAATTTACCACTGTGTATTGTTAGATGATTTATGGTTATAATATACTCATAGGGATTCTATAGAATACAACAATGATATCAAATATCATAATCCTATTAAAAAAAAGGATAGAATAACTCTATAAAATACATTGAATACATCTTCTACCCAAAGAATCCAATCTATAGGTCCATAAGGATTCCTAGGAAATAACAAATGGCAACACCACAGTCACTAATAATGCATGAAAATACTATGGTAAGTAATTTTTTATGACTCTCACATGTGTTGACCCATCCTAAAATAGATAATAGCTCTTATACAATCTCTTTATTTCAACTTCACTATACAAGTTGGCTTAAGTAACTCTCAAGAACTCATCTAAGAGACGCAAGATCTCTAGATAGTGGGACAAAGTAGTTAAGAAGAAATTATAAGTTTAGTTCACTAACATTAAAATTTATAATCTCATTCATTGTTTTCAAAGAATACTAAAGATAAGAATGAAAAATTAATAGAATACATTCAAAGGGACACATAGATATATGCACTAGTGACCTAATTGCAATGTACAAAATAAACAAAGATGAGCTTGAGCTCTACTCACCAAATTTTGAGAACTTCTTTGATCCCCTTAAGAAATGTCATATTAGGACCCCTTAAGACATCGATTTACGATTTAGGGTGATAGGATGGCTTAAGGGGATCTATGTCTAGTAAGGTGGACTAGAAAAAATGTTCCATGGCTTAAGGAAATAAAATTTGGTGGAGTTTCCTAAGGCAACCAAATTTAATTGTAAGGTCCTACAACAAAATGAATGGTAAATAAGGGTTTAGGGTTTAGATTTAGAGATTTGATGACATGAAAACATATAGAAGACACATGATGGATTTTGAACCTATTTGGACCTCCAAGCACTCTTGGATGATTTAAAAAGGAAGAGGAGATCTAAACCCTAAACCCTAAACCCTAGACCCAATTTTTTATCTAATCATATATTTTTTGAAACATTTCTATGACATAGACTCTTCCTTTGAAATAGGGTTTATGTAAATTAGGGTAAATAGCGCATTTTAGGTTTACGTTAATTACAGTAAATAGGGTTTTAGGTTTACGTTTTATGGTTTAGGTCCAAAGATTAACCTACAATGTAAATATGTTCAATTTAGGTTTTGAATTTTGTAACCTAGGGTTTTGAAATTTCTACGTTTTAAATGTGTTCAATTTAGGTTTAGTTTTTAGGGTTTTCAATTTACAATTTAAATTTCTTCATTTCGTTGACGTTATTGGTTTTTTAAATGCAATTAAAAAAAATAAAATATTGAACTAAACAAGAATTAAATACTAATTAAAAAACCAAAAAAAATATATAAACCAAAAAAAAAAGAGGAATTCAAAAAACCTGGAAGTCGACGAGGTCACTAGTCTTGATGGGAGGAGGTGCAGTGAAAATTTGGTCGCCTCTAAAATGCATACGCACTCTCCTTTCTTCTAATCAGCTTCACATCAAAATGGTGGAAAATGAATTACTGTCGTTTATTTAAAAAAAAAAAAACTTTCTCGAAATGCATACGTGTTATAAATGCGTATGCATTTCATAACGCGTATGCATTTTACATTTGTGTACCCGAGTTTGAACGCATACGCGTTCAAATCCAGGCTCGGGTACCCGTTCCATAACGCGTACGTGTTTCTTGCAAAAAAAAAAAAATTCCCCGAGAATTCCCCTCTTCATGTACCCAACTTCGTGCTTTTACCTTGATCATAGTTGAGAAAAACCTCTAAGAGAAATTGATCCTTATTGAGAAGATCATGTGCATTTCTTTTCTATTAACGTCATAGCCCTTTATTGAATATTTTCTGCATATCAGGAAGAGATGAATAAAGTTACAGTGATCAAAGATCTCAAAGTCAACAGGTGTGCATAATTGGGAAGACAATGCATAACATCTCATCAATGAAAAAATTATCGGCAAAAGAAAGTTGGTTGAAGGGAAATTTTCAAATCACATTGAGCTCGTGCATCACGTTGATGGAAATCTTATCAGGGAGAAACATACATACTTTTGCTGATAAAATAGGAGATCAATTGTATAAGAGAGACATGTATGATCGGAATAAGTTCCTCAGATCTCTCCGACCATGTGGGTTACCCCAATGAGGGAAACTAGAGAAATTTTTGGGGAAATTCTCACCAACTTATCCCAATGAACAAAGTGGTAGAAGAAATGTATCAGGGAGACCAAGTATATTGGAAAGGAATTTTATTCTCTCAACGATGGTACAGGTTAGCCTAATGGTAATATGGAATGACCATTATTTTTCAGTGAGATACCAGGCAACGATTAAAAGGATTTCTAGTGGTCCAGACCATCCTGATATTGGGTAGACTTCATAACATTCTCCTCAAAATATTAGGAGTTGAAAAGTAAGAGAAAAGGTAGTTGTATAATATCAGTGAGAGTATTAAGTTGTCTTCCCGACTAAATAAGAGAACCAAAGGGACACTTCATATCAAAAGTACATTCAATTGGTCTTGGAAATTGGTTATTAATGTATAAACAAAGGTGGTGCCAGGGTATGTGCAAGATCATCATGGAAAAAATAGGCCCTTAAGTGGCAAAAAAATTAGAAAAATCAGAGTTAGGAAACTTGATGTAAAAATTTGAATAGGTTATCTATATTATTTAAAAAATATGTAAGAATAGAATTTGTAGAAAATTGAATGTAGTTTCTAAACTACTAGGTTTGTGTAAAAACAATAAAAATCTATTTGGTGAAAATTTGAAATTTCAATGCAGTGGTACTTAAATTTCAGGGAAAAAATAAGAAATAGGTGTCTTTCTGACCACCCTAACCACAATAAAACGGTAATATTTTTTTATAATATTTTAGAGATAAGTAGAGGAATCATGCCCCGATGTGATGCATATTTTTTTGTATTTTTTTTTGAAGTAAATAATTAATTATGATTTTTTTATTACAAATTTTTAAAAAATATAAAAACTTGTATGTCTAACCACCTTTAACTTGGTCAAAACTTCATGAAATTCAATTTTTTATTTTTTTAATCCTATAGTATGCGAAGCATAGAATGTGATGCATGCTTTGGAGTCAAAAAATGTGATACCATTTGAAAGCTATAGATGTTTTTCAATTAGCCTATCAATCAGGACTTTAGTCGTAATTTAAATAGAAAATGAATAATAATTACTTATTAAATTCAAAGTAAATCGTAATTTATATCAGAGGAAAGCTAAGAATCTCCTTTCAAAACTCTTTCTGTTTCATCAATTTTGGGTAAAAAAATAGTCGTCAGCCACATACCCATCATATTGCCACTTTTTGGCCCATCATGATCCTGCACATACCCGCCAAATAAAGCACACAGATCACCCTGAGACTAGAGGGGTTCCACTAATGCAATATTGTTGTATCACTCTGACATTTTGAAATTCAAAAAACTTGTTGCATTCATTTCTAGTGGCGGACATTAATGGCCACATGAACGAACATCATATGAATATTTTTGATTGAAAAGAGATTGAACCAAAAGAATTTTCAGAAGTTGTAGTGAAGAAGGATAGGAGATTGAGTGGAAGTCAAGGAATTCAGTGTGCCAAAAAACATACAAGTAAGCATTAAAAATATCCCTACAGTCGATAGATTGTAATTCAATTATGCCATCTTGTAGAGAAATAAGATGGAAAGTTCTACAAAAACTAAAAACAAGAAGCAACAAGGTGAAAGTATCCAATCTAAAAATAAGAAGCAAAGAACTCAAATGGGGCTAGAATTGAAAACAAAAGAACAAAAACTAAACCAAGACCTCATTGATCAACTTCCTAGTTCAGGACCAAAAGCTAGAAGGTCTGCATAACTGAGGGCTGATGTAGAAAGATTAGAAGATAAATGGAAACATGTAGTTGATGTGTGGACCCCCATTAGGGGATAAATTTTTTTCATGTTTCATTATTGTTGGAGAAGAAGATTTGAACCATTTTGTAACCCTTGGAATTTCAATTTGGGAAAGTTAGCTATTCCCAACGTCTTTGTGAATATAGACCTTATAAGACTTCTGGAAAACTACTATAACTTGGACCTTAAATCCATTTTCAACTCGCAAAGAAAACCTTTCATACATGTATCCAAAATTACACTTGCGAAGTGTTTAGCCTAGATGATACATGTGATAAGCCTATAGTGCATGAGGATTTAGAAAATTAATACTAAAGGATGGAGGTTACCATTACACAAGCCTAGAGAAGATGGAAACCTCTAGTACCACTTGAGGATGGTGATGGACCTCCCTTTTATTTTGATTTGTTTGAGCCCTATTTAAAACATATTTACTTCTCAGTGGGTCAAATAATGGGAACATAGGTCTTTGAATTTATGTCTATAGGGCCAATGGTGATTGTTGCAAACATGTAATGTCACAATGAAAGACCTTTTGATTATGCTTCACACATTTCTAGAGGGATTGACTCAGGGCTAATGGCCATCAAGAATGGATCTCCCACAACGCACTTTAAACATTATTCCCTTCTCATTCACATGATATTTTACTATGGACAAGAGTTAGGAATATGGCCAGAGGAATTAAGAATCACACAGTTGGATAAAGAGGGTCAACCATTACCAATACAATTATGGACCTCCATTTGGGACAATAGATTTGTCAATTCTAATTATGTTTATATTGAAGAAAACTTTATCAAGACATTGTACAGGTTTTATGATCACCCTTGTGATTATTCATTCTCTAATGATGTCAAAATATTCTTAAGGCTTGAGGATTTCAATGGACCATCGATTGTATGTCAAAATTGGGGTGACTGTATTTCTATGTTGATTTCACTATGATTAGGGTTTATAGTTTTGAAGACACACCTTTCCTATTACCCAAGACTGTGCCAGACATAATTGCATATCTAGAGATTGTTAGGCAACTGGATTATTCCAATGTTAAGAACTTGAGTGCATATGAAAAATAGTCATTCATGCCTAGTACATTGTATTCTGGGGATTTTACTATGGTGTCAAAAGAAGGATATGATCTCATTTTGGATAAATTGTCACATTTCAATATGAAGAAGGCTACACCAAGGAAAGGATTTGATCCTGAAGGTTTTCTTGATTTTTCCAAGAAAAAATAGAATTTAGGTGGATATGTTCATATACCATATCCTCATGATGATATTATCATAAACATGGAAGAAACCGAGGTTGAATTGGAAAATGATAATTACAATAGAGAAATTGAAAAAAAGATGAAGGAGATACAATAAGTGAAAATTTTATCCTCTGGCAGTGAGGAATCATTTGAAGAAAATGAACCCCAAATCCAACCTAATAAGATCCCCAAGCTAAGGATTGGAGAGTATCGATCATGAAATAGAGAACAGGAAGTTGGGGAATCATCTGACACAAATGCTAGGAAATTGGCTTAGAAATATTTTGTCTTAGATGACCAATTTATTAAATCTCCTGAGTTTAAATCCTTTTTGTACAAACAAAAGGGAAAAAAAATAAGGGAATTAGTTGCAGACATCATACCCAACAATGAAAGCTAGTTGTTGAAAACATTGAAGGTGGATGTGGAAAATGAAATGAAGAACATGACTCCAGAAAAAAGGAAGAAAATTATTAGAGGATTCTGGTGTGATGATCTTTCCTTGTTTGGACTTAAAATCTGCTTTAGTTTTTGATATCTTTTTGCACAATAATGATACCAAACATAAGCTCATTCTAGAAGGGGTAATAGAGGTATACAATGGGTGGAGATACAATTTTGATGAGAATTCTCTTATGATCTGGGATCTATACCCCCCACATAATAAATATGTAATTATTGATATAGAGAAAGCATTTGGTCATGTGATGACATGAAAAGTGGGTGAAACTGATCCTGTGGTCACAACTAATATTGCCTTAAATGTAGCCAAAGTGAACAAGGCACAAATTCAAATGTTGATTAAAGAATGGGATATGTGCAAGTTGAACAATGAAAGCATTCTTAAAGAAAATGATTTTCTAAGAGACACAGTCAAGGATACATTCAAAGGATCCACTAAAATGTTGACTCAAGGAGAAGGCTCCCAATCAAAGGACAAGTGTGAGGAATTATAGATGAATAATCAATAGATGCACACTCAAGTGATCAAGGCTAGGTTTGTTTCTACAATACTCCAGAAGAGGTACACTAATATGATGATTTGGATGGACAAGTTTTGGGTAACTCACTCTAAGAGTAACACTACCATTCAAGAACGTAAAAGGATAAACGATAGGCTTTAGGAAAATATCCAAGAGATACAAAAAAGAAACACTTCCAATACTGGGGCCATTACAGCTATTGAAGACTTGATAAGGAAGCATAAATATTATTATAAGGAACTTCAAGCAGATGCTAAGGAGTTTATTGATGCTTCAAAAGAGGGTGTGCTTGCATTGTTAAATGATAATGAAGAACTAAAAGGTCAGACTGAATGGATGAAAGAGTGCCTACTAATATTGCAGGGAGCCTTGGAAGTAGCTAAGGATGAAGATCTAGCATTAGAAGAGGCCTGTGAGAATTTGAAAAGGATGATTATTATGGAGATTGTAGCGAGGAATGTTGTGGAGGATGTTGATACACACTTGAGTGAGGAGTACCTAGATCATATTACACAAATTCATTTGTGGCTCATTAGAGCTTAATGTTAATATTTCATGTGTTGTTAAAGTCCCAAAAGACACTTATGAAGAGGTATACCCTCTTCAATATATTGCTATATAAGTTGAACATGTGATAATTGAATAATAGGAGTGAAAAAGAGAGAATATAGATATATACAAAAGAATAAACTTTTACAATATATATCATGTAGATTATACTATAAAGGACCATGACGCATGCATGAATTTTGGCAGAAATCAATAGAAGATCTTTAATTTTGTGTGAATTAATGTTGGTGTCTATTTTTTGTTGATTTGAGCAATTATCTATCTGTCCCCACACTGTTATTTCTTTGTTATTTGAACTTGTGTATCTAAGTTGATATTCAGTTTCATTAGACACATTTGTTATTGTGTAATCAAGTTAATTGGTTTCCATCAAAGAAATAAAATCCTTTTAATTGATTACAATAACTTGGAAGTAACATTTGGATTACTAAGAAGAGCCCTGTAATTGATAAGACTTCCATACTATCTCCAACTCGATAGTATCTTGTTATTAAAATTGAGGATATACTTCATTTGTCAATACACATTTGTTGTAATTGTGTGATTCTTTTTAATTGTGTTAGGGTTAGAGATGGTAGATATCTAACAATTAAATGCAGATTTAATTAATAAAACAGAGAAACTAAAACACACATAGAATAAATCATAACACAGAGAATTTAACGCGGTTCACCCAATCCGGGCTACATCCACCAAACCACAACCATCCAATACTTTTATTATCCAGTGCAAAAACCTATTACAATCTTGCGAATAATCGCGTTTTTCATCATACTATAACCCCCATCTGAACCCTTTTTTAACAAGCTTAGAAGCTTCCAGATTAGGGTTTTACAAAAGTGGGTTTTTTTCCTTTTTTGTTGACTTTTCCCTTTTTCGGTGATGACACGAAAAAGTAGTAGAAAAATTTTCCTCAGGGGCTACCGCCCCCGAACCCCCGCCCGAGGCCCAACCCAGCCTCGAACCCCATCGAGGATACATGTTGGGGTGTATAGTACACCATGGTCTATACAGTATAGCATGATCAGTCGCCACATACCAACAATCTCCCACTTGGAGACTAATCAGGGTCCACACCATCACAACCTCCCACTTGGAGATTGATCCTAAACGACACTACTGCAATTACAGCTCCCACTAGAAATAAGCACCTTGGACCCTGCTGCTCTGTTATTCTTGAATTCAACCTTGAAGGCCAACTGAAGCTGAAGAGGAGCTCAGCTTCTCCCTTGTCACCGCCTTTGTAAACATATCCATTGGATTGACATCTATATGTATCTTGTCCAACTTGGCCTATCCTTCCTCCAACATCGACCAAATGAAATGATATCTCAACTGTATGTGTTTTGTTTTAGAATGCAAGGAAGAATTCTTTGCAAGATGTATAACACTTAGGCTGTCCATAAAAAAGTAATTTCCATCCTGTTGTTTTCCCAACTCATCCATGAAAAGTTGCAGCCATATCATCTTCTTTGCCACATTTGTTGCAGCAACATACTCTGCCTCTATGGTGAATAAAGTAACCACCTTTTCCAATCAAGAAATCCAACTCACTGTTGTCCATACATAACCTGTGGTACTCCGCCTAATATCTATATCCCCTGCCAAATCCGAGTCAACATAGCCTTTTAAATTAGTATTAGAGCCCCCAAAACATAAACATTTATTAGATGTATCTCTCAAATACTTGAGAATCCATTTTACCGCATTCCAATACTCAACTCTAGGATGACTCAAATACCTGCTAACAACTCCTAGGACATGTGCAATATCTGGTCTAGTACATACCATGGCATACATTAAACTTCCTACAGCTGAAACATATGGTACCTTGGACATTTTTCTTCCTCCTCTTGTGTCTTTGGACACATATCCTTAGTCAATTTAACATGACTAGGCAAAGGTGTGCTGACAGCTTTTGCATTCTCCATATGAAATCTCTGCAACACCTTTTCAACATAATTAGCCTAAGATAAAAACAATTTTCTATTTTTCCTATCTCTACAAATTTTCATACCAAGGATTTGTTTTGCTACCCCCAAATCCTTCATAGAAAAATATTTTGCTAACTGTTGTTTTAGCTCACTTATGTGATCCATGTTAGACCAAGCTACAAGCATGTTATCAACATATAAGCATAAAATAATGTAGATGTTATTATCCAACCTCTTAAAATAAACACAATGGTCAGAATTACACCTGTTGTAGCCTTGCTTAACCATAAAACTATCAAATTTCAAGTACCATTGTTGAGGTGCTTGCTTCAAGCCATATAAACTTTTCTTCAATCTGCACACTAGTTTCTCCTTACCTTTGACCTCAAATCCTTGTGGTTGTTCCATATATATTTCCTCTTCCAAATCACCATGGAGAAAGGTTGTTTCAACATCAAGTGTTCTAAATGCAAATCTTCAGTAGCCACAATACTTAAAACAATACAAATATAAGTCATTTTAACAACAGGAGAAAAAATCTCATCAAAATCAATACCCTTTTTCTGTGCAAATCCCTTTACAACTAATCTGGCTTTAAATCTTTTATTACCTCCATCCTCCTCTTTCAGCCTATAAACCCATTTATTTGGTAAAGCCTTTTTACCTGCAGGCAACTTGCATAATTCCCAAGTCTAATTTTTCAGCAAGGAGTCCATTTCTTCTTCCATTCCATGCTCCCACTGAACCTTGGTATCCACCGGCATAGCTTCATCATAATATTTTGGTTCACCAGCATCAGTTAACAAAATAGTATACAAAGAGGGAGAGAATCTTTTTGGAGGTCTATTTAACCTTGAAGATCATCTAATAGGAGTTTGTGGTATTTGTTGCTATTGTTGTTGCCCAGCATGAGGAACCACTGAAACATCGTTGTTTGGAATATCATCCAACACTACATAATCATTTTCTTTCTTCTCATGTTGCAGCAACAGATCTTTGTACAACACTTTCTCATTGAATATGACATCTTTTCTTCTCACAATTTTTTGATTTTCAAAATCCCAAAGCCTATAACCAAATTCATTAATTCCATATCCAACAAATATACATTTCTTTGATTTTGCATCAAGCTTGGTTCTATTTTTAGAATCTACATGTGCAAATGCTTCACAACCAAAGGTTTTGAGAAAAGAATAACTCACCTTCTTACCTTTCCATGCTTCCTCTGGGATACCACAACCCAAAGGATTAGAGGGACCTCTATTAATTAAATAAATAGTAGTGTTTACAGTCTCTACCCACATTTTTAAAGGCAACCCAACATGCAATTTCATAGTCCTTGCACGCTCCATTATTGTTCTATTCATGCGTTCAGCCACTCCATTTTCCTATGGAGTCCTTGGAACTATTTTCTGCCTATGAATACCATTAGAGGAGCAGTAATCTTCAAACTCTTTGTTGTAATACTCACCACCATTATCAGATCTAAGACATTTTATCCTTTTACCTGTCTCATTCTCAACCAAGCTTCTCCATTTTTTAAAATTTTCAAATACATTAGATTTCTGTCTAAGGAAATAAATCCATACCTTCCTAGTTGCATCATCAATGAATGTAACATAATATAGAGAGCCACTAAGAGAAGATACCTGAGCTGGTCCCCATACATCCATATGCACAAGCTCCAATTTCTCATCTTTCGTTTGCTTCCCATCCTTGAGAAAACTAACTATCTTTTGTTTTCCATAGACACAACTTTCACATAAATCCATATTAACACATTTTAGACCTGGTAAAAAATTATTTGAATGAAGTACTTTCATACCTTTTGCACTCATATGCCCAAGTCTATTATGCCATAGTGCTGATTCTGAGTCCACAACAACTGCATGATCTTCTACCTACTAAACTGCAGCAACTGTTCTTGAACATTGACCTTTTTCTGTAACAATTAAAGTAGAAGGAAAAGTATGACCTGTACAAAGATATAAGGTGCCTACTTTCACACCTTTTGCTAGCACTAAGGAACCCTTTGTGACCTTCCAATTTTTATCACTAAATGTAACAACACAACCTTCATCATCTAGTTGCCCTACTAAAATTAAATTTTTTCTTAACTTTGGAACATGCCTTACCTCACGTAGTAGCCAATGATTCCCATTTTGCAACTTAATCTTGATTCTTCCCTTTCCAACAATCTGACAGGGTTCATTATCTCCTAAATAAACTAGCCCAAAATTCCCTTGAACATAATCAAGAAAATAACTTCTATGGGGGGTAGCATGAAATGAAGCCCCTAAATCTAACACCCAAGAATCATCAGCATTATCAAGGGAAAGAATCAAAGCATCCTCATCATATTTATTACTTACCACATTTTCCTCTTTACTTCCTTCCTTTTTGTCTCTGTCTTTATTTTTTCGAGACCATCAATCTTTTTTTAAATGACCCGGCTTACCACAGTACCAACAATCCTTCTTCTCTCTAGATTGGGACCTTTTGTCCTTTGATTTTCCTCGTGACTTCCCACGATTTCTAGAATTGTTTCCTCTCTCCTTTGTTCTGCCCCTGCTTTTTTCATTCAAAACACTGCCTGATGTGGATGTTCCACTTGAGCTTTTCCTACGAATTTCCTCGCTCAAAATAACACCAACAACATCATCAAGTTTCAATGTATTCGAACCAAAAACAAAATTGCTAACAGCCATTACCAAGCTATTCCAACTTTCAGGTAAAGAAAAAAGAATCAAAAGAGCCCTAACTTCTTCATCAAAGTTTACTTTTACAGAAGTTAATTGACTAGTGACTGTATTAAACTCATTCAAATGATCAGTAACTAACCCACCTTCTACCATTTTCATATTAAATAAACGCTTCATAAGAAATACCTTATTTGAAGCAGAAGGCTTTTCATATAACTTCGCCAGGGTTTGCATCAACTCTTGAGTTGTCTTTGTTGTTGTAATATTGAACGCCACCGATTGTGCCAGGCATAAACGAATACTGCCAAGAGCCTTTCTATCCAAAATATCCTAGTCCTCATCAGACATTGTTGTGGGTTTCTTGGCTTTCCCTTCCAATGGCCACCATAAATCCTTATGATAGAGATAGTCCTCCATCTACATCTTCCATAACTGATAGTTCTACCCATTAAACTTCTCAACCTTCTTACCCTCATCTGCCATTGCGCCCACTCAACCGTGAGACTCCCACTCAGCTGCGAGACCTTCCTACAGACGATAATTGAAACACAACTCACTCTGATACCACTTGTTAGGGTTAGAGATGGGAGATATCTAACAATTAAATGAAAATTTAATTAATAAAATAGAGAAAATAAAAAAAACACAGAATAAATCATAACACAAAGAATTTAACGTGGTTCACCCAATTCGGGCTACATCCACCAAACTACAGCCATCCAATAATTTTATTATCTAGTGCAAAAACCTATTACAATCTTGCGAATAATCGCGTTTTTCATCATACTGTAATCCCCATCCGAACCCCTATTTAACAAGCTTAGGAGCTTCCAGATTAGGGTTTTACAAAAGCGGGTTTTTTTTCCTTTTTTGTTGATTTTTCCCTTTTTCGGTGATGACGCGAAAAATTGGGAGAAATTTTTTTCTCGGGGGCTATACACCATGGGCTATATAGTATATCATGATCAGTCACCACATACCAACAAATTGGTTCCTTCAAAGATAGAATATAATCCTTTTAAATAAGTCATAGTAGCTTGATAGGATTGATTGGATCAATAAGTAGAGTCTATCAGTCACATTATTGCACGTTTATACAAGGTATAAATAAACATAAATGCCAAACAATCAGAACTATAACCAATACTAGTCACTTATTATAAAACTTCATTGACTCCATTTACACAATAAGGAGCTACTGTACTTCACATTTCATTATACCTTACTTATCCACTTCCATATTCTAAATTTCCAATTATCACATTAGGAGTAGGAGTAGTTAACAAGCCTTCATCTATTCCACACTTTATGCCACTATGGATAGATCCTTAAATTCAATTAAGTCACACAACCCTTAGATCTACTTCAACTATTGAGGTCCACCTACCTAGCTTTAGTAGAGCCTGAAGTGTAGGGAGTCATCAACCATATAGGTTAACTTCATTCATTGGTTCAAAAAATGTTGCAAGTTTGATCACAGAGCTTGGCATCCTCTTAATATTTGTAACCTATATTTTTGAGATCCAATAGATTGGCGACTTTACTAGGGATTAAGCCAATTCTAAACCTTAGGCTTCTATCATAGAGTCATTCAAAATATCATAGAAGAGTGAAGACAAATAAAGTAAATATCACATCAAAAAGGATAGACGATAGACACCAAATATATTTGATATCAGCCAACATGAATGGAAGAAGATATTTGCACTAGGAGAGTCCCAAGAAGAGCAGTGTTAGGTGGATAGATAAGCATGGATCTCCTTGTGGAAAAAATAACACAAATAAGGGTGAAATAGTATCTAAACATTTAGAAGATAGTGTCAACACATCATAGTAGACCTTCACAACATTTAACTCTCCACTTCACTCTGATGGTGGAATTCCCTCAACACCACAAGAAACAATCAACATAAATGATAACATCATCAATTACAAATCAGACCCTCAAAAGGTAAATGAGTTTGAGGAATAGGTGGATGTAGTACCCCTCCAATTAACTTATATTTTCATATAATGCTTTTACTTTGATAGACCATGATACTATGTTGTTATTTGATCGATGACATTGGAGTGATGATGGTTTTTATATATTGTGATGTGATGGTACACATTATGGATGATTATTGATTATGACATGCTTTCTGGTTATCATGTTTGATTATTTGAGTTGATATTGATATATGTTCATTTGTATTTAATTTATGTTTTAGTTTCATTAGTTTTGATGTGACACTATATTGGTGAAGGGAACAAGATTGCATCACTTGCTTGCGAGTGCTCTACAGTTCCGCAATTTTCTCTTCACGGCATGTTTGATTTATGATCTATATACATGTACGACATATGTTTTATCACAGGATTGCAGGTATAGGAAATCAACTCTACCTAGATTCATAGGTTTGAGTGTGTCCATTTCCCAATGGTATAGTTGATTGGGAGATAGTAATGGGGTTTCCTTGTCAAGCCACAACCCTAGTCACAGTGTGTTGTCAGTCCTTGTTTCGGTATGCTTTGTTGTCATGTTGTCTGCATTTTCCTTGTTATTTATTTATTTTGCAAGGTTTGTTCTGTGGGAAATTAATGTTAATTAATGCTTATAATGTTTTTTAGTGATTATTTAATTAATGTTGTTAGAAGCTTTATATTTGATTTAATTAATTTAATTTAATTTATTTTGTAAAGTGATTTAATCTTTGTGATTAAATTTATGTTATAAAGTGCTTAAATTAATTAGATTAAATTTAATTAGAAATTAATATGTGAATTATGAATTATTAAATGCATAAATATCTTGTAATTATCTTAGAGGAAATATCTGTGATTTGGTTGAAAAGATATTTTATTTGTGACATGTGTTAGAAAAATTAAACACTGTTGTTGGGAATTAATTCTCGGAGAGAATAACTGCATTAACTGAAAGAGGAAAGATGCTACTTCATGACAATGAGAATAATATTTTGAGAGAGGTTGTTGAAAATTGGGGAAGAAGTTCTTGGTAAATTTTGGCTCTGGTTTTGTTTTTCATCTTTCTAGAAAAGTGGATAATTTGGAAGAAGCTTTAGTAAATTGGAATCTGAAGGCGAAGCTCTACTTTAAACATCGTTTCCCCGAGCATTTGACAACAGGTTCTTTAAATTGTTTTTATTGTTATGCAAATTGGAAAGATTGCTTGTACAAGAAGAATAAGTTATTTGTGTAGAAACTTTAATATATTTTGTAAATTTGAAAGATTGTTGTGTTTGGAAAATTGCCGTGAAAATTTTAGAGCTTATGTAGAAATTGATTTAAAAAAAATAGAATACCCAGAAAGATTTTATAGTGAAATTTGAGAGCCTCTGTAGGAAATTGTTTTTAAACAATAGAAGGTTTGGAAAATCTCTGTAGGAATGGATTTAAAATCTTCTTGTCAAAACTTGTGGAAAATCTTGTTTGTATGGGAAAATATCTTCCTATAGAAGATTATTATTTTTCTTCCTATTAGTTTTATTTGGATGGGAAATTAAAAACCTCTGGTAAATTTGTAAATCTCTTCCTATAGAAATTTTTTTGTGAAAATATTTTTCTCAACTGGAGGAATCTTTGATGAATGTATATATATATATATATATGCATACACACACACACACACACACACACACACACACACACACACACACACACACACAACACACACACACACACACACATATATTATTTGTGAAGTTCCTTGTAATTTTTTGTTTTGAAAACCCTGGAAAAATGTTCGTACAACAATTTTTAAAATTGTAGGTCTAAGTTTATATTTGTATGGGGGGTTGGGGGGCTTCCCCATAGGGAGACTATGGGAGTGCAGTGCTTGCCTTCACAGGCCATGTGCCCATATGGGAGTGTGTTTGTGTATGCAACCACCCCATAGCCACCCATTAATAATGGCTTTCAAACTTTCATCCACCTAGTTTATTCATTTTTTTTTTTAATATGAATTTTAATTTATAAATAAATATATATATATATATATGTATAATATGCATATATATATATATATATTTATATATATATATATTTAATATATATATATATATATATATATATATATATATACATATATATATATATATATACATATATATATATATATACATATGCTCTATATATATATATATATACCCTATATATATATATATATATACATATATATATATATATATATATATATATATATATATATATGTATATATATATATATATATATATATGTATATATGTATATATATATATATATATATATATATTTAAGATGTATTTCTATAATAGGTGCATGCAAAAGTACAAGTTAGATATTTTTAAATGAAATGTTTTAAAAGCGGAAATTGATTTTAATTTATATGTAATTGGGAAGTTGAAATAAATCAATGGATTTAATTTTCTTATTGATTGTAATTGAAATTGTATTAAGTTAGTTTATTTTGGGAAATGTATTATTGTATTTTATTGAAAAGGAAATTGGATTTAGGAGATCCTAATGGTAGATTTATTTCTTGCTTGAATTTCCTATTTAATTATGATTTCTTTTGTTCTTGTAATTTGGGGAAATTGGGTAGTGCACTTGGTTGTTATTCTGTTTAAACACCCAGTTACTTCGAACGGGATGTGTTGCCTCTCATATTTTGGATTGGGATTTAATATCTGTTGTGTGCACTTTGTTTACCCTTGTTTGTGGATTAGATATTTGTGTTGTTAGTAGGGGAGTGGCTCTTAATGGAGGTTGACACACAAAGTGGTGCCAGAATAACTCATGTGAGTGTTAGTTAATTTAGTGGAAATGAAATGGATGTATTGGCAGAAAGGGTGGCTTAAAACCTTTAACTAGATAATTATGCCTCACTCATTGGCTCAAGGGCTTGTTTATACTTGAAATGATCTACGAGAAGGCCTAGAATGGCAAGATCATTATATTGTCCCTTTGAAAGATATTTGATTCCACATCAATTTTCATGTGGGGCCAGGGGTCGTGAGAGGCTACCAGGATAACCCAAGATGGGGGTTAGGGCCTAGGAAGATCTGCTAGGATAACCCATGTTACTTTGTGATGAAACTCCTATGACAACAATATGTATTGTGCAATTGAAATACTTGATTATTTTACTCTAGAAGTAATGTAACCTTTATGTATGTATTGTTCTTGTATGGTATAGTATTGTGGGTTGCCTATGTCTAGAGGTTGTTGGTTTTTCCTAGGGAGCCCTTTTACTATCTCCTAGCACAAGGAGTGGGCCTTCAGGTACCACTTGGTTGGGTGGAACGTGCACCTTACACCATTGGGTTCCCATTTCATGTTCGTGATGGCGGGATCTTCTAGATTGGAGAGCTCACATGTACCAGTTGCTTTGTACTATTTCTTATGTTCTTTTGTATAAATTGGATACTTTGTATATATACTACTCCTCATTTGTATTCAAGGAGGATTCTTGTATCATTGTTATTGTAACATTATAGTACAATCTTCCTCATTTTGGAAATGAGTCTTGTAACTGCTTTATGGAATGAATGCAATCAATGGATGACTCTTTAATGTACTTTGTATCTAATGAGATGAGTTTAATGCTTTGGATGTATGTTATAATATATTTCATGAGTATTATTTATATGTTATGGATTAGTTTAATTTTTTATTTTATGGGATTCAAATGTAAGTGTTATCGTGTACCTTAGAGGATGTATGTGTTAAACTGTGTAGTTCACCTTACTTATTAATTACACTTTTTAAAAAAAAATTGTTATGCTTCTGTTATGTTTCATCATCCTCTAGGATTATGTGGTGGGGCATTATAGTGGAAGAAGAAAGAAAATAGAGACAAGAAGAATATGATAGGGGGTTCTCATCACTACAAGGAGAAGAAAACCAGGAGGGGTCGGTTGATCATGTTGTTGTTGACTTTGATAGTATGACTAACCAAGAGATTGAACTGCATGTAGAATGGAAAAGAAAACAACTTAAAATGAGACAACAAATCATACAAGAAAGTTAGAAACTTGATCAATAGTTGGCACAATTAAACATTCAGGCACTAAAGCCACCAAAATATATCCCTCCACATAAACAAGATGGTAATCTCAATTCACATGGGATATCTCAAAATACTGGTGCTCTAAGTACTTCAAAAGTATCTCATAATATTGGTGGTAACCCAAGCCAATGCACTTAGCATAATGTGCCACTACAAAGATCTCAACCCCCAAATGCTAGCAATATTCCCCAGCACTATCCACCACTAAGCCAACAGTATGCCACACAACATCAACAACATGTTCCACATCAAAATGTATACCCTGAACAACACATCCAACAAAATGTTTGTCATCAACCTCAATATGGATACCAATACTACCCTAATCCACCACCTCTGAATCAACATCCACAAAACCCTATGATCACATGAAGGAAATTTGATTTAACAGGACACCAAATATATCCATACCCAGAGGATAATAATTGGAGAAACGAGGTTCCCAAATTCATTGGGAATAATGTGATATCAGCTGATGAACATATAAAAAATTCCAATTCCTTTATACAAGATATTGGTATGGAATATGAAGATGTAAATATGAGATTGTTCATGATGTCCCTAACTAAAGAGGCAAGGGATTGGTTCAATCATCTACCTAATGCTTCAATTGATTCTATAGGAGACTTTCAAAATAAATTTCTAGAACAATATGGGAATCAATGTGCCCCTGAATTCACCCTTCATGAATTGACTTGTATTCAAAAATACCAAAATGAGTTAGTTTATGATTTCAATCATAGGTTTTCCAAACTATACAATAAAATACCACATGGATCCAAACTGATTGATCTGACAACCTTAAGTATTTATTTAAAGGACTTTGATCCAAAAATGGGGTATGAACTCAGAAAAAAATGCCCTAGAAGTTTAATTGAAGCACAAAAGACAACATTAACCATTGAGAATAATAGAGAGCTTGTGGGGATGAATGGAAAAAGGGACAACCTTAGAGTTCCCCAAAAGTTTAAAAATCCCTAGAATAAGTAGGAGAATTCATATAGAAATGAAAGACCAAGATTACATGATATTCCATACAACAAAAATTGGTAAGGTGGAAAAATCATAACTGATAGGCCTAAGTATAAATAAACCCTTGATCCCTTAAAGAAAAAAAGAGCCTACATGGTTAATGACAACCCTTGGTATCAAGTTTGCAATCTGCCTCATTCCTCAAATCATTGTGGTGTAGCACAATCAATAAAAGAAGAAGAAATACCATATGACAATGAAGAGGAGGATCATACAATATATCTAACTTCACATACCCTTCATCCATTTGAACAAGAATACTCATCCTCAGAAGATGAAGGCTATGAGTATGATGTAAACAACCAGAGGTACAATATTCACATGGCAGGACAACATGTCTTCTCTGATTGGGATAATGAAAGCAATGATGAGCCATATCCTCCTTATACACCACCTAAGTCAAGTAAGTATAAATTGAGGAGGCCAACTGAGGAAGGGAACAAAGAATTAACCATTACTATAGTAGAGCAAGAAAAAAGAAACTATAGGCTAAGAAAAAAAACAATAAATGCAGATGAAGGCATTCCAAGATGATTGTTTGTGAAAGATAAAGAAACAATGTAGGAAAAACCAAATAAGGCAGAAAATAAGGACCCTAAGAAGAATGAGAAAAGGTATATTACCAAAGAAGACAAGGAATTATACAAAAAAAAAAAGAAATATGATGAAACAAATAACAATGAGAAAGAAGAAAATAAAGGAGATCCACTGGAACAAAGGAAGTTAACCAAAATGGAAAACACCTCTTCATTTGATTTCACAAAAACATTGTCTTAGGTGAAGATGTCTATGCCACTAGAAATGACGAAGATAAAATAATATAGAGACAATGCTATTCAATTAATATCTAATGGAACTAATAAAAACAAAAACTTGGAAAACAAAGGAAACAACAAAATTAGTAATGGCAGGCAAGGAGATATAAAATTCCCTAAGGTTTGTCTTGGTGATACATTGATGAATCCTCCATAGGTCGATCCATTTTTTACCACATTTCTCATAAAAACCAAATTGGTGAGAAATTGCATGATTGATTCAGGAGCTACTATTAACATCATGCTCGTAGGGGTCATGAAATAGCTTGGCATGTGGGTGGACACTACTGGTGGTAAATGCTATGCTATGGATAGTAGGCCTATACCAATGGTAGGAATCAGGAAGGATGTAGAAGTGAAGTTAGCTACTTATCCAAAAGCAGTATACATAATTGACAAAGCTTTGATAGACATACCCCCTCATTTTGGGATGCTCCTGTCAAGACAATGGACTGCTACAGTGGGAGGAAATGTGTAATTTGACTTATCCTATCCCACAATACCAATAAATGGTGAAGATGTTAAATTTTATAGAGAACAAAGAGTGAACCAAATTGTGGAATATATTGATCAAAGTTAGATGAATTGCTTATGTGATGTGGCCTTGGGAAGCTTTAAAATAGAACATTCACAACCTAAATTGTTGAAAACTGATCCAATTGATAGGGATGTCACCAAGAATGAGCATGGTGCATGGAAAATGTATTTTGATGGAGCATGCAATAGAGAAGGTAATGGAGTAGGAGTGGTTTTCATTTCACCTGAGGGAACAACATTCAAATATTCATTCTTGTTAACATTTGAATGCACAAATAACATAACAAAGTATGAGACCCTATTGATTGGATTGAACATGACTATCAAACACAAAATTAAACTACTAATCATCTTCAGAGATTCTGAGTTGATTATTTCACAAGTGAGATCAAATTATTCTACAAAAAAAAAAGGCCAAAGCAATACATAAATACTATATGGGACACCATTGAATTGTTCAATGCTTTCTCTATTGAATGGATAGATAGGTCCAAGAATTTAATGACAGACTTCTCGGCGAATGTAGCTTTGAAGAGAGATGATGTCACCCTAGCAAGGATTTTGCATGTTGAACTCAAAACAAGACCTGCAATCCTAAATAACATCTATAGTTAGAAAGTTTCTAATGATGAAACCAATTTGATTAAATTCTTACATTGCATTGATTAGTATGAAGCCCAAGAAATTGATTTTAATGCATTTGTGGAAGAAGTGGATGGCAAGCAAACTGTATTTGGTAAGGAAGTTGTTCAACTCAAAACTAACAAGATTCCTAAAGGACTTGTGGCATTAGAGAGGGTGTTTGATGGAAATGATCGAGCCCTTATGAAACAAACACTAGTAACGAGGGAAGACATTGAAGAAATCAACTTGATCACTGAATTGGCACCGAAAAAGATGTACATTGGGAAAAAGATAAGCACAACAATTAGAAAGATGTTGATTGCATTATTAAGGAAATATAAGCATGTCTTTGCATGACCTTATGATGATTTTAAAGCATATAGGGAAGATTTGTTCCAACATGAGATCCCATTGAAACTAGATGCAAAACCTTTCAGAAAAAAACAAAGACCCATAAATTCTACCTTGGAATCTAAAATGCATGAGGAAATTATGAAGCTAAGGGAAGGGGGTATCATCAAGCCTATCAGAAATTCATCTTGGGTCTCTAATTTAGTACCTGTTAGAAAGAAAAATGGAGACATAAGGCTCTATGTATGCTTTTGAAACTTGAATGTACCCTTTGTTGAGAATAACTACCCACTCCCAAACATGGAGGCTATGTTGCAAAGGGTAATGGGATGTGAGCTGTTATATATGATGGATGGATTTTTAGGTTATAACCAGGTGAAGGTTAAGGAATCAAAACAATACAAAACAACCTTCACCACACCATGGGGAACATATATATATGTCAAAATGACATTTGAACTCACAAATGATGGTGCAACTTTCTAGAGAGCCATGGATGTTATTTTTGCTGACCTATTTAATGTAATAATGATGATATACCAAGATGACTTAATTGCATATTCAAAGAAAGCAAAGGACCCTGTTGAGCATCTGGAAAAAAAATTCATCAAAGCCATTAAATATGGAATCTCTTTAAATCCTAAAAGTGCCACTTTGCAGTCACAGAAGGGAAACTATTGGGGCACATAGTGTCCAAACAAGGGGTGAGGATCAATCTAGAAAGGGTGGAATCCATAGATAAGATTACCATTCCTAAGATAGTTAAAGCTATCTAGTCCTTCTTTGGGAAAATTAATTTTGTGAGAATATTTCTATCAAACTTTGCTGAGATAGTGAAACCAATATCAAAGATGTTAAATAAGTGTGCACAAATTGACTAGATAGCTGAGGCCATAGATGTAGTTAGATCCATCAATAGAGCAATCAAAGAAAACTTGGACTTAAAATCCCTTGATTTTAATAAACCATTCTAGATCTTTTCATTTCCATCCTATCACGCAATTGCAAAAGTAATGCTACAAAAAAATGATGAGGGGTATGAACAACCTATTTCCTTCTTCAACAAATCCCTCGAAAATGTAGAATTAAAATATGAAATTGTAGAAAAATAGGAATGTGCGTTAGTAAAAGTTGTCAAAGCATTTAGATCATATCTGGTGGGAGAAAAAGTAATAGCTTATGTACCTAATGCTACAGTAAAAGATGTATTTGTACAAATTGAAATAACAGGCCTTAGGTATAGATGGATAAACAAAATCCAAGAATTCGACATTGAGTTTCAAATCACCAAGCTTGTAAGAGGAAAAGGATTAGCCAAATTGATGGCTGAAACAAATATTGAAGTTGCCCAAGTGTACAATTATAATGATGAAGATAACATGATTACTAGTATAAAGCACACACCATGGTACAGTGAATGGGATACCATATAAGTAAGACATATGGTCTACTTCCCCAGAGACTTGGATTCTTACTATACCCACAAGGGATATGCATCCCCAATTGGAGCCACTATTAGGACTAAAAATACCATTCGCTATTTGTTACATTTGATTTCATAAATTGAAAAGATTCATGTGACAAGATCCATTTCATAACCAATGATCCCATGAATATGGCCTTTGGCATATAAGTGTCTCCCTAATCATAGTTGAGCAAAAACTATAAGAGAAATTGATTCTTATCGGGAAGATCATGTGCATGTCTTTTTGATCAACAAGTCATAGCCCTTTATTGAATATTTTATGCATATCGAGAAGAGATGAATAAAGTTACAACAATCAAAGATCTCAAATTCAATAGGTATGCATAATTTGGAAGACAATACATAACATCTCACCAATGAAAAACTTATCAGCAAAAGCAAGCTGGTCAGAGGGAAATTTTCAAATCACACTGAGCTCTTGCCTCATGCCAATGGAGACCTTATCGAGGAGAAACATATATACTTTCAATGATAAAATAGGAGAACAATTATATAAGAGAGACATACATATGATTAGAGTAAGTTCCTCAGATCTCTCTAACCATGTGGGTTACCTTGATGAGGGAAACTAGAGATGTTTTTGGGGAAAGTCTCATTGACTTATCCCAACAAACAAAGTCGTAGAGAAAATGTATCGGGGATACCAAGTATATTAGAAAGGAATTTTATTCTCTCAGTGATGGTACATGCAATCTCGATGTTAATATGGAATGACCATTATTCGTTGAAGAGATACCAGGTGATGATTAAAAGGATTTCTAGTGGTCCAGACCACCCTGATATTGGGTAGACTTAATATTCTCCCCAAAATACTAGGAGTAGAAAAGCAAGAGAAAAGGTAGTTGTACAATATTGGTGAGAGTATTAAGTTGTCCTCTTGACTAAATAAGAGAATCAAAGGTACACTTCATATCAAAAGGGAATTCAGTTGGTCTTGGCGATTAGTTATGATCATATAAACAAAAGTGGCTCCAAATAAAGCACACAGATCAACCTGACACCAAAGGGGTTCCACCAATGCAATATTGTTGTATCGCTTTGACATTTAAAAATTTTAAAAACCTATTACATTCATTTCTAGTGGCAGACAATAATGGCCAAACGAACAAGTGTCATATGAACATTTCTGATTGAAAACAGATTGTACCAAAAGAATTTTCATAAGTTGCAACGAAGAAGGATGGGAGATTGAGCGAAAGTCAAGGAATTCAGTGCACCCAAATACATACATGTAAGCATTCAAAATATCCCTGCAATTGATATATTGTAATTCAATTTTTCCATCTTGTAGAGAAATAAGATGGAAAGTTCTACAAAAACAAAAAACAAGAAGCAACAAGGTGAAAGTAGCTAGTCTAAAAATAAGAAGTAGAGAACTGAAATGGGGCTAGAATTGAAAAAAAAAGAACATAAATTAAACCAAGACCTCATTGATCAATTGCCTAGTTCAGGGCCAAAAGCTAGAAGGTCTACATAATTGAGGGCTGATGTAGAATGATTAGAAGATAAATGCAAACATGTAGATGATGTGTGGGACCCCATTAGGGGATACAAATTTTTCATGTTTCATTATTGTCGGAGAAGTATATTTGAACCAATTTGTAACCCTTGGAATTTCAATTTGGGAAAGCTGGTTGTTCCAAACGTCTTTGTGAATATAGAAATTATAAAACTTTTGGCCAACTATTTTAACCCGGACCTTAAAGCTAGTTTCAACCCGCAAGGAGAAATTTTTATACATGTATCCAAAATTGCGCTTTGCGAAGTGTTCAACCTAGATGAGACGTGTGATCAACCTATAGTGCATGAGGATTTAGAAAAGGGATACTAAAGGATGGACACTACCTACAAAGGATGGAGGTTACCATTACTCAGACCTAGAGAAGATGGAAACCTTGTACCACTTGAGGATGGTGATGGACCTCCCTTTCATGTTGATTTGTTCGAGCCCTATTTAAAACGTACTTACTTCTTAGTGGGTCAAATAATGGTAACAAAGGTCTCTGAATTTATGTCTATAGGGCCAATGGTGATCACTGCAAACATACAATGTCACAATGCAAGACCTTTTGATTATTCTTCACACATTTCCAAAGGGATTGACTCAGGGCTAATGGCCATCAAGAATGGATCTCCCACAATGCACTTTAAACATTATTCCCTTCTCATGCACATGATATTGTACTATGGACAAGAGTTAGGAATATGGCTAGAGGAATTAAGAATCACATAGTTGGATAAAGAGGGTCATCTATTACCGATACAATTATGGACCTCCATTTGGGACAATATATTTGTCAATTCTAATTATGCTTATTTTGAATAAAACTTTGTCAAGACATTATATAGGTTTTATGATCACCCTTGTGATTATTCATTGTCTAATGAGATCAAAAGATTCTTAAGGCCTAAGGATTTCAATGGACCATCGAATGTAAGTCATAATTGGGATGACTAGTATTTCTATGATGATTCCACTATGATCAAGGTTTATGGTTTTGAAGGCACATCTTTCCTATTAACGAAGATTGTTCCAGACAAAATTGCATATCTAGAGATTGTTAGGCAACTGGATTATTCCAATGTCATGAACTTGAGTGCATATGAAAAACAGTCATTCATGCCTAGTACATTGCATTTTGGGGATTTTATTGTGGTGTAAAAAGAAGGATATGATCTCATTTTGGATAAATTGTCACATTTCAATATGAAGAAGGCTGCACCAAGGAAAGGATTTGATCCTGAAGGTTTTATTGATTCTTCTAGGAAAAAATAGAATTTAGGTGGATATGTTCATATACCATATCCTCATGATGATATTATCATAAACATGGAAGAAACAAAGGCTGAATTGGCAATTGATAATTACAATAAAGAAATTGAATAGAAGATGAAGGAGATACAATAAGCAAAAAATTTATCCTCTGGAAATGAGGAATCTTCTAAAGAAAATGAACCCAAAAGCCAACCTGATAAGATCCCCAAGCTAAGGATTGAAGAGTATCGATCTCCAAATAGAGAACAAGAAGTTGGGGAATCAGATGGCATAGATGCTAAGCAATTGGCTTATAAATCTTTTTTCTTAGATGACTAGTTTATTAAATCTCCTAAGTTTAAAGCCTTCTTGTACAAACACAAGGGAAAAAAAATAAGAGAATCAGTTGTAGAAATCACACCCAACAATGAAAGCTAGTTGTTGAATGCATTGAAGGTGGATGTGGAGAATGAAATGAAGAAAATGATTCCAGAAAAAGGAAGAAAATTATTAGAGGAGTCTAGTGTGATGATCTTTCCTAGTTTGGATTTAAACTCTGCTTTATTTTTTGATATCCTTTTGCACAATAATGATGCCAAAGATAAGCCCAGTCTAGAAGGGGTAATAGAGGTATACACTAGGTCAAGATGCAATCGTGATCAGAATTATATAATGATATGCGCTCTATACCCCCCACATAAAAAGTATATAATTATATAGATAGAGAAATAATTTGGTCATGTGATAACATTAAAAGTGGGTGAAATTGATGTTGTGGTCACAACTGAAATTGGCATAAATGTAGCTAAATTGAACAAGGCACAAATTCAAATGTTGATTAAAGAACAAGATATGTACAAGTTGAACAGTAAAAGGATGCTTAAAAAGAAAATGAATTTCTAAGAGACATAGTCAAGGATACATTCAAAGGATCCACTAAAATGTTGAATCAAGGAGAAGGCTCCCAATCAAAGGACAAGTGTGAGGAATTACAGATGAATAATCAATAGATGCACACTCAACTAATCAAGGGTAGGTTTGAAACACTTTCTACAATACTCCAAAAGTGGTACACTAATATGATGATCTGGATGGACAAGTTTTGGGTAACTCACTCTAAGATTAACACTACCATTCAAGAATGTAAAAGGATAAATGACAGGCTTCTGGAAAATCTCCAAGAGATACAAAAAAGAAACACTTCTGATACTAGGGCCATTGTGGCTATTGAAGTCTTGATAAGGAAGCATAAAGATTATTATAAGGAACTTCAAGTAGATGCCAAGGAGTTTATTGATGATTTAAAAGAGGGTTTTCTTGCATTGTTCAATGATAATGGAGAACTGAAAGGTTGGAATGAATGGATGAAAGAGTGCCAACTAATACTACATGCAGCCTTGGAAGAAGATAAGGATGAAGATCCAACATTAGTAGAGGCTTGTGAGCATTTGGAAATGATGATTATTATGGAGATTGCAATGAGGAATGTTGTGGAGGATGCTGATAGACACTAGAGTCGAGAGTACCTAGATCATATTACACAAATTCATTTGTGGCTCATTAGAGCTTAATGTTAATATTTTATGTGTTGTTAAAGTCCCAAAAGACACTTATGAAGAGGTATACCCTCTTCAAGATATTGCTATATAAGTTGAACATGTGATAATTGAATAATAGGAGCGAAAAAGAGAGAATAGAGAGATATACAAAAGAATAAAATTTTATAATATATATCATGTAGATTATAATATAAAGGACCATGATGCATGCATGAATTTGGGTAGAAATCAATAAAAGATCTTTAAGTTTGTGTGACTTCATATTGGTGTCTATTGTTTGTTGATTTGAACAATTATCTAGCTATCTCCACACTGTTATTTCTCTGTTATTTGAACTTGTGTATCCAAGTTGATATTTAGTTTCATCAAACACATTTGCAGTTATTGTGTAATCAAGTTAATTGGTTTCCATCAAAGAATTAAAATACTTTTAATTGATTACAGTAACTTGGAAGTAACATTTGGATCAGTAAGAAGAGCCCTATAATTGATAAGACCACCATACTATCTCCAAATCGATAGTATCTTCTTATTCAAGTTGAGGATATACTTCATTTGTCAATACACATTTGCTGTCATTATGGGTATGTGCAGGATCATGATGGGCCAAAAAGTGGCGATATGATGGGTATTTGTAGGGTATGTGGCTGACAAATTTTTTACCCAAAATTGATGAAATGAGAATGGTTTTTAAAAGAGATTCTCAGCTTTCCACCAATATAAATTATGCTTTACTTTGAATTTAATAAATAATTATTATTCATTTTCTATTTGAATTATGACTAAAGTCTTGATTGATAGGCTGATTGAAAAACATCTATAGCTTTCAAACAGTATCACATTCTATGCTTCACATACTATATAATTGAAAAAAGAAAAATTGAATTCCATGATTTTTTTACCAAGTTAAGGTGGTCAGACATATGAGTTTTTATATTTTTTAAAAGTTGTAATAAAAAATTCATAATTAATTATTTACATAGAAAAAAATTACAAAAAAATTGCATCACATCCGAACATGAGTTCTCTACTTATGTCTAAAATATTATAAAAAAATATTATCATTTTATTGTGGTTAGGGTGGTTAGACAAAACCTACTTCTTATTTTTTCCTTGAAATTTAAGTACTGTTGGATTGAAATTTCAAATTTTCACCAAATAGATTTTTAAAAAAATCCTAGTAGTTTAGAAATTGCATTCAATTTGCTACAGATTCCATTCTTACATAAATTTGAAATAATATAGATAACTTATTCAAATTTTTATGTCAAGATGCCTAACTCTATTTTTTTTTTAATTTTCTGCCACTTAAGGGCCTATTTTTTCCATGATGATCCTACACATACCCTTTTGTGATTCTTTTTAATTGGTTCCTTAAAAGAAGGATTGAAATCCTTTTAAATAAGTCACAATAACCTAATAGGATCGATTGGATCAATAAGTAGAGTATGCCAGTCACATTCTTGTACATTTATACAAGGTATAAACAAACATAAGTGCCAAACAATTAGAATTGTAACCAATACTAGTCACTTATCATAAAAATTCATTGACTTTAGTTACCCAATAAGGCACTGGTCCACTTCACATTTCCTTATACCTTACCTATCCACTTCCATATTCTAAATTTCCAATTATCACATTAGGAGTAGGAGTAGTTAACAAGCCTTCATCTATTCCACACTTTATGCCACTGTGGATAGATCCTTAAATTCAAATTAAGTCACAAAACCATTAGATATGCTTTAGCTATTGAGGTCCACCTGCCTAGGTTTAGTAGAGCCTGAAGTGTAGGGAATCATCAACCATATAGGTTAACTCCGTTTGTTGGTTCAAACAATGTTGCAAGTCCGATTATAGAGCTTGACATCCTCTTAAGATTTGTAACCTTTATTTTTTAGAACCAACATGACCAATGGAATTAAATAATTATGAATGATAGAACCTTAGAATTGTGATGAGTTTTTTTACTTTAACAACCCTCCAAACTTTCTTCACAATAAATAATATGAAATGAAGATAATATAAAAAATCAAAACTACAATTTAGAAAATCAAATCTCACAGTCAATCAAATATGTTTTGAAAGTGCCATGACATTGATAAAGGAATTCTATGTAAAATATTGGTTCATAATAATTGAAAAAAAATGTTTCAAACATATTACTATCTTCCATGAAAAACACTAATAATATAAATATTTATTATTTAAATGGGTATGTTCACGTAGTCCTCTATTCATTGGGGTTGTAGCACTTGGTCAAATGTCACCAAATGATGTGTTCAGTTTTCAAGTCAATACATGGTTTTTTCCATTGAAGACTTTGAAATTTTTTGGCTATGTAAAAATTTTGATGGAAAATTGTTTGCACAATCAAATCTGGGAGCTTTCAAAATTCAATATTTCTTTGATTTCATGGAATATGTAATTAGGAGAAACATTGAACAAAGGCATGGATTGGTCACTAAAATACAACTTAGCATTCAACTATTTTGCGTGTTTCATTTTAGCTCTTACTATGCTCATTCTCCAATGCAATTGTGATTTATTGGTTTTTTCTTCAAACACCGTCTCTTTGGGGGATTCTTTGATGGAAGTCTACACACTTATTTGAAAGAATGATACTTTTGAATTGGGATTTTTTATTCCCAATGGGATGGACAATTGGTATGTTGGCATCTGGTATTCCTAGATCTCTATCAAGGAAATCATTTGGGTGGCTAACAGAGAAACTATCATAAAAAAACATGTCGGGTGTTTTGAAACTATCTACATCTAGTTATCTAACTGTATCTGATTTGTAGGGGAAATCCTTTTGTCCAACAATAACACAGACAATTAGGTATGTGCAGGATCATGATGGGCCAAAAAGTGGCAATATGATGGGTATGTGGCTGACGACTATTTTTTTACCCAAAATTGATGAAACGAAAAGGGTTTTATAAAGGATATTCTTAGCTTTCCACTAATATAAATTATGTTTTACTTTGAATTTAATAAGTAATTATTATTCATTTGCTATTCAAATTACAACTAAATTCCTGATTGATAGGTTGATTGTAAAACATCTATAGCTTTCAAATGGTATCACATGTTTTGAATCCAAAACATACATCACATTCTATGCTTTTCATACTATAGGATTAAAAAAAGAAAAAAATGAATTTCATGAAGTTTTGGCCAAGTTAAGGTGGTCAGACATACGAGTTTTTATATTTTTAAAAAAATTGTAATAAAAAAATCATAATTAATTATTTACTTGGAAAAAATTACAAAAAAATATGCATCACATCGGGGCATGAGTCCTCTACTTATATCTAAAATATTTTAAAAATATATTATCATTTTATTGTGGTTAGGGTGGTCAGACATACACCTACTTCTTATTTTTTCCCTGAAATTTAAGTACCACTGCATTGAAATTTCAAACTTTCACCAAATCGACTTTTTTTTTAAACAAACCTATTAGTTTAGAAACTACATTTAATTTGCTACAAATTTTATTCTTACATATTTTGGAAATAATATAGATAACTTATTCAAATGTTTATGCCAAGTTTCCTAACTCTATTTTTTTTGAATTTTTTGCCACTTAAGGGCCTATTTTTTCCATGATGATTTTGCACATACCAATTATTCAATATAGTAGTGGTAATGATAGTCATAGTGACACAACCAATGATTTCCTCCAAATCAATAATATTACTATGTCTGATGAAGAAGTTGTTCAATATAACAAAGAGTCAACTCTTTTAGAATGTAAAAGTGTTTGTCTCAACAATTGCTCCTACACAACTTTTGTTTTCACTAATTCTATTTCTTCTATTTGTAAATTGTGGTTGGGTGATATGTTAAGCTTGTAGGAAACTTCTTCTCTCAACCAACCCTTATTCATTTGATTGGTTGCTTCTGATGTGATACACTCATCACCCAATGAAGGAAGGATCAAAAAAATAGTTGTGCTCTCAATTTCAATTCCATTGGGCGTTGCTATTATGGGTACTCTATTTTTATGGTTTATTTAAACCAAGAATGGAAGAGTCCTTTAGAAATTCAAGGATTATGATACACTAATATTGCTCATAACATTCACCTACAAAGAGCTCAAAATTGTGACCAACAATTTCTCTCGTAAGTTGGTAAAGGGAGGATTTGGCTCTGTCTTTAAAGGGAATCTACCAAACACTACACTTGTAGCCGTTAAAAAGCTAGAGGGTTCACAACAAGTAGAAAAAAAATTCCGTGTGAATAAAAACACCATTGGAAACATACATCATGTCAATTTGGTGAGGCTTCAAGGATTCTACGCAGAGAGATATCAAAGAATGCTTGTTTACGAGTACATGCAGAATGGGTCTCTTGACTCTTGTCCCACAAGTTTAAAGAAGCAGACAAGGTGTTGGATTAGAATACTAGATTTGGAATTGTGAAAATTCTATTGCAATTACTGATTATTAATATCCTATCTATATAGATTATTTGACTGCCAAAAATTAATTCACAACAAATATTGAAAAATAACACAACTGCAACTTCACAAATAAAATCACAAGAATAGAGAAGAAAATACACAAAATAATAAACACAATATTTTTGGAAAAATTATCCTTGAAAAAACCCCGAAGAGAAAACCAGTCTATAGATCAGGGATTTTATTGAACTTCAGCAAATCAAGAGATACATAAACTACTTGCCTCTTACTAGTAGAGCTCCAATAATATTCTTCTCTGAAAATTCTTCCCTCAATTTCTCCTACTGAAATTCCACTACCATTGTCTCCAATACTATCATTGCACCCTTGCTATCACTGCAAAACTATTTTCTATCACTGCAAATATTTCTCAAGTGTGTGTTCTCCAAATTCCCATTGATCTCCTTTTATAATCACCCCATTGAAAAACCAATGGCCATGATTTAATCTCAATCGAAGGCTAAGATTAACTAAACCTTAAAAAACTAGTTCTAGAAGTATCTAGAGGAATTAATTAATTAATATTTCTTGTGTTTGGAGACACCCATCCAAGCTACATAAGTTAACACTCCCTCTTAGCAAGGAAGGTGTTTTGCATGAAACCCAACATATCCTTGAAGAAGATGAATTTTTCCTTCCCTAATTCCTTTTTCAAAATGTCTACTACCTGCTGATTTGTAGGTATATACTATAGTTGAACTATCCTCCATCGTACACAATCCCTGATGAAGTGATATTTGATGTCTATATGCTTAGACCTATTGTGAAACACCAAATTCTCAGACAACCTAATGCAACTCTGATTGTCATAGTGTATCACTATAGTCTCAACCCTTTGACCAAACAAGGATACCAACAACTTCTGAGGACATATCACCTCACACGTTGCCATGCTAGCTGCTATGTATTTTGCCTCTGTAGAACTGAGAGCCATGAACTTCTACTTCCTACTGTACCAAGTGATAACTCCTGATCTCAAATTGAAGCAACACACTGAAGTGTTTTTCTTGTCTATTGAACTACCTGCCCAATCTGTGCCAGTATAGCCTATTGACTTGATACCATCACCTCAAGCATATCTTATCCCATACTTGATTATACCATGAAAATACCACAATACATGCTTTACCACTGTCCAAGGAACTCTCTTCGGCTCAACCATGAACTAACTAAGAGAGTTCACTGCAAAGGATATATCTAGCCTGGTGTTGACCAAATACATGAGAGATCCAATCAAATTTCTATATAAGGTGGGGTCTATATCCTTATACCTAGATATGTCTACCTTCTTCCAATTCATGATCATATGAGTAGACATGGCTTTGCAATCCTCTATCTTGAACCTCCTTAAGATTTTGATGTAGTATTTCCCTTGTCAAAGGAAAAATATCTCCATCCATCTGCCACACCTCCATGCCTAGAAAGTAATGCATAAGCCCCAAATCCTTCATCTCAAACTCTGTTGCAAGATCCCTCTTGCACTCATCTATGAGCCCTAGTGAAATTGTTAAGAACAAGTTGTCCACATACATAACAAGAATGAAAACCTCACCCCCAACAACCAAGTAATAGAGGTTATCATCTACCACACTATTCATGAAGCTCATTCTCTGCAAGTATCTATCAATGAACTCATACCATGCCCTAGGAGATTGTTTGAGTCCATACAAAGCTCTCTTCAATCTGCACACATGGGTTTAGTTGTTGTGTGCTACAAAGCCCTTTGGTTGTTCTATGTATACCTCCTCAACCAATTCACCATTAAGAAACACCATCTTGACATCCATTTGATGGATCTGCCACCCAATCTGTGTTGCAAGTGAGATCATGGATTGTATAGAAGTATACCTAGCCATCAAAGCAAATATGTCCTCATAGTCTATTCCCTCCTTCTAAGAGAACCCCTTGGCCACGAACCTTGCCTTGTATTTCTTAATGCTACCATCTACACTATGCTCGATCTTATAGATATAGCATGATCCAACCACTTCCCTATCTATTAGTCTTTGCACAACCTTCCACACATCATTTTGCACTATTAAGGTATATTCCTCAACCATCGCATCTCGCTACACCTACTGCTGTGTGGCCTCCTGATAGCTGGAAGGCTTGCTATCTACCAACTGACTAACTAATTCCATATAGTCATTATACCTGGCTAATTGTCTTCGTTGTCTACTACTCATCCTAGGTGCTCCCACAAAATCTTGAGTATCCCCATGTGTCTGTTAGTTCTTGCTATGGACTATAGAGGATGAAATATCAACCTCCATGTCTTCCAGATGCATCTCTTGGATCTACTACATCTATTGCCCCATACTCTATGAACTCTCAACACCTAATCCTATGCTTGTACTAGTAACTGTACTCATACTTCGCTACCCCTGATTTGATTGCACGATTCTTGGAGCTTCTATTGGTTGCTTACTTTGATCATCCACTGGAAAATATCTGGACCTCCTAAATGCTTTTTCCTCCATGAATTTGACATCACACCTAACTATAATCTTCCTAGCCCTCAGAATAAATATTTGATATTCCTTTGAGGTCTCACTGTACCCCACAAAGTACCCTCTCTCTACAATCTGATCTTACTTGGAACATGTAGGCCCTGGAATGTGACAAAGCTCCAAACTCCCAAATATCTTGAAGAGGCTGACATATGCCTTCTTCCTTGAGAATTCCTCCTCTGGTGTCATCTTTCCCAATACCTTATGTGGAACCCTATTTTGTATGTATATTATAGTATTGCATGCCTCTTCCCATATAAGTAACATGGCATATCCTGGTCATACATCATAGCCCTTGCTGCCTTTGATATAGAATGATTCTTCCTCTCAACAACCCCATTCTACTATGGGTTGTAAGGAACAATACACTATCTTGATTCCTTCTAGGATGGTACAAAAATCCTAGAAATATTTCCCTTTGTACTCACCTCCATTGTTTGATCGAAGAACCTTTATTTTATTTCCTGTCAAGGGTATGTGCAGGATCATCATGGAAAAAATAGGCCCTTAAGTGGCAAAAAATTCAGAAAAATTAGTGTTAGGAAACTTGACGTAAAAATTTGAATAAGTTATCTATATTATTTCAAAAATATGTAAGAATAGAATCTATAGAAAATTGAATGTAGTATCTAAACTACTAGGTTTATTTAAAAATAAATCAAATCTATTTGGTGAAAATTTGAAATTTCAATGTAGTAGTACTTAAATTTCAGGGAAAAAATAAAAAGTAGGTGTCTGTCTGACCACCCTAACCATAATAAAATGATAATGTTTTTTTATAAGATTTTATATATAAGTAGAGGACTCATGTATGGATGTGATGCATATTTTTTTGTAATTTTTTTCCAAGTAAATAATTAATTATGATTTTTTTATTACAACTTTTAAAAAATATAAAAAACTCGTATGTCTGACCACTTTAACTTGGCCAAAACTTCATGAAATTTAATATTTGTTTTTTTAATCCTATAGTATGTGAAGCATAGAATGTGACGCATGTTTCAGATTCAAAAAATGTGATACCATTTGAAAGTTATAGATGTTTTTCAATCAACCTATTGATCAAGACTTTAGTTGTATTTCTAATAGAAAATGAATAATAATTATTTATTAAAATCAAATTAAAGCATAATTTATATTGGTGGAAATCTGAGAATCTCCTCTAAAAACCCTTTTCGTTTCATTAATTTTGGGTAAAAAAGGTTGTCAGCCACATACCCTACAAATACCCATCATATTGCCACTTTTTGGCCCATCATGATCCTACACATACTCTCAAATTCTCCACAAGAGCTTTGAACTCTTGGAAATGATTGAAGATGTAATCCTTGGTCTTTAAGAAGTATATCCATCTCTTCCTGGAGAAATAATCAATAAAAGTAAAAAAGATCTCGTATCCTCTTAGAGACTTCTTCGACATTGGTCCATATATATCATACTATGTGCTCACCTCTAGAATACCTATCACTATCTCAAAAAGAAATTTAAGTTCTCCATCATGTATATGACCCATCCTTTTGAACTGTAGATTTTTGGAACCTTAGACCTTTCTAGCACTTCTAGGTTTTTTCACCTAAAAGGAGAAAGTAGGGCCAAAAGATCTAGCTAGGTTCACTCAAATTATGCAATATGTGATGTTATTTGAAATAAATGAAATGATCTAAGTGCAATTAGATGATCTATTTGATTGATTATGAATGCAAAACCTAAGAATTATGCAATTTTGGAAAATATGATGTGATATGAAAACATGAACTAAGAATCAACAAATGCAAAACAAAACAGAAAAGGGTTAAATCGGAGTGCACCTAGGTAGAGAATGGAGAATATGGAATCTTCTGAATGTTGCTTGAGATCACTAAAAATGACCAGTGGGACTCATTTTCCACTGATGGTGAATCATTCATGCTTCTGATGAAAATTGTTGGAAACAGGTTTTTGAGTGTTAGGATTCAGAATCTGACAAAACCTAGATTTCCAACCTTAAGGTGGGACACATTCACCACTAATGGTGAATTAGTCCTCTCCCAAAATTTTGAGAAATCAAGGGACAATTTTGTAGCACTAGATCTAAGGTTGTCTACTTGTCGGGTTGACGAAGTCAAATCTATAGAAAATAGACAAAATGTCTTCTCCAAGCTTGAAATAAGATGTTGTTGAATTGAAACACTTTAGTGAATTTTCAACACCTAAATGCTTGTTAAATCAACATACACAAGTCTGCAAAAACACATGCAAAAGGGGAAAAATGGTTAAGGGTTAGGTTATAGGGATTTTCCTTTGTCAAATCCCACTTTGGTAATCAAACCCTTAATGAAATAATGAAATGAAGGAGAATGATAAACATATAACATGCAAATGCTATCAACTTACCAAACCTTTTTTGAAGAAAATTTGAAGATATATGTCAATGGCTACTCTTGAATGCTTGGTTGATGCTTTATTATAGGATGCAAAGTGCTCAAATGCTAATTGAATGCTTGAATGAATTAGAAGATTGTAGAAGATATAAAATGAGGAGAAAAACACTTATTTATATAGTCTTGTGCCTTAGTAACCCATTGATACCTCATCACAGGTCGACATCAAGTAATTTTGAATAAAAAAATGAAAGGAAATTTGAAATATTTTGAATTTAGAGCCAAGAGGGACTCATTTTCTGCCCATGGTGAATGGGTCCCACCTTACGCTTGAAAATGGGTGTCTAGAATTAAGTCACATTTAATGTTATTTGTTGGGTTTACATTCAAAAATACACTTAATTAAGCCTTATAAGGTCATAAATGGGTCAAATAGCGCATAAGAAAGGTGTAAATAGTGAAATTATGCCTAGGAAAGTGTGAAATATTGTTACAAGACTTTACAACACTTCAAAATAGGACTTGATAGGTGATGAAAAGGTGGTTTTTAGATGAATTGCAATGAATAGAGTCTAGAAAAGTGTAGAAATGTTTTACAACACTTCACAACAACTTCACAAGACGCCATAATTTGAATTTTAAGGACCTAGTGTGAATGTTTAAGCCACATTATAACATTAAATAAAAGAAAAATGGACCAAGCATCAAGAAGAAAGGACTAAAAGACCATGAAAATGACAAGGGGCCATTTTTCTACGAAACATTTAGCCCCCACTTTAGTGAGAGGATGAAATTGCTTCAAACTCACACTAAAGTAGCCATGTATATCGAGAAGGAGGTCCTAGTATATTTATGTTAGCAAGATGAAATGAAAATGATCAAGAGGGATGATCAAGCCCCTAGGATGAAGATCCCATGACAAACTAGACATAAGAACAAAGGAACACAAGTGTTGAAATGGAAATTGAATTGAGCTTCAATCGTCTGTCCAACTAGTTATGGATTAAATTTAGGATGATTGTTTGAAAAAGAGAATGCATACTCACTCTGTGGTGACAAAACTCATGGTAGTCCGCCAGGTGAGAAAACCCAAAAAGTGAAGTACATATGCTAGTTGGTATGCACTCATAAACACAAATGTGGATATGGGGAAATTTGTGCTGCTCGATGGGCTTCCCGTTCAACCATATCAGAGTTATACCTCCTGATAACTTTAACAAGGCACCACAAAGAAAAATTTCAGTCTATGCTTCATGAGACAAGCAAAGCTTTGTATGCTTAGAACTCATGAATGAAAAGCAAGGTACCACAGGAATACAAGTGGAGTTATGCAAGGTGACAAAAAAAAGGTGCAAAGTGTAAAATGCAAAGATGTAAAATGTAAAAGTGTAAAATGGAAAGGATGTTCAAAGGAGTATTGTTAAGTTTATGAGAGGTCTATCACTTAGGGAAGATTGTGTCTAATGTCTCCAAGAGAGGACTGATCAAAGAATAAAATATTCACAACTTAGGGGATGCAGTGCATCGCATCAGACCACCAAGAGGAATGTAATATGCTAAGATAGATCACACTTATTAAGGAAATCATACCCAATTTCATCCATAAAGTGACAAATGCATTGTATGAAACGACAAGGATGCAATAAGAACCAAAAATGCAAAATGAAATATCGTAATGTATGCCCCCCACTTTAAAGCAATTTCCACACATTGTTCTATGAGTAATTAATTTAAAGTAGCGAAGGAAAGAAAATGAAAAAGGTAAAAAGAAGACATGAGAGCCAACTCAAAAATTCGTATACCAATTCATATGTTTTTGAGTTAGGTTACATCATGTAAATGAAAAAAAGAGAACAAAAGAAAGGGACTTCCCCCAAGAAAGGAACGCACCAAAAACATAAGGGATTTATGGATTTGGGATCAGTATGTTCATTGCTTCAATGTTTTTATGAAAGAGCTCAGAATTGTCATCATTCCCCAAAGCACATAGAACTGAAAGAATGACACAAAGAGAGTGAAAACAGAAGAAAAAAAAAGTCCATTTTGGGTCAACATGGAAGAGACATTGCGGTCCCAATGCTTTGCATCACCCCCAAAAGGAAAACACAAGAAAAAGGGACCAATTGGGTCAACATGGAAGAGACATTATAGTCTCAATGCTTTGTGTCATCCCCAAAAGGAAAACATAAAATGAAAAATGAAAAATGGAAAAAGGACCATTTGGGTCAACATGGAAGAGACATAGGGCATCTCATCGCTTTGTGTCATCCCCAAAAGGAGAACACAAAAGAAGAAAAAAGGAAAAAGGACCTTCTGGGTCAACATAGAAGAGACATAGGGCATCTTAATGCTTTGTGTCATCCCCAGAAGGAAAACACAAAAAAACAAAAAAAGGTGATGCACAACATATAAAAGAATAGAGGTACAAATAGAAGAAGTGGACAACGAGAGGGAAAACATCAAATGCACGCTATAGAGGAACACAATACGCACATAGAACAATAAAAGAAAGAAAAAATGTAAAAGGATAGCAAGGAAAATGCAAGTCAACCATCTAACAAGTCATCCACCTCCCAATCATGCTCAGTGTATTATGAGGGTGATTGGCTATCCAAAGGAAGAATCACAAGTGTCGAACTAGGAGATGTACCTAGTTCCTCACTTGGTTGAGAATATTTATCATTTAAGCTTATGGTAGATGAAAATAAAGAGTTTAGATCATTATGCACTTCTTCATCTATTTTTTCAATCTCCTCATCATCATCGTCATCAAGATTGATTACAATAGGAGGATGAAGGGTTATTTCCAAGGAAGGATGTATTAAAAGTTGTGGTTGTTAAATTTTTTCATTTTGTTGTGAGGGTTGGACTATGCTATCTATTGGTGGATCAAGGGAAAGGGGGTGGTCATCAATTGCTTCGGTCAAAGGTGGAGATTGGTTTTCATTATTTTCTTCTGTTCAATATTGACGAGCAAAGAGACAAAAATGCCACCTATGCTTCCTAGCACCATGGTTGCATTTAATTTTATTTTGAATTTATTGAGGTGTAAGAGTGGGTTGATTGATCATAGTTTCTTTTTTTTCTGAAGGGGGATGAATGGAAGAAAATGAAGAAGACGGGTCAACAACTTTCTCTTTAGCTTTATACACCTGTTTTATGCGAGGAGGTATGACAAAATTGGTTTCATTTTCCCTTGGTTGTTTAAACGATGGAGGGGAAGTGTCTAAGGGTGGTTGTTCATGAGGTTGTATGGTTTTTTCGATGTTGAAATCAGGTTGAAGCATATTTTCATCTATAATAAGGGGAGTGGAAGTGGACGGGGACATGTTACGAAGAGAAAAATTGGCTATTCATTTGGCTTTGAATTTTTGATAAGTTATGAAAAAGAAATCTTGATGGGGGGTGACGGGTTCCATAGGTGTGGGCCAAAAGGATTCTAAGGAAAAATTACCTTTAGATGATAATGGATTAAAGCCACTATGGTGTATGGTAAATATTTCATTGCCTTGTGGAAACTTCAAACACTTGTGAACAACTGAAGGGACCACTTTCATTGAGAAAAGCCAAGGGTGGCCTAGCCGCAAATGAAATCGATCCGATTGTGAAATAATTGAAAATGTTACCTCCAAAGTTTTGGGTCCTATTTGTAAGGGAAGTACAATCGATCCAATCGTAGGGCACACAAAACCAATATGTGTTTTAATCCATGTAGTTGGTTTATTATAGTCATCTTGATACAACTCATGTAATACTAGAAACTCTTTCATGATCACATTCTCACCACAAGTGGGATCTATTAATATCCCATTGGTGGGCTTATCATAGATTCTGTCGGCTATGTAAAGAGGACCATCATAAATTTTTTGAATTATATCTTTAGAAGAAAAAGTGATATCAAGAGTTTTGTTGGTTGGGCCCTTATGAGGGATAATGTCTATCACACCCACAAGTTCATCCATAGGATTGACTTGAGTAGCATTTATATTTATATCAGATTGTTCATTATTTGTATCGATGTTCATGACTTGAGGGTTTGAAGGTTCACTAGCGTTGATAAATGAAACATTGTGTTTAGGCATGGGATTGGTAAAGATTTATAAATTATAGTTAGGGGTGCAACAAATTTATTACCTTGATCATTAACACCCGCAATGGTCAAACAACCCAAATCAATGAGGTATTTAACTAAGTGTTTGAGGTGCTTACATTGTTTAGTGTCATGGCCATTTTGGTGATGAAAATGGAAATAAGCATTAGGTTTAAAGGTGGGTAGTAAAGGTTTGGTGGTATCAAGCGGTTTGATGGTAGGCAAGGTGATCATTTGTTGTTGGAGCAATTGGTTCATTGTATTATGGAGGGTATCAGGTAAGGGAGTAAATTGTCTCTTCGGGACCCCATAGGTATAAGGTATGACTACGGTAACAACTACCAATTGACTTAGAATAGGCAGATTGAAATTTAAAAAGCCTCTATTTGGATTTTTAAAGTTTTGTGTGTTGTTTTGATTGTTTTGCTCAAACTTCTCAGCTCAGTTAGAAGTGGATTTTGAATTACGACTTGAAATTGAGTTATGATATTCACACAAGGTTGTGCATAATGCATGAACGAAGGAAATTTCATCAAAGTTAACTTATCCTAAAGGTTTGTGTGCAATTTTTTGATAAACATCTTCTACAGATGTGAATCAAGGATTTTGACATCCACTTGAGCATACAATGACTGATAACATGAAATGAAATTAGTTACTTTCTTGTCAAATTTTTTTCTATAGTGTATTAGGTTACCCATTGTATTTTTAGGGGTCATATGAACTTGGATGTGACTTATGAAGGCATCCAAAAGCTCATTAAATGATCAAATGGAATGATTAGGAATGTTTTAAAACCACTCTAATACAGTATCGTTTTGGCTCCTTGGAAAAGGTCTAGCTAAGAGTTTATCATCAAGGAAAAAATCACTACATAAAGTTGTATAAGCATTGACATGGTTAATAGTGTCTCCTTTACCTCCATATTTCTCAAACCTAGGAATTTCTATCCCTTGTGGCATTTGTGCATGTAATATTTCTAAGGATAAGGGGCTACTATGAACATGATATGTGGGAGGAGCAGTTTGACCTTGGATAATGGTGGAAATTTGTTGTTGCATGGATGAAATAGTATTAAGGAGCTATGTAATGATGGGGGTGGGGGTAAGTGGTTTGAGGTGGAAGAGAAAATGGTGATGGAGTGTATGTAATCTGAGGGGAAGTGAAAGGAACACTAAGAGGGGTGAAGGTGGTAGAGGGGACTTGTGATGCCACAATAGAACGAGGAATGCTAGTTGGAATTGTGAAAGGAGCCACATGACTAACCTATTGCATAGTAGTTGTAACATAAGGAGTGGTATAAGTTGGTATGGATGCTATGGTTGAAGGGGGAGGAATGTGAGGTCCTCCTTGGTTTGGGACTATGTTTGTAGATTGGGAATTAGAAGAAGCATGTTTATTGTAAATCTCAGTTATTATTTTCATAACTTGTAAGCCATCAACACTTTCAATCAAACAATGAAGGTTTTCTATGGATGGTATGGCAGTGGTGGAAATGTTTTCAAGGGACAAGTATTCTTGTAAGTGTGCAAAATCCTCATGAATATCAATGACCTCTTCTTGCGAGATGGAATTTTTTTGTGTGTCAACATTCATTGGATGGAAAGGTGAAGGCATAGAAGTGGCATTGTCCATGCATAATGCACCATTTTCCATACTAGGAGTAGGACCTCTTGAGATCCCAAGGTCCACAACGAAAGTGCTATCATGGGAAGCCATGAGTCTAGAACTTTGTCTCACTAAAGTATTATCAGCGGGGAACCAAACACTCATACAAGTACGAAAAAAGATGAGGTGAATGCAAAGAACAAAAAATATGCAAACTGAAATAGAGAACTAATAGTAGATAACAAAAATGCAGGAAATACCCAGGAAATGCAGTCTGAAATGTACAGGTGGATTGATTCGCCCAGGATGGCGAATAAGTCCCGGTATGAGAATTTTTTTGTCTTTTTCATAAAATTTAATGTGATTCTAATGCTTTTTAGATGCCAATTAAGAATGCAGATGCATATTTTCAATTTTTTCAATGATATATAATGCAAAAATGAAATCTAAATGAGTCTTTCACTAATGCAAATTAAGAAACCCTAGGATGCAAAAACAAATTAATACCCTAATTGAATGTTGATGAAAATGAAGTCTAGGATGCAAGATGTAATTGAAATAAAAAATGTAAAGTGTTCAATATGCAAGTTTGCCAAAATGAACCATAGATTTTTGGCACCCTAGACCTTTCTAGCACTTCTAGGGTTTTTCACCTAAAAGGAGAAAGTAGGGCCAAAAGATCTAGCTAGGTTCACTCAAATTATGCAATATGTGATGTTATTTGAACTAAATTGAATGATATAAGTGCAATTAGATGATCTATTTGACTGATTATGAATGCAAAACCTATGAATTAAGAAATGTTGGAAAACATAATGTGATATGCAAACATGAACTAAGAATGAACAAATGCAAAATAGAATAGAAAAAGTTTGAATCAGAGTGCATCGAGGCAAAGAAAGGAGAATCTAGATTCTTTTGAATGATGATTGAGATCACTAAAACTCACCAGTGGGACTCATTCACCATTGATGGTGAATTAGTCCTACTTCTGATGAAAACTGTTAGGAATAGGTTTCTGAGTGTCGGGATCTAGAATCTAACAAAACCTAGATTTCTAGCCTTAAGGTGGGACTCATTCACCACTGATGATGAATCAGTCCTCTCCCAAACTTTTGAGAAATTAGGGGACAATTCTATAGCACCAGATCTGAGGTTGTCTACTTGTCGAGTTGCCAAAGTCAAATCTACAAAAAATGGACAAAATGTCTTCTCCAAGCTTGAAATAAGATGTTGACTTGAAACACTTTTTTGACTTGTTGACCACTTTTCAACACCTAAATGCTTGTCAAATTGGCATAAACAAGTCAACAAACACATGCAAAAGGAGAAAAATGGTTAAGGGTTAGGTTATAGGGATATGCCTTGGTCAAATCCCACTTTGGTAATCAAACCCTTAATGAAATAATGAAATGAAGGAGAATGATAAACAAATAACATGCAAATTCTATCAACTTACCAAACCTTTTTTGAAGAAAATATGTAGATATGTTAATGACTGCTCTTGAATGCTTGATTGATGCTTGATTATAGGATACAAAGTGCTCAATTGCTAATTAAATGCTTGAATAAGTTAGAAGATTGTAGAAGATATGAAATGAGGAGAAAAACACTTATTTATATAGTCTTGTGCCTTAGTAACCCATTAATACCTCATCATAGGCCAGCATCAAGTAATTTGGAATAAAAACTGGAAAGGAAATTTGAAATATTTTGAATTTAGAGCCAAGAGGGACTCATTTGCCACCCATGGCAAATGGGTCCCACCTTAGGCTTGAAAATGGGTGTCAGGAATTAAGTCACATTTAATGTTATTTGTTGGGTTTACATTAAAAAATACACTTAATTAAGTCTTATAAGGGCATAAAGGGGTCAAATAAAGCATAAGAAAGGTGTAAATAGTGAAATTATGCCTAGAAAAGTGTGAAATCTTGTTACAAGACTTTACAACACTTCAAAATAGGACTTGATAAGTGATTAAAATGTGGTTTTTAGATTAATTGTAATGAATAGAGTGTAGAAAAGTGTAGAAATATTTTACAACACTTCACAACTCCTTCACAAGACGTCATAATTTGAATTTTAAGGGCATAATGTGAATGTTCAAGCCACATTACAACATTAAATAAAAGAAAAATGGACCAAGCATCAAGAAGAAAGGCACAAAAGACCATGAAAATGACAAGGGGTCATTTTTATACAACACACCTCCTATGCCATAACTCTCCTTGATCTCTTGGATTACTACTGCTCATGAATGCCTTATGAGTATCAAACTGTAACCTGTAAAGCTGACCGCTTCTAAATCAAATAGCTATGGGTGATTTTCAATCCTTATGCTTGATTAACACATGGAAACCTCTAAAGAGTACATTTTAGCCTTTATCTTGAAGGATAAATAAAAAAATCTGATTCATTCCCAAGCCTGACACATGCAAAACATCATGAATGGGAATCAACTTTCCATTCTCCCTCTAAAATAGAATAGTCCCTTTGCCAGTTCGATTGAGTTTGGACATGTTCCCCATAGAAATTTTGATTTTTATGTCCTCCTCATTATAACTGGAGAAGTACTCTCTAACTCCTATCATATGAAATGACGTCCCACTATCTATATACCAAACACCTTGTGAGGTTGAGCTAACTATACAAGCTATGAGTACAAACTCATCCTGGACATTCTACTAGAGAGCTCATATGCACTTACTGAAGTTGTCGTCTGCTTCTTACCTTTCTTATCATTTTTCTTCCTTTGTAGGTAATCATTGACATAGTGGCCAAATTCATGACAACCATAAAATTTGATCTTAGACAAGTCCTTCTTCTCACTTTTAGGATTTGATCCTTTGCTAGACCCCTTCTTCACTTTCCCTTTTCTTGCTAGGGAAATTTTTTCCTGTTCTACCACACTTTTCTGACTATTACTACTAGTTTCATTGACCAGACTTAGTCTAAGATCATCTTGAGTAAAGTCACTCCATAGTGGATCCCAACTCGGTAAGGTGTCTCATCCATTAATAACTGGAATAAAGACATCTCATTGCTTAGTAAACCCATTCAAGGCTATTTGTACTAGCTTTTCATCATCTAAATTATCTCCAACAGTTGCCAACTCATCCTTGAAAAGTCTAAGTTTGGTGAGGTAACTTGAAATGTCTTCTCCCTTATTCATCCAGGTATTCCTCGACTTTTCTTTGAGAATTAGCTTCTAGTTAGTAGTAGCATTCTGGTATAGATTTAGAATGGCATCCCACATCTTCTTTGTTGTATCTAACTTTGTGATATGCAGAACTATATAGTCCTTAACATCACCAAGAATCAACCTCTTCTTCTTGGAATCTTCCTTCTTATATGTTAAGAGCTTTGTTTGATCTATAGGTACAACTACAATACTGGTCACATATTCCTTTATACCATTCTCTTCCAATAATAAAGAAATTTTGGCTTTCTAGACAACAAAATTTGAGGCTCCATCTAATTTGTCCTGATCTCTTAAACCTACTGAGGCCATCTCAAAAGATGAGAAAAAAAAAACAAAAAAATATGAAGAGGTTGAAATGGGTTTTATAAACCCTCAATTTTTCCTTCCTGTGCCTATACTAAGCCTTTTCTACCCTTAGATCAGCTTTGATACCATGTGAAAATTCTATTGTAGTTACTAATTATTAATCTCTTATCTATATAGATTATTTGATTGTCAAAAATTAATTCACAAAAAATATTGAAAAATAACAAAACTGTAACTTCATAAATAAATTCACAAGAATAGAGAATAAAATGCGCAAAATAATAAACATAATATTTTTGGACAAATTATCCATGGAAAAAGCCCAAAGGGAAAACTAGTTCTATAGACAAGTAATTTTATTAAACTTCAACAAATCAAGAGATACATAAACTGCTTGCCTCTTACTGGCAAAGCTCCAACAATATTCTTCTCTAGAAATTCTTCCCTCAATTTCTCTTGCTGAAATTCCACTACTACTGTCCCCAACACTATCACTGTGCCCTTACTATCACTACAAAACTATTTTCTATCACTACAAATCTTTCTCAAGTGTGTGTTCACCAAATGCCCATTGATCCCATTTTATAATCACATTATTGAAAAACCAATGGACATAATTTAATCTTAATCGAAGGATAAGATTAACTAAACCTTAAAAAAATAGTTTCTAGAAGTCTCTAGAGGAATCAATTAATTAATTAATTAACATTTCTTGGGTTTGGAGACACTTGTCCAAGCTACATAAGTTAACAAGAATCACTTTAGGTATTGCAAGAGTGTTGGTTTATCTCCATAAAGAATGCAAAGATCATGTCATCCATTGTGATATCAAGCCAGAGAATATTCTTCTAAATGCAAAATTCTCTCCAAAAGTGACTGATTTTGGGATGGAAAAACTTGTTGGAAGATATTTTGTAATACCCCTCGTGTTGCTGATACTTTATAGATACTCTTTTGTGTTGAGTTTTGTACTTGGATTTGTGATGGTGATTATTTCACCAATTTGATTTGTGTGGATTTACAATTTAGTTTGGTTCGATGCACTTGATACTTCTTGTGTTGATTTATGATATATGATTTGATACTACTTATGTTGATTTATGATACATGATTTTTGGTGTTTGTACTATTTGGATATGTAATCATTTTTATGTGATGTTATGTGGTGATGTTATGGTTTAATTCTTGTTTATGGATTATGATGTGTATGCTAGTGGGTTTTGGTGCAAGGACGAAGTAGCATCACTTGTTTGCGAGTGCCCTGATATGCCACAACTACCTTTCACGGTGTGTATGTATTGGAGATTTATATGTACTTGACGTTGTTTTCATACAAGATGTAGGTATTAGACATCAACTCCACCTAATTGACAGGTCTAAGTGTGTCCCATAAACCCAACGAGTATGAAGTTGAAAAGGAGTTTATAAGGAAGTGTGCTCGTCGAAGTTGTCATCCTAGTTGTTGTGTCTAATTGTGTTGTTGTCCATGACCCCGTTTTCATTCTGTAGGGTATTGTGTTATTCATTGATTTTAATCTTTGTTTTATGTGTCATTTAATTAATATTTATGTTTGACATTTCTTGGTAGATTAATAATGTTATTTTAATTAATATGATTAAATATTAGGTAAATGTGGTTAAGTTAATTGTTAAATTTAAATTTATTAAGTTTTGAAAATGTTAAATTAAATGTTGTTTATTTAATTAGAATAAATAAATAAAGTAGATAATATTGTAATATAATTATAAATTGTTATTTGTAAAATGAAATAAAATAATTTAATGTTTTTTATCAAGTTGTGGATGAATATTAAATAAAGAGATTTCTAATTAATTTTGTGTGATAATTATGAGCTTTCAAAAAAAAAAATTAGTGGAAGGTTTCATTAAAATGAAAACAAATAGGAAAAGAAGAAAAAGGACAAATGCATGTTTAGTTTATTTTTGACAATTAGAAAAGCAGTGAAAACTTGCTTCTTTAATGGATTTTTGATTTCGAAAAGGAAAAGAGTTTTCTTTTTAATTAATTGAAAAAGAGGAGAAGTTTTCTTAACTCAGAATTTTGGGTGAAGAAAATTTGTCTGCAAAAGTATTATGCTTCTTTGGTCTTTCTCTAAAAATTTATTTAGAATTGAGTTTCAAAGAGGAAATTGGGAGAAACTTGCCCATGAAGGAGAAAGAAGTTGTGAAGGCTGATTCGAAAGAGGAAGGAGGAGTCTACCATGCATGAAACTCCATTTGCAAGCATAAGACTCTAGGTTCTTTTATTGTTATCTATTTTAATTTTGTTTGAAAATTGAATGTTGAGATCCATATATGTTTTGACATTTGTAGTTAAATAGTAGTGTTTTCTTGAAAGATTATGCTGTTTGAAAACTGAAATGGTTTGAATTTTCTTGAAATGCTTTGATTCTCTTCCATAGATGAATGCAAATCCTTGTTTCAATCTATTCTCCCAAGTCCTTTTTACTGATTGTACATTTTGTTTTTGAAGAAATTCATATATCTTTTTGGAGAATATTTGTGTTTATTTATGGCTATGAAGATTGGATTCTTGCTCCAAAGATGACGTTATCCATAGAATTACATTTTGTGTTAAAGAGAAAATATACATATATGTGTGTTTGGTCTATATATTTTCTGAGAGAGTGGGATTGTCATTTCTTAGAATCTCTCTCTCTCTCTCTATATATATATATATATATACTTCATGTAAATATAAAAAAATTCTTATGATGGTAATTGCAATGCCAGATTTCATGTTGTGATTGTTTGAATTGGAAGCAAACATTTTTATTAAATTGAATTGAATTATTTTTATCAAAATTAAATATATTGGGTAAATTGATTGTTTATATTTCATGGTTGAAATCATGCAATAGGTCATTTTAAAATGTGGTTGTTGAGTTATAGAAAAATTGTGCTTTTAATTAACTCTTGAAGTCGTGTAATTGTCTAACTCTTTAATTTTCCTTGGGTCATTTTTTTTTGTTGCTTGAGTTGGTTTATGGTCATATGGGAACCCTCAAGATAGTTTAACCCTCTGTAGGAGTTGAGGCTATTTGGTTTTAGGCTTCCAGAGGTGAGAGTATACTTGTTACATTTTGAGTTGTCATTTGTCTTGATGTTTGAAAACACTTTGATTATAGTTTCAATTCTGATGTTATGCTTGGGTTGTACCTATTTTTATGAGTATCAATGTATATGGATGTTAGCAAGATGATTGTGCCTCAGATATGTTTTAGTTTTGAGATTCAATACTTCTTTGTGATGGTACAACCCCTTGGAGCTTTGGTTTTGTGGTTTGGGTTTCTAGGGAGAGTGGCTCTTCGTGGGCGTTGATGCACAAAGGGGAGGCCAGGATAACCCATGTAAGAGTTAGTGTAATAAGTGATAACTTAATTGAATGAATTAGGGGATATGGGTAGAATTAACATTAACAAGATAAGTAATGATGCCTCATTAAGACGTTAGGGATTTTGCAGACTAAGGGTAGACTGAGAAGGTCGTGGTTGGAAAGATCGTTGCTTCATCTCCATGAGAGGTTAATGGTTCCACACGAGTTTCCCTATGGGGCCGATTCCTAGAGAGGCATCCAGGATAACCATAGATGGGGGCCGACACCTAGAGGAAGGAAGCCAGGATAACCCATGTTAGGACTGTGCGATGACACTCTCCCCTAACATTCCCTTGATTTGTTATTTTGCAAGCCTCTTGAAGTGTTCTGTTGATGTTGTGTTTTTCCTTTGTGTTTTTCATGTCTCTCTTGATTGGAGTTGAGTCTTGTTGGTATTCTGTTTGGATGAACTTGGTTGAGGATCCTTCCTTAGTTACTCCTAGCATGGAGGTGGTCGGGTGGAATGTGCTACGCACCCCGTTGGGTCCCCTGTCAATAGATGTGCAGTGCTTTTCAGATACAACATGATCCAAAGTTCACCTTGTTACCAGATGTATAATTTGTACTATAGTTGTACCTTTGTATGGATGTATTACTTCCACTTATTTTGGGAAGTCTTATGATGTAAACTTATGTATTTATTCAATGAGATGTACTGGAAGTTGATGTAATGTGTAATCATACTATGTAATTCTTTCTTGATCTATGATTGTAAATATTGTTTATTGTTTGTGTTAGATATGTGGAAATATGTTTATTGCAATCCCATGATTATGACATACGTGTGTGTGGTTATTGTACTAATTTAATCTTGTCATACAAGTTTATCACTTGTGAATGTTTTAATGTTAGCGTTTTGATGGTTTATATTATACATTTTAGAATTTCGTTTATTCTTGTTTCGTTATGTGTTAGTATGCATAGTGTTACCTCGTGTACCCCAAAGGACTTAGGAAGTTAACTGGTAATCTATTAGATGATTTATATACATCAATATACATACTTTATATGTTTAAAAAAAAAAATTGTGCCATACATATTAGATGTATTAGTTTCCTTTGGGGTTGTGTGGCAGGGTGTTACACATGGTATCAGAGTTACTAGGTTTGAAACTGAACCTCAGGCTCGTCATGCAAACCTAGCAAACCTAAAATCTATCCCCTGGTTTTTTTCTAGGATGAGGATATGGAAAACACCTTGAAAGAAGGTCTGAGATCCGATATTTAGATGGCTTTGGAAAATTAGACTTCGGCATGATTATTCCAAATGCTCTATTCCCTCAGACTCAAAGACCATGGTTGAATCTCTAAGGAGACTTTGACGAGAAAGAAAGAAGTGGACACCTTCCGGTAAGGAAGTCATTAAAGCAGCCATCCTTTCCGAGTTGAAAACAAACTAGGTGACCTTTGTGTGCAACTCTTGATCTCGCATGTATGCAGTATCAGTGAGAATTACCCTTATTTGTTTAGTGGCTTCCAGGAGTAAGCCATGTTTAAGGGGGGGAGGATGTAATACCCCTCATGTTGTTGATACTTTCTAGATACTCTTTTGTGTTGAGTTATGTACTTGGGTTTGTGATGGTGATTATTTCACTGATTTGATTTGTGTGGATTTACAGTTTAGTTTGGTTGGATGCACTTGATACTGCTTATGTTGATTTATGATATATGATTTGATACTACTTATGTTGATTTATTATACATGATTTGTGGTGTTTGTACTATCTAGATATGTAATCATTTTTATGTGATGTTATGTGGTGATGTTATGGTTTAATGCTTGTTTATGGATTATGATGTGTATGCTAGTGGATTTTGGTGAAAGGACGGAGTATCATCACTCATTCTTGAGTGCCCTGCTACACTGCGATTACCTTACACAGTGTGTTTGTATTGGCAATTTATATGTACTTGACGTTGTTTTCATGCAGGATGCAGGTACTGGACACCGACTCCACCTGCTTGATAGGTTTGAGCGTGTCCCATAAACCCAATGAGTATGACGTTGGAAAGGAGTTTATAAGGAAGTTTCCCCCTCCAAGTTGTCATCCCTGTTGTTGTGTCTAACAGTGTCTTTGTCCACGATCTCGTCTTTGTTCTGCAGGGTATTGTGTTATTCATTGATTTTAATCTTTGTTTTATGTGTCATTTAATTAATGTTTATGTTTGACATTTCTTGGTAGATTAATAATATTATTTTAATTAATATGGGTATGTGCAGGATCATCATGCAAAAAACAGGCCCTTAAGTGGCAAAAAATTCAGAAAAATCAGTGTTAGGTAACTTGACATAAATATTTGAATAAGTTATCTATATTATTTCAAAAATATGTAAGAATATAATTTTTAGAAAATTGAATGTAGTTTCTAAAATACTAGGTTTATTTAAAAATAAATAAAATCTATTTGGTGAAAATTTGAAATTTCAATGCGTAGTACTTAAATTTCATGGAAAAAATAAGTAGGTGTCTGTCTGACCACCCTAACCATAATAAAATGATAATATTTTTTTGTAAGACTTTATATATAAGTAGAGGACTCATGTCCGGATGTGATGCATTTTTTTATAATTTTTTGCAATTAAATAATTAATTATGAATTTTTATTACAACTTTGAGAAAATATAAAACTCATCTGTCTGACCACCTTAACTTGGTCAAAACTTCATGAAATTTAATTTTTCTTTTTAATCCTATAGTATGTGAAGCATAGAATGTGCATGTTTTGGATTCAAAAATATGATACTGTTTGAAAGTTATAGATGTTTTTCAATCAGCCTATCGATAAGGACTTTAGTCATTATTCTAATAGAAAATGAATAATAATTATTTATTAAATTCAAATTAAATCATAATTTATAATTTTGGAAAGCTAAGAATCTCCTCTAAAAATCCTTTTCGTTTCATTAATTTTGGGTGAAAAAAAAAGTCGTCAGCGACATACCCTACAAATATTGCCACTTTTTGGCGCACCATGATCCTGCACATACCCATATGATTAAATATTAGGTAAATTTGGTTAAGTTAATTGTTAAATTTAAATTTATTAAGTTTTAAAATTGTTAAATTAAATGTTGTTTATTTAATTAGAATAAATAAATAAAGTAGATAATATTGTAATAATTATAAATTGTTATTTGTAAAATGAAATAAAATAATTTGATGATTTTTATCAAGTTGTGGATAAATATTAAATAAAGTGATTTTTAATTAATTTTGTGTGATAATTATGAGCTTTAAAATCAAATAAAAAAAGTGGAAGATTTCATTAAAATGAAAAAAAAGGAACAAAAGAAAAAGGACGAATGCATGTTTAGTTCATGTTCAAAAATTAGAAAAGCAGTGGAAATTTGCTTCTTTAATAGATTTTTCTTTTTAATTAATAGAAAAAGAGGAGAAGTTTTCTTAACTAGGAATTTTGGGTGAAGAAAATTTGTCTACAAAAGTATTATGCTTCTCTGGTCTTTCTCTAAAAAAATTATTTAGAATTGAGTTTCAAAGAGGAAATTGGGAAAAACTTGCTGAGGAAGAAGAAAGAAGTTGTGAAGGCTGATTCAAAAGATGAAGGAGGAGTTTTCTATGCACGACACTCCATTTGCAAGCATAGAACTCTAGGTTCTTTTATTGTTATCTATTTTAATTTTGTTTGAAAATTGAACGTTGATATCCATATATGTTTTGACATTTGTAGTTAGGTAGTGTTTTCTTGAAGGATTATGCTGTTTGAAAACTGAAAGGGTTTAAATTTTCTTGAAATTCTTTGATTCTCTTGTGTGGATAAATGCAAATCCTTGTTTCAATTTGTTCTCCCCAGTCCTTTCTTTTGATTGTACATTTTGTTTTCGAAGAAATTTGTTTATCCTTCTGGAGAAGATTTTTGTTTATTTGTGGCTATGAAAATTGGATTCTTGCTTCAAAGATGAAGTTATCCATAGAATTACATTACGTGTTAAAGAGAACATATACATATATGTGTGTTTGGTCTATATATTTTCTGAGAGAGTGGGATTGTATATGTGTGTGTGTGTGTGTATATATATATATATAGATATAGATATATATATTTGTAAATTATGTTTAGGTAAAAAAAATGAAATATTTGTTAGTATATTAGCTCTGTGAAAACTAGATTTTAATCTTGAGAAAAGAATTAGATCAAATTTCTGGTTTGTTTAAAATATATACATTTGATATTAATTGTTGTGTTATTTTAAAAAACAATATTGGGGGGGGACAGCCATGCCATACCCCTTTTTCCTCCCCCCTCATGGTTGCTATGGAGGCTGTGGGGGCTGCTGCACAACCAACCCATGGCTTTGTACAATAGCCTTTGGGCTATTGCACGCAGCTCTGAGCTGGCTACAGCCTCGCCATATGGGGAGGTTTACAGCCTCCCCAACTTGCTTGGTTTATTTTATTTTAATTTTAATTTTTTATTATTGTTTTTTTTAAATAATTTTAATTTATAATATTATATACATATATATATTATATATATATATATTTAAATATATATGTATATATGTATATATATATATATAAATATATATAAAAGTTATGTTATTAATTAAAATATGTAGATTTAAAATGTGAATATAGTATATATATATATATATATATATATATACTTGTAAATATAAAAAAATTCTTATGATGGTAATTGCAATGCCAGATTTCATGTTGTGATTGGTTAAATTGGAAGCAAACATTTTTATTAAATTGAATTGAATGATTTTTATCAAAATTAAATATATTGGGTAAATTGATTGTTTATATTTCATGGTTGAAATCATGCAATAGGTCATTTTAAAATGTGGTTGTTGAGTTATAGAAAACTCATGCTTTTAATTAAGTCTTGAAGTCGTGTAATTGTCTAACTCTTTAATTTTCCTTGGGTCATTTGTTGTTTTTGCTTGATTTGGTTTATGGTCATATGGGAACCCTCAAGATAGTTTAACCCTCTGTAGGAGTTGAGGCTATTTGGTTTTAGGCTTCCAGAGGCGAGAGTATACTTGTTACATTTTGAGTTGTCATTTGTGTTGATGTTTGACAACACTTTGATTGTAGTTGTGATTTTAATGTTATGCTTGGGTTTTACCTATTTTTATGAGTATCTATGTGTATGGATGTTGGCAAGCTGATTGTGCCTCACATGTGTTTCAGTTTTGAGATTCAGTACTTCTTTGTGATGGTACAACCCCTTGGAGCTTTGGTTTTGTGGTTTGGGATTCTAGGGAGAGTTGCTCTTTGTGGGTGCCGACATACAAAGGGGTGGCCAGTGTAACGCCCCGTCGTGCAAACCCCAAAGGACATTTAAACAATAATTACTGCATTATTTTTTTATTTTATTTTTAAAGTTAATAAAACATACATGCAATACACATTAAGTCATGACACGAATATCATTTAAGTAGATTCATTAGCACATACATCCCTTGGGGTACACGAGGAGTCATTACGTGACTTAGATCCACACAACGACAATAAAGAATAAAATCCAAAATTATAATCCATAACAAAGTAAACATTAACAAATGTAACACATACATGATAAAGTATTGATAAGAAACCATCTATGTACACAAATGCAACATATACATGATTAACTCAACACATTGAATAACAACTGCCATGGCCAATAGCCACATAAGGTTTAACGTTACATTACAATACAATGATACAAAAGTTTTTCCAAACATAAATGGAAACCATACACAAGATAGCATGATACAAATAAATAGATGAATACAAAGTATCATAATTGGCTCCAAGACAAATACAACACTGGAGTCGCTGCAACAGCACCGATCCGCTCCTCTCGATCCTCGGCTGGGGACCCAATGGGGTGCTTAGCACGTTCCACCCGACCACGTGAGTCCGAAGACCCACCCCCCGTGCTAGGAGCTAACAAGAAAGAGACCTCAACCAAGAACATCCAAGCAGGGAACCACAAGACTCAATGTCATACAAAAGTATCATAAAACTCAAGGATTACAATGATATAATCAACAACATCCAAGAGTCAACATAATAACTCAAAGTCATAAATCTCATCTCATAAATCAAAGCAATGACCAGTAAACAAGTAACCAGAGGAAGATCATAAAACACTTCCAAATCAAGCTGAATTAATAAACATAATACAATTCCAAATTGCAATTAAACAATCCAATAACATCATATCACAGTACCATAAGGGTACAAGGTCATAAGTCAAATATCAATGAGATCATACAAGACCACAAAGTACACCAAAGATAAAATAGGGTAAAACCATAAATCATTTCAAACAACTATGTTTCATCAATTCAAGACAAAGAACCACTTCCAGAGGATTTCCAAAGAAGCAACATAAGAAGGAGTGTTAGAGGAGAGTGTCATCGCATGGCTTAACATGGATTCTCCAGGCTACCTATTGCAAGTTACCGCCTCCATCTACTGACGGATTATCCAGGAAACCAAGCACTAGGAACCGCCTCCATCTATGGTTATCCAGGCTACCTATCTCAAGGAACCGCCCCATAGGGTTTCTCATGCGGAACCGTTACCTTTCGCGAAGACAAGGCAACGATCATGCCAACCACGGCCTTCTCAATCCCCTTTAGTCTGTGGTAGCACTAAAAGGCGGATGAGGCATCAATTATCTTTTTAATGTGATTCTACCCACCCCCTAGTTAATTACTTAGGTTTTCACTTATTAATCACACTCTAATGAGGGCTATCCTGGCACCCCTTTGTGCACCAACCACCCACTTAGAGCCACTCTCACTCTAGACACTCAAAACATAAAAACCAAAATTCAAGGGTTGTACAACATAACAACAACATTAGATCACAACAGAGAAACATGCAAGGCATTACCCATCTCGCTATAAACACATAATCAAGGTCTCAACAATTCCCGTACAACCCTTTTAAAATCATGATACCAAAACACTTGCCACATTAAGGGCACATAAAGAGAGAACATCAACTGACAATCATCTCAAGCCTCTGGAAGTCAAAAGAATGACAACCCACAAATGAGGGTAAAAAGAAGCAATACAGTCCCAACACAAAAACTTAACATATGGAAATCTCCTCAACCAAAAGGACTCAAGCGGGCAACCAAAATAATAAGGGTCCATCAAACTCATTCATTAATCAAATGTGAACTCAATGAATAAGATCACCTATGAAAACCAACAACTCAAGAGATACATCGAAATAAATTCATCATAACAATCATTAAACACGGGGATATGCTTAATGAACAACAATAAACAAACAAACACTTTCTATCCATCCACAAGGACCAAAATCTAATCACAACCTTATGACAAAAATGAGCTCCCCCCCATAAACAAAACTCAAATAAAATAAAATAAAATACATAATCAACTTGATACAATCAACCGGCTCAAACCATCAAATCAATCGTGAAAACAAGTAAGCATCCTTATAGAGAACTTACAAAGAAGAGAATAAGGAGGTAGTCATCACTTAGAAAATCATCTAATTTACATAAACCCTTCATTTATCCAAAAATAAATAGTCAACTCTACAACTATCAATTCTCCTAATTACCAAAATAAAACTATCCTAACCGAGAAATTTTCTTATTTTCAACATATCCCTATCTACTTCATAAACTTATAAATATAAAACAATCACACTAATATTCACGCCACACAATTACATGAATGAATGTTTATACAAAAATGTTCATTTCACATAACGATTCCTAGGTCTTAAAAATAATATGAAAGATTCCATTACCCATTGCCAAGAGTATCCATTAGCCAAACATAATCAACCTATGAGGAACACTATCTTAAAACACTTACAATGAACCGGCCATCAAGACATCTCCATAAATATCCCATAAACCAAACACTTATAATAATTCATACAACCACAACAACAATGCTCTAAATTTTATTTTCCACAAATACTCTCATAATAAAATTCACAATTGATCTTGATATTGTTAAAATGCAAGGAGGCTATGACAATAGACTCGACAAGGTCCACAAACCAAACACCTTAGACAAAACAATACACTAGTATCCGATACACTCATGACATCATCATATGCTGACAAATCACCTCATTATATATCTATCAAGGGAATTCCCATGTATTAACTCAGAATAGTCTAATTTAACGTATTTAATCACATCTTACAATTTTATGAAGTTTAAAAGTAAATAACTCAATTTCTCCTAATTAAGTTTCATGCTTAAAATATTTCTCTTAAAATAATACTTTAATAAATATAATATTTAATTACTTATAAATTGAAATATAATTTCCATTTATCCTAACTCACTACTAATATAAACTACAACATTTCATAACCGAGATTGAACACTTTTTAAATAATTGAAATCTCTCGGTAATGTGAATAGTATTATGTGTTAGAAACTATTTATAACAGAAATCCATTTTTACACGAAAAAGGAGCTAGGAAAGGCAGAGATTGACAAAGAAATCAAGGGGATTACTTAAACCTTTAAAATTTTCCAGTTAAGGCCAAGCACTGTAGCTGAGACAGATTGACAATGAAATCAGAGATTATTTAAATCTATACACACTACCATGTTCAAGTGTGCTGCTGTGACAGGCTATCAATGAGATCAGAGAGATTATTTAAATTTCTACACCGTTGCAAGTCTAAAAGTTGCAGCTATTACGGGTTGCCAATGGTTTCAGGGAGGCTACTTAATTCTGTACAACACTTCAACTCAGAATGCTGTAACTAAAGCAGGTTGCCAAGTATATTAAATAGTGAATAATGGAATTTGGAAATATCACCATCTACTTGCATTATTATCAAATATCCCACGTTATTCACAAGACAGAAGGTAAAGAGACAGGTGGGATGTTAGAATATTGACAATATTTATTTTCAAGTGCTGCAACTGCGATAGATTATCAGAATAATCAAACTGATTATTTAAATCTTTAAACTTCCTATCATGTTCAAGTGCTACATCTGAGGGAGGTTCGAATAACAAGGAGGTTATATAAATCTATACACCACACCACGTTCTAGTGCCGCCGCTGTGACCGATTACAATAAGAATCAGAGAGATTATTTGGACCAACTAATAAGCACAAACTTAGGCAATGCAGAGGCCGAGATGCTAAAGACCATGAGAGAAAATGCGATAGAAAGTAGCTCACCTGGTACTAAGACATAGTTGGAATGACGTTTTTTGGAGACATGCATTCTAAATGACAAAGCAAAAACAAGGCATATGAATTGTTTGGTAGTATGCCACAAAGAAATGTGGTTTCATTGAGTGCATCGATGTAGGATATACAGTCAAATGAAATGAATCTAATTGATAAAGATCTCAGCTTATCCATCTTTATAAAATATCTCGAGTAAATTGAAAATGCAGATGAAGATTAAGCGGTTTGCCATGACCTATGATATCCCCGTGTATCAACTTATGGAGCTTAAGGATTTGAAGGGTTCTTGAGAAGATTTGCACTTTGGTGATTGGCGAAAACATATGGCAACAACCTAATGAACTCGGAATCAGGTGCATATTATACTTGAGGTCTAAAATCTAACAAGGATCTGATGCTACAGAAGGATAGTGCAGAGTACTATTTGATAGAATGCCACAAAGAAATGTGAGCTGAGAGTTCACAATGATTACAAGATGTGCGCAGAAATAGATTTGAAATAATTTAAGATGCTACTATTAGACTAGTATACCAAAAGTTAGTATTATAGAATAATGCAACAATGAAAGAAGATCATCGAAGTTAGGAGGTGAAGGCATCAATTTAGTGGGTGGAAGCATCTACATCACTTGGTTAGAGGTTCATCAAGGAATAGAGGAGAAAACACAAAATCTGTTGTCTAGACATAGACTATCAATTAGCAAACGCATGAAGGCATTCCCCCTATGCTTTATGGAAAATAGACTTAGGTAAGACAGGGTCCAAAACTCAGCCAGTATCAAGGATGCAAATACCATCTTGACATTCGTAGACTACAGGTAGTTTATAAATATTACAAACAAAATATGTTAAGATCTAAGCATACCTCTTAAGTATCAAATACGTTACTTGCATAAAGCTGTAAAGCCAATACTCCAAGCCCATGATCGTGATGCCTGTGCTGGATACGTTCAACATTCTTTCCCCATCTCCTTCCCCCTGCAGAGCGACACCAGATATCCTCTCCCTAATATCCCCCCTCCCTTTTTGGTTACAAAGAATCTTCCAAAGCCTTTCGTTCTCCCCTCCAACTGGTACATGCACATCCTATATTTGGTAACCATTAACATCATCCCTTCCATGCAAAGTCGTTACAAACTAACACTCATGCATATCCGTAACTGCCAGCACCTTCATAAAATTACTTATTTTAACCAATCTCTCCATTACGCCACTACCCCTATTCATTATTTATAACTGACTCTATAATATATGAACCAAGTAGATCAACTATTAAATATTACTATTATCTGCTTATTTTATTATATGATTGATTTATAATATATTCAATGTAATAATTACCTTGCAATATTCTATTTTTATTTATTTCTATTAACAATGTAATTTTATTCTTTCATAACCTCTAATTATATTAAAACATTTATTTAATTATTTATTTTCTTTTAATTAACCACTATCCCTTTTAACTTTATAATCCTATTTAAATGTCGTAATTTGATAAAAAAAACATTTATCAACCAGAATAAATCAAATGCACTCAAAGTCCAAACAATACCTGACCTCACAACGAGTTGAAATGCATTACAAAGACAACGCAAATGGAGGGCACTACAACCAGGATAACCCACATAAGAGTTAGCATAATAAGTGATAACTTAATTAAATGAATTAGGGGGCATGGGTAGAATTAACATTAAGAAGATAAGTAATGATGCCTCATTAAGCTATTAGGGGTTTTGTAGACTAAGGGTGGGCTGAGAAGGCCATGGTTGGAAAGATCGCTGCCTTGTCTCTATGAGAGGTTAACAGTTCTGCACGAGTCACCATATGGGGCCAACACCTAGAGAGGCAGTCAGGATAACCATAGATGGGGTTTGATGCCTAGAGGAAGACATCTAGGATAACCCATGTTAGGACTATGTGATGACACTCTCCCCTAGCATTCCCTTGATTTTTTATTTTACAAGCCTCTGGAAGTGTTCTATTGATGTTGTGTTTTTTGTTTGTGTTTTCATGTCTCTCTTATTTGGAGTTGAGTCTTGTTGGTATTCTGTTTGGATGAACTTGGTCGAGGATCCTTCATTGTTTACTCCTAGCACGGGGGTGGTCAGGTGGAACATTCTATGCACCTTGTTGGGTCCCCTATCAATAGATGTGCAGTGCTTTCCAGATACAACATGATCCAGAGTTCACCATGTTACTAGGTGTATACTTTGTACTACAATTGTACCTTTGTATTGATGTATTACTTCCACTTGTGTTGGGAAGTGTTATGATGTAAACTTATGTATTTATTCAATGAGATGTATTGGAAGCTGATGTAATGTTTAATCATACTATGTAATTCTTTCTTGATCTATGATTGTAAATATCATTTATTTTTTGTGTTGTATCTATGGAAATATGTTTATTGCTATCCCATGATTATGACATATGTGTGTATCATTATTGTATTAATTTAATCTTGTCATACGGGTTTATCACTTGTGAATGTTTTAATGTTAGCATTATGATGGTTTATATTATACATTTCAGAATTTTGTTTAGTATCGTTTCATTATGGGTTAGTATGCATAATGTTATCTCGTGTATCGAAAAGGACTTAGAAAGTTAACCGGTAATCTATTAGATGAATTATATACATTAATATACATACTTTATATATTTAAAAAAAAAAAATTGCGATATACATGTTAGATGTATTAGTTTCCTTTGGGGTTGCATGGTGGGGCGTTATAGATTTCAATAGAGTGTTGATGACAACAAGAGGAACACGAGGATATTTGGCTCCTGAGTGGATCTATGGCCTACCAATCATAGTTAGGGTAGATGTATACAGTTTTGGTACACCCTGCTCGAAATAGTCTCAGGTTGACAAAATATTGACTTGAGTGTGCTAGATTCGTAGTACTTTTCGGTGTGGGCAACAACTAAAATTTAGAAGGGAAACATAATGGGAATTGTGGATGAAAAGATTGTAGGAAAAGCAGATGTGGAAGAGGTGAGACTTGGGCACCCGTGGTAAGCATTATGTGCATTCAAGAGAATGATAATAGGAGGCCCAATAGGGATCAAGTTGTTCAGATGTTGGAAGGAATACTAGAGGGTGACATGGAACAATATGAGAGGTCCCTGAAAGTGCTCGTCCATGGCCATTGACTAAAGCAACCTTCCATAAGATTTAAAATTGAAAGCAGATGGGGACTTCTCCATTGACCACACATAAATAGTATATGGTAATTCTAAAGGGCTATTTCTTGTACAAATTCTTATAGTCAATAATTATTTATTTATTTATTTGAATTATGATAGCGGTAAACTGTTTGGGTTATCTCTTGAAATTGACGAAACAAGTGTAATGTAATGACAACTACTTGCTTTTTGGTTAGACGATAGTTGAGTTATACTAATCCGTGGATAGACTATATAATAAATTGGGTTCATATTATTTTTGGAAAATTATAATTGTTCGGGTTAATATTGATATTTATTTATGTTATGGTTAGTTAGTAAAGATTTTTTTTAGATTGAACAAAATAATTTAAAATTATTATTATAATAATATAAAATAAAATATTGTGATAAAACAGTAAAAAAAAATATTTATAAAAATTAAAAATTATTCTTATAATTTAATATTTAGATATAAGTATTATGTAAAAGATGAGTTAATAGGCACTACATTTTGACATTATATTTTAATAGTATATTTTTAAAGAAGATAAGGATGGTATTATTTTTTTTGTAAATTAAATTTATAATAATAAATAATAAGAATAATAAAAATTGTAATAATCACAATAGATTATAAAAATGATGTTATATCTATACTATTATGTAAAACTGAAATTTAAAAATAATACATTTTGAAGTATAAAAATGTATCTTTTAAAATTGGTTGTTGTAGAGGAAGAAAGAGTTATTTTTTCTTTTATAATTAGTGATTACATCATTTAAGGTCTTGATAAGAGAGGTTTTCAATACAAAAATAAATTAAATTTGAATAATGACACACAATTATATTTTAATACATTTCACTTTTTAGTTCAAGAGTTTTAGAAGAGTATGAAATCCACTTACTTTCATTTAGTTTAAATGTGGATTTGTTGTTTAAATTTATTAAAAGATAAGGTTTACCTTTGTAAGAAAGTCACCTTAAGGATTTAAGTTGTTTGTTTCATTTTCTTTTTAATATTGTAGAAACATGTTTTATGTTTTATCTATTTCATTTGTAGACTCTATATAAGAAGATGAACCTCTTTGTAATAAGTTATCTTGATATCTTGTTTATCTATTTCACTCAATAGAATAATATTATGTTCTATTTCTTTTTACAATATGATATTAAAGTAGGTCACATGAAAATGAGTTTTTCATTTATAGTATGCATTTTCTTTCAAATGAAACTTTGAGAATTTTTCGTGCACAAAACCACATTTAGTATTTCATGAGAAAATCATGAAATTTTGTAAGATGAATTGTGAAGTTTGGTTTGTGAAAAAATCATGAATAGTAGTATAAAGAAATCATGGTCAAGGGATTTTTGATAAAATTGTGGATTTATTTTATAAATCACAATTATTTTCTAGTAAAAATCATGACCATTTACAAGGTGGAAATTATGGGGATTTTCTATTAAAAAATCATAGAATTTTAATTTTTGTAGACCTATGCCTCTTGTCTTGATAAAACTCTGATGAATCTTCCACAAAATTGTGGCATACTTCTACTCAAGGGTTTTTAATATTTTTTGTACTTGAATCACCTTGTTTTTATGTTTTGTCATTGCTATTTTTAAAATAAATTAAATGGTGTGTTGAGTTGTTTGTGAAGCTCACAACTAAGACAAATTAATCCCACGAGTAGGGTTTATAAACATGTTTTATTGGTAGTTTTATAAATATTTTTTAGTAGATTTTATACTAGCAACTGGGGCATATATTTAAGTATTTTGTAGCCTTTTAATCCATATGTAAGGCGTGGGGTTTCGCCATAATTTATGTTAGGTTGTGTGTAGAAGGAATTTGTAGATGTTCAAGTAAGGATTTAGTCATAGAGGATCAATTTGAATGATAATGGATGAAGAAATCTTGTGTGTTTTTATTAATCACCAACAAAGCAATGAAACACATGCTTTGTAATTAGAGTTTCTCACAAGCACTCTACATTTGAAGAGAAGGTGAAGTTCAAGGTTTTTGATTTGGGTAGACCACTAGATTCTCTAGAGACATTGAAAATATTACTATGTCAAAGTGGCTAATGAATTGTATATATTTTAAGAAGCTTATCTTTTTTAAGATGGGAATGGATCTATTGTGGATAAAGCTCAGTATGGAAGGTTTCCAAAATAGTTTGGGATTCTATGGATCATTGGAATTATACCCTTATGAGGGTTGTGAGACAACTTGATGGAGCACTATGGATGTGGTTTTGTATAGATAATTATCTAATAATTTGGAAGATCTATATTTTGAAGGTTTGGTGTTGTTTTCTAGTAGGCATGCAGGACTTTGTTTCTACTTGATCTAGTGGACCTATTGACCTTATGCTTGCTTTCTATTTTGTTCGAAATCAAGAACCTTTCCCTAAATTTCTAATCAAAAACAAATTTTATTTAATAAAAATTAATTTACATTTCTATCAAACTAAAATATTATACTATCATTATAATTAAAATAATATTATAAAATGATATTCAAAGAAAGATTTATCACATTTATGAAAGTTAATATCTTATATAGTTAAAAAACATTTTTAATGACTTGCTTATAACACAAAGCCATAGAAAATAAACTAAGAATAAATGCCTACGATATATGAAATTCTCTAATTATTTTTCAAAGGTTTTCATAACCCCGTTGGCTTCTAATAAGAGATTCAAAACAATATATGTTTTATCCAATGAATGATTACTTTTCAAAAAGAAAAGGATTGCCGACTCTTTATGGGTTTATGGAAACATCCTTGGCTACCGATAGTGATTTTGAAACTACTCGATTGAGATGAAATGTATTTGTTGGAAATTTTGTAAATGAAGAAAGCATGATCTTGGAAGAAAGCATGACTGATGCAGGAGCATCCAGTGGTGTAAGGGCAATCTTACATCACCCAAAAATAGTTAAATTTCAAGTTTCTCAGTTTTTAGATGTTTTACATTTTTGGATACCCTTTTCATCATAATGAAAATTTCAATTTACGGTTTTTATTTTCTATTCTTGGGTTTAAAGATATTACAGTTTTAGTTTCCCAGATTTGCACCTGAATATCTTTCAAGTTAGATTTGAGGCACTTAGAGTTCCTAGAACGGCCCTAAAACTTGCCAAAATTAGTGTAGCTAATTTTGAGTGCGTTATTGACTTCGAGACCTTTCCAACGGTTCAAACGGTTCGCGAATCAGAGTCCTGGATCAAAAGTTATGGCCTCAGGAAGTTGGCGCACTTTCTAGAAGATACAATTGCAAATGCTCTTTTGAAATTTGAACTTCATGTTGTAAATTTTTGGTGCCAAACCGCCTAAACTCAAATTTGAATGTTGTTTTGGCTCCAAACTAATGAGGAGCTCTATTTATGGGCGGGTTTCTAATTTTTGGGTAGCTTTTTCGGGGACAAGCTCGCATATTGCGAAAGGGTTATTCTGTAGCTTTCTGTAACTTGCATGTGTTGTATAACTTGGGGATTTGAGATCCTCTGCATGTAAGAAGCTCCATTTTCTGAATAATAAAATTATTCTCTTGTTTGTGGGTTATTTTCTAAGTCTCAGGCTGCGCCTTGATCAAGTGGTATCAGAGCAGGTTTTCCTGAGCGTGTAGACAAATCGTCGATCGTGAGGCAGTTCGCACTGTAATACCCCTCCGTTTTGGTCATTCTTCAAATTGAGGAAGTTGGTTGTTTGGTGACCATGTCATTTTCTCTTGTTACTTGTGGGTGGTAATTTGCTAGGTCATGAGGACTTTTGGATTGCATCATTTAATTTGATTTTTATATTAGACAATATCATTAATCTTATACTAGAAGTAATTTATCAAATTAATCTAATTTTTAAGGTCACTTGATTTGGTTTGGGATCAAATAAAGAGCTAGATTTAATAATAAATATTAATTGTATTATCAGTGAAAATTTCTTATTTTAAGATGAAAGAAATTGTAACTAAATGAATTTAATAAAAATAATTATTGAGTGAAGTTAATTAAGAAATTTAAAATTAAGAATTAACATAGATGAGATATTTAAACTCAAGTTTGAATAAGGATTAAAGCAAGGAAAAGAACTCTTTATTGCTAAATAAATAAATAATAATAAAGCATCATTTTTTTTTGGGAAGAGTAAAAGACAAGAGAAGTTGGAAAAGTTGGTTTACGCTTTATCTTCCTTTGTCTCATCACCTCCCTGGTAGAGATTTCAATCATTGAAACGCATAAATTAGAATGGAAGAGGCAACTCGGGGGGGGGGGGGAGACAATATGTTTTTTTTTTAATCTTTGCACAATCGAAGAAAAAAATTAGTTCCCTTTCAAGATAATGAGTCCGTTGCTGAATTGGGGTTTACTGAAATTTTGTTGGAGGGAGTTCTAGCCTCTGTCACAAATCAACCGTGAAGTGGCAGGTCTCATTTGAAATATAGGATGAACAAAATCATGGGAGCACTACGTAGACATACCTGTCGAAGGATCGAGCTCTATACCTGACAATCATTTTAGCATGTATGTTTCTCTACCCTTAAGCTAATTTTAACATGCATTTCGAGGAAACTTTTTAATCCAGTTAAGATGTTAACTAGACTGCATTGCATATGTTACCTTGAATCTTTAATATCAGCAAGTTGACTTCAACACTTAATCTTTTATCATCAATCCTCTTTTGCATTCGATGCCTATCCTTTTCTTTGTATTTCCTGTCCGAGGAAATTTGCATCACAAGTAATAGATTTGAGTAATATTTGTTTTATCATTCTAAATATCCTCTATTAAGATGAAAATGACCTTATTCCAGCCAACGTATTTGCACCTCACCTTTCTCTTTCCCTTCAGCCTTGCTGATAACATTTGAGATTTGGCAATAATGCAAGTAGATGGCGATATTTCCAAATTCTTGTATTCACTTTCTTATATACTTGTCAACCTGTCAAAACTGAAGGAAACTGGCTTCTCACATTTTTGTAACCGTAACCATCTCAAACTTGGAGGAAGCTTGGTTCGTGTGTCTTCTCTGATGCCGTCATTGAGCAGATTGTTCAAGTGAAGAAATTAAGGACCAATGAGCAGATTATTTAATTCTCTTGGTCTGCGCAATGTTTCAAGCCTTTGCCAATTACCTCCGTTCAGTCGAAGCTGAGAGAAATTGATGTTATTGGATACAGTGTTTAGATGAGCTCCTTCTCATAGTCTGGTAATCTAAATTTATATAATCTCCCTGTTACCCTTGGCAACCCGTTACAGCTGCAACTTTTAGACTTGCATGGGTGTAGAAATTAATTAATCTCTCTGATTTTATTGTCAACCTGTCTCAGTTACAACATTTAGAATTGAGACATTGTTTAGCATTAAACAGCCTTCCTGAAACCATTGGCAACTCTTCACAGCTGCGACTTTTCGTCTTGCTAAGGTATAGAAAATTTAATATATCTTTGGTTTTATTGTTAACCTGTTAGTGGCGTACTTGGTCTTGGTAGGGTGTATAGATTTAAATGATCCCTCTCTTAATTGTTTGAATTAATAATGCTTATAAGCCCGATTCTCCTGCTTGGTAGAAGATGGTTCACTCTGACCGTTTATTGCGTTCTAACACTCAAATATTCTTAAATGACTGATCAACGCATCCTTCTCCTGAATCTTCGAATGGTTTACATGATAAGCTCAAAACATGTTCTTAGTTTTAGTGGCTTGACTGCGGTTCTCATGCTATCTGTGATCTTTGATTCTCGGTGGAAATTTTAGCAGAACCCAATCATAGTTTCGCAGTCATAACACTTTGTTTAGTATACCTTAAGTCTTACAATTTCGGTTCATATTAACAACCTTTAGTAGGTCTGGGACTCGCTAATTGTTAAGTGGAAATTATTATATGGATTATGATAAATCAATATGGGCGTAGTCACTGACTATTTCCGTGTGCTAAAATTTAGTTAACATGCCTAGATCAACATTCAAATGGATTGATGATTATGTATGGTTATTATTAATTTAGCATTGTAAGAGCTTTTTTTTTTTTTTGGGGCCATGTTAGCATGATTTTAGAGTCAAAATTTAATGCTAGGGCTTGTAGTAAATGTCTCTTTAATATTGGAGCTACCTTGGGATATCATTTCACAATTGTTACTTTAATCAAATAAGAAAACTATTTCATTTTGTCCCATTTTCAATCTTTCGTGGAGTTCTTGGTCAAAGTATTATTGCTTCCAAGCATATTGTTATTGGTTGACTTTGTGGGTTGATTTTATTATATGAAGTCAAAGAAGAATTTATTTGGTAAATAAAATAGAGTAGAATATAGATTGTTGAAATCCTTATAATTCTAATTGTTGAGTATCGTATTTGTACTGAATTCTTAAATAATACAATTGTGTATCTTTTACCATATGTTCTTTTAGAATATTATTAATCATTGTATCTAAGTTAGAATGGAAAGGTAGGTTAAAGATTTTAACTTGGGATTTATTTAAATGAAAAATTTTAAATACGGAGTATATATTGACCCTTTCTTATATGTTCTCTTATTTGGCGATTTAATTTTTATAGTACTAAATTTCGTGATATCTTTTAATTCTTCTATATTCCTTTTAGTTTAAGAATTAAATAAATATTATCTTAATATCTAACTCCTCGCATCTTATAGAAATTTATTAGGAACAATGATTCTTTTAATTGTATATTCTAATTATGTAATTGTTGAGTATCGTGTCATGGGTGTTTGTACTGACATTTTATGGAATTGTGTACCCTTGGCCTTGGTTAAGTATTATAGTAAACTCTATTTGACTTCATTATGGTAGACTTGAATCAACGAAATAAATTATTCCTTGAATTGAGTATTATTATGAAATTGAGTTTTAAAATTGTCCCTTGAATTGAGTTTTCATTCTTGATTATTTCTTTTGGACCGTTAGTTAGTCTTTATGACAATCCGAGTTTCTATTTAATGAGGTTCTTATATGGATAGTTATTTGAACCTTGAGATTGTAATTGTTTTGTTGTTGAGTAGGTTGGTTTTTATTTGGGAATATAAATGGATTATTGTTGTTGTCATTGTCATGTTGCTGATTTTTATGAAGGTGATTTACGTACCACTCTAAGGAATTCTTGTGAGGAGAAAATTTAGGTCTCCCGTGGAATGCCTAATTGTTGGCTTTTAGATGTTGAGTGATTTTTTGTTTTGTTAGATTAAAGGTTGATTTTCTTCTATGGGTGACACCATTGTTGATATATGGATCGTATTTGTGTTTTAGAGTTGATTGTTTTGTGGATGGGTTTTGATGAACTTTCTTTGTGTGGCTTTTCTGAGTTAATCTCATATTTGAGGAAAATTTTATCCTTGTGTTGGAATTGTTGGGGAAAAACTTGTGTTGCTTTATTTTACCCTTGGTTGTGGGTTTTCATTCTTTTTGGCTTCCAGAGGCTTGAGTTGATTGTCAGTTGATGTTCTCTCCTTTTGTGCCCTTGATGTGGCAAGTGTTTTGGTTTCATTATTTTGAAAGGGTTGTACGAACTTTGTTGAGACTCTGATTTTGTATTGGTTAGCGAGATGGGTAATGCCTCGCATGCTTTTATGTGGTGATTCCTTGTTCAGATTATGATGGTACAACCCTTGGTTTTTTATGTTGTGGGGTCTCTAGGGAGAGTGGCTCCTCGTGGGGGCCGGCGCCCCGTTTAAGAGGAAGGGTACAGGAGAACCCACGAGTGAGTTAGTAATTAAGTGAAAACCTATTAATTAACTTAGGAGGGTTGGGTAGTAATATCATTACAAGATTAAGAAAAAATGGATGCCTCATCTTCATTAGTGCTTACGCAGACTAATGGAAGGCTGAGAAGGCCGTGGTTGGCAAGGTCGTAACCTCGTCCTCATGAGAGGTTATCGGCTCCGTATGAGCTACCCTATGGTGTCGGCGCCTCATGTAGGAGGAAGGGCCAGGAGATCCATAGATGGGGGCCGAAGCCTCAGTTTGGAGGAAGGGCCAGGAGAACCCATGCAGGCTATGCGATGACACTCTCCCCTAGTTGCCCATGTGTTTTTCTTTATTGTGTTCCTCTGGAAGTAGGTTATGGGAGTTGGTTTAGATTGTTGTTTGAATTGATTTAAATTGATTTATGATTATTGTTTTAATCCATCTTTAGTATGTTTTGCGGTCTTGTATGATCTCATTTATATTTGATTTACAATCTTATATCTTATGATACTCTGATATGATGTTATTATATTATTTAATTGTAATTTGAATTGTATTATGTGTATTAATTCAGTTTGATTTGGAAGTGTTTCTTGATCATTCTTTGATTACTTGTTTATTGGCCATTGCTTTGATTTATGTATTGGGATTTGTGACTTTAAGTTATTATATTGACTCTTGTAATCCTTGAGTTTTATGATACTTTTTTATGTCATTGAGTCATGTGGTTCTGTGTTTGGATGTCCTTGGTTGCGGACTCTTTCTTGTTAGCTCCTAGCACGGGGGGTGGGTCTTCGGACTCACATGGTCAGGTGGAACGTGCTACGCACCCCATTGGGTCCCTAGTCGAGGATCGAGAGGTGCGGATTGGTGCGGTTGCAGCGACTCCAGAGTTGTATTTGTCTTGGAGCCAGTTATGATATTGTGCATCATGTTATCTTGTTGTATGGTTTCCATTTATGATTGGAAACACTTTTGTATCATTGTACATCTTGAACATTGTATTGTAATGTAACGTTAAATCTTATGTGGCTATTGGAAGTTGTTATTCAATGTGTTAAGTTAATCATGCATATGTTGTATTTATGTACTCAGATGGTTTCTTATCAATGATTATCATGTATGTGTTCTATTTGTTAATGTTTATTTTGTTATGGATTATATCTTTGGCTTTTATTCTTTATTGTCGTTGTGTGGATCTAAGTCTCGTAATGACTCCTCGTGTACCCCAAGGGATGTATTTGTTAATGAATCTACTTAAACAATATTCATGTTTTGAATTAACGTGTATTACATGTGTAATACCCCTCCTCTTACTATTTGGATTTATTAATTTCTATGCTTTAACTTGATACGCTGATACTATGATGATACTATTAGGGTTGATTTGGTTGGTTGTAGTTTGATGATGTTGTTATTCCTTGAGTGGACCTATTCATTTGATATGACTTTATTAGGATGATTAATGATACTCTGTGTGTTGTTTGGATTGTCTGTTTATTTAAATGAATTGTCATTAATGTTTATATGTCAATGTGATGATTTTATGGTGATGTTATTTAATTCAGTATTATTATAGGATGCAATTGTTTAATAATTAGTCGTGATGCAGTAGTTTAATATCATGTTATCTTATGTCAATTTGGTTAGAAATGTTAGCTCGTCTTTGATAGTATAATTGTTAGAATAGATTAGGTGAGAGGACAGTGTAGCATCACTCGTTCAAGAGTGCCCTGCTACACTGCAATTCCTTCTCATGATAGGATGTTGATTTTATGTATATATGTACATGTGCTATTTGACGTTTATTTGGATGCAGGATTGCAGGAATAAGTCTCGATTCCACCTGCTTCGGCAGGACAGGGCGAGCAATAAATTAACCCAATGGGTAAAAGTTGAAAAAGGGAGTAGGCTTGGAAGTGTCCCCATCCCAAGTCCGTCGTCTGTTGTGAGTCGTTGTGTTATGATTGAAGTTTTGTCTTTGTCTTGTATGTAGTTTCATTGTTGAGTATTTATTTAATTCTTGGTTAGTGTTTTAAATTAATTAATCGTATTTCATAAATTAATTAATTAATGTTGTCTTGTTATTTGATTTAATTGAGAGTTAGAAAAATGTTAAAGTTAAATATATTATAAATTAAAAGTGATTTAATTAATTAAAAATGCAAATAATTATAAATTAAATTAATATTGTTAAGAATAATTAGATATTATATTTTTTTATTAATATTAAATTGGAAAATTATGTGAGGATAATCTCTGAATTAAATAAATTATTTCAATTAAAATTTTAGATAAGTGTGAGCTTTTAAAAGCTGGAAAAGGACCAATAAGGAAAGAGGCTTTTTGGAAAAGAAAGCGGAAAAAGATTCATTGATTTTAATTAGTGATTTATTATTTTTATGAGGGAATTATTCACACACAAGTTTTACGTTGTTATTCTGGATCTGAAAAAGAAAAAAATAGATTTGAGTTTTGAGGTTTTTCTTCTGAGTAAAATTATTGTGGATTGGAGAAGAAATATTGTTTAGAAGAACGTTGAAGGCAGAAGATCGAGGAAAGAGCTGATGGCGGGAGGAAATCAAGAGGGGGCTACAGAAGGGATTCATCTTCGAACGAAGGACTCCAGGTTCCATCAAATTTATTATTTATTCTTTTTGTTCTGTGAAGAAAATCATGTCTGTAACATTTTAAATCGATATTTTGTTTGAAAGAGGGTTTTGTTTGGTTGCGTTATATTCTTGATTGATTTCTATTGAAAATTAAATTAAATTTTCTGTAGTTCGTTAATACAATAGAATTGGGAAAAATATTGTTCTGTGAATGAAAATCATTTTATTATCGGGTGCAATTTGTGGGATAAATTAATAGTCTTTGAAACCAAATTGATTGTCTTTTATTTTAGTAAAATTTTAGGGGTGAATATATATATATATATATATATTTATGCATTTACTAAAACATATATTTTCTTGGATATTATTCGTGATTGGTTGCCTGATCTATAGTGGGTATATGAGGAAAACAATTTATTTTGATGATTATGTTGAGATTATGTATATATATATAAGGTTATTGTTAATATATATATATATTAGATTTTAAAATTTACTGGGGAAATTAAACTATGCATTCTCTTTATTTTTATATGTTTACATTCATATTATTTTCGTATTAGATGTCGTACGAAATATTATTAAAATAAATATTTTTTATCTGCCACGGATTTCCGTGCACAGAAATTTTGTAAATGAATTTTTTTAAAAAAAGAGAAAAGTTATTAAATAAGATAATAATGTTAAAACGAATTTTAAAATAAAAATAAAATTTTAAAGCAAAATATTTATGGGGGGGGGGCGAGGCCGTATTTCCATGTGGTGCAGATTTATTCACAAGACAGCAGCCTGGTAGCCACGGCATGGCCGTCTATACGACTCACTGCCATTTAATACCACACAGCGATCTGTGTACCGTAGTGGCCGCGAATGGCTTTTTTTTTTAATATGTTTTTTTTATTTGCTATTTATTATTAAATGTAATTCATTTTTTTTAAATTTTATTAAATTTAAAATTTAAAATTTAAATTTAAGTGTTAATTTTTTTTATAATAAATTTATTATATTTGTTTTAATATATATAGATATATATATATATATATATCTTTTGAGATTTAATTCAATTTTTTATTATATATTATTCAATGCGATTTAAGTCGAATTGGTTTCGTATAATAATTTTTTTTGTAATATGACTATTAGTTTCATCAAATGATTATTTTTATGTAGACGGGGTTTGGATATTCATTTTAAAATTATAATTTTCTTTAAAACAAAATATGGTGTAAATATTAATTTTATAGAATGATTTTGTAATATAGTTTTATTTATTTATTTTATTTTGAATATGTATATATATGTAAAAGAGGTTTATATATATTGTAATTACGTTTTAACATGATATTTTCTTTTACAAGTATTATATTTTAGTTTAATCAGGAAATTGGGAATAAAGTTTTGTAATTATAATTAAAATTGGTTAGTTAATTTTAAAGGTTATAGGATTATAATTAAATCGAAAAGTAAAATTAAAAGTTATGATGTTATAAGGTAATGGTACGAATTCGAATTAACAATATGTTTTGTTTTGAATCGAGTAATCTAGAATTGTCGAGTTATTTGTTTGATGAGATTATCGAGTTTGGAAATATTTCTTTATGGAGTTGTTCTTAAGTACTCGTTTTTCTTGAGGTTATTTGTTAAGTTTGTGGTAGTATTCTCTTCATTGTTTTATTGTGTTGTATGGGAAAACCCTAGGTTTACCTTACCATTCGTAAGAGTCAAGATTATTGTTAAGGGCTTCCAGAAATGGAATGTTGATCTATTATGTTTATTTTATTCTTCATGTCGGGCAAATAGGGTTAAGGGTATTGTAAGTCTTCCAGAGAAGTTTTCTTGCGTGGGATGTTATGTGGAGGGGTTCATTTTGGTGAATCGCCTTGATGTATTGTACTATGATGTTGTACCCGGTTTCCACAAACGGGAATTTTGTGCCTCCTAGGAAATAGGAGTGGGTAATGAGAATTGTACCTCCTTTGGAAGGAGTGAGTATTTGGATTGGTTTCCTCCAGTGGTTGGAGTGAGCTCCTTGTTTTGTTTTCTCCTTGAATTGGAGAGTTTATGTTGTTTTGGTACCTATTGTGGTATCGTGCCTTGTGTGTTGTCAATAGGAGAGTGGCTCTTTGTGGGGGTCCGGCACACAAAGGGGCGCCAGGGTAACCTACCTAGAGTTTAATTAAGTGATAATCTAAAAGAATTAATGGGGAGCTTTCACACTAATAAAGATAAAGGATGTCTCTCTCGTGAAGCAAGTGAATGATAAGGCTCGAGATGAGATGGGACGCATATTTTTGCGTGAGGGTCCGGCGGCCGGTAGAGGCAAGCCAGGGTAACCCAGGATGGGGGTCCGGTAGCCTAGGAAGGTTGAGCCAGGGTAACTCATGGAAATTTATGCATGACACTCTTCCTATGTCAACAGTTAGCCTGTTATTGTGCGATTTTCATGATCTTTGTTCTCTGGAAGCATTGTAACCTCGTGTTAAGTGACTTTGTGATTGTAGTTGTTAAGTGATATTGTATCTGTAGTGGTTAAGTGATTTATAGATTTCTCTTCGGCTATTGTTGGATGTAGTCTTTGATATTATGCCTTGAGTTTTGCATTGATGTTGTGAGTGTGACTAGTTGTATTTTGGGAAGGTCTTTTATTGTTATGTCCAGAAGTGATTTGTTATTGTGCCTTTTTGGATTTGTCATTGTTGAGTTTCTGAGTGGTCTTTGATGTTAAGCTGTCTGTTGGGAGTTAGTATTGTGTTATTGTTAGGCGTGCTTGGTCGGGGACCCTTCCTTGTCTACTCTCAGCACGGGGGTGGTTGGGTGGAACGTGCTTCGCACCCCATTGGGTTCCCTCTTCTATTGCAGATGTATCTTTTTCTTGCAGGTTTTGGCAGATGTTGATGTTCTAGTGTCCTTATGTACCAGATAGTTGTATATACTTCAGTTGTAATGTATTCATTGATGTATTGTCTCCCACATGTGTTGGGATGACCTTGATGTGATTTGTATATGTAGTTACTGAGATGTATTTCCAGTCAATTGTATTTTACTATCATTGGGATGTAATAATTATTCAGGCCATGTATTTATTCAGGATCTTGTGTTATAGTTGATTATGTTGAGTTGTATCTATCGAAATATGTAACACTTTATATCTTTATAATTCCATGTATTGTCATATGTGCATATGTTATTAATATGGATATAGTTGATAGATATTTTAAATGATGAAATGGGAATGAATAGATTTGCGTAATAGATTAATTATTGTTATCTTATTATCGTTGTTATGGGTTAGTGTAGTCATGTCACTTCGTGTACCCCATTGGAACTAGTTGTGCCTCATAATACATTGTTATGTTATAATACTTAAGTATGTTTATTATATTTCTTTTTAAAAAAAAATGTGTTCCGTTGTTATTAGTTCCTTTAGGGTTCGCACGGCGGGGCGTGACAACATGTATGTTATCTTTACTTTTTTTTTATAAAAAAAAAAATTATGTAGAAATTATTGTTTAATTGTCCTTTGGGGTTCGCACGGCGGGGTGTTACAACATGGTATCAGAGCCTAGGTTCACACACTGGGCACTATGTGTGCTCACTATGTAACCTTGCGCTTAGACCCGTGAGTCTTGAGTTTCACTTTTCTTTTGTCATTATTGTGAACTTGATTTTCTTCTGTTAGTTGGTGTCGGGTCGATGGTGCAGGAAACTGATGGAAAGGATAGGACCCGCGGTGTAGTGCGCAATGCACTGATATCCTTCCTGTCGGGGATGCTCTATGGACCCTTGAGTTTTAGTGTGATGTGTTTCTTGGTGATGTGTTTTATGTGTATGATTATGTCAAGTGTGTGGAATTTGCGATTTTGTTGTCCTTGAGTGATGAATTATGTTTTCTTGAATCTGTGAAGGTGTAAAGTTTTACCCTTTTTATTGAAATTGATGTGAAATTTGGTGTTGAATAATGGTTAAAGTGGAGTTCTTGTGTGAAAATTATGAGTTTTAACGAAGATGTGAGGTTTTTTGGATAATTATTCTATGATTTTTAGTAGGATATAGTATCTTGAGGTTTAGATGCAACTTGAATTATTGGTACTAATGTGCAATGTTCTATGGTAGCCTTTGATTTACAGGAAGTTGGCTTCAGAAAGCATCGTGATGAAGGTAATATGTAGGTATAGATACTTATAATTTCAAGTAGTAATTCATTTTGATATGGTAGATGAAATAGGTTTATGGTTAGCATCCTTATATGAATATTTCCTAACTAATTAGAAGAAAATTGTTTACGAGTTACTAGAATTGTTTTGACTATTATGTGTGGTTGGTGGGAGGGACAGTGTGGTATCACTCGCTCGCGAGTGCCCTACTATGCTAGGAATTCCTCTCACGATGTATTTGTGATATATATGTATTGTGCACAACATTTTTTTGCATGTAGGATTGCAGGAATTAAGTCTCGATTCCACCTGCATTGTCAGGACAGGGCGAGCATCATAAACACCCAATGGGATTGATGTGGAAAATAGGAACTAACAAGAAAGTTCCCCAACCTAGTTCGTCATCTGTCCTTGTGTTTGTCAAATTGGTTTGGTTGCAACCCCATCACCACTTTTGTTTTGGCATCATTTCCTTATTCTGGTTTGTTTAATTTTCATTGCTTACTTCATGGCGTTTAATTGATGATTTAACGTGTTGATGTGTGTATGATTGTTTAACATTATTGTTAGTTTATGGTGTTACCATGTATTTTCTTGGGTGCGACTTCCAGGAGTAAGTCGATGTCTATGGGGGGAAGGATGTAATACCCCTCCATTTTGGTCATTCTTGAAATTGAGGAAGTTGATTGTTTGGTGACCATGTCATTTTCTCTTGTTACTTGTGGGTGGTAATTTGCTAGGTCATGAGAACTTTTGGATTGCATCATTTAATTTGATTTTTATATTAGACAATATCACTAATCTTATACTAGAAGTAATTTATCAAATTAATCTAATTTTTAAGGTCACTTGATTTGGTTTGGGATCAAATAAAGAGCTAGATTTAATAATAAATATTAATTGTATTATCAGTGAAAATTTCTTATTTTAAGATGAAAGAAATTGTAACTAAATGAATTTAATAAAAATAATTATTGAGTGAAGTTAATTAAGAAATTTAAAATTAAGAATTAACATAGATGAGATATTTAAACTCAAGTTTGAATAAGGATTAAAGCAAGGAAAAGAACTCTTTATTGCTAAATAAATAAATAATAATAAAGCATCATTTTTTTTTGGGAAGAGTAAAAGACAAGAGAAGTTGGAAAAGTTGGTTTACGCTTTATCTTCCTTTGTCTCATCACCTCCCTGGTAGAGATTTCAATCATTGAAACGCATAAATTAGAATGGAAGAGGCAACTCGGGGGGGGGGGGGAGACAATATGTTTTTTTTTTAATCTTTGCACAATCGAAGAAAAAAATTAGTTCCCTTTCAAGATAATGAGTCCGTTGCTGAATTGGGGTTTACTGAAATTTTGTTGGAGGGAGTTCTAGCCTCTGTCACAAATCAACCGTGAAGTGGCAGGTCTCATTTGAAATATAGGATGAACACAATCATGGGAGCACTACGTAGACATACCTGTCGAAGGATCGAGCTCTATACCTGACAATCATTTTAGCATGTATGTTTCTCTACCCTTAAGCTAATTTTAACATGCATTTCGAGGAAACTTTTTAATCCAGTTAAGATGTTAACTAGACTGCATTGCATATGTTACCTTGAATCTTTAATATCAGCAAGTTGACTTCAACACTTAATCTTTTATCATCAATCCTCTTTTGCATTTGATGCCTATCCTTTTCTTTGTATTTCCTGTCCGAGGAAATTTGCATCACAAGTAATAGATTTGAGTAATATTTGTTTTATCATTCTAAATATCCTCTATTAAGATGAAAATGACCTTATTCCAGCCAACGTATTTGCACCTCACCTTTCTCTTTCCCTTCAGCCTTGCTGATAACATTTGAGATTTGGCAATAATGCAAGTAGATGGCGATATTTCCAAATTCCTGTATTCACTTTCTTATATACTTGTCAACCTGTCAAAACTGAAGGAAACTGGCTTCTCACATTTTTGTAACCGTAACCATCTCAAACTTGGAGGAAGCTTGGTTCGTGTGTCTTCTCTGATGCCGTCATTGAGCAGATTGTTCAAGTGAAGAAATTAAGGACCAATGAGCAGATTATTTAATTCTCTTGGTCTGCACAATGTTTCAAGCCTTTGCCAATTACCTCCGTTCAGTCGAAGCTGAGAGAAATTGATGTTATTGGATACAGTGTTTAGATGAGCTCCTTCTCATAGTCTGGTAATCTAAATTTATATAATCTCCATGTTACCCTTGGCAACCCGTTACAGCTGCAACTTTTAGACTTGCATGGGTGTAGAAATTAATTAATCTCTCTGATTTTACTGTCAACCTGTCTCAGTTACAACATTTAGAATTGAGACATTGTTTAGCATTAAACAGCCTTCCTGAAACCATTGGCAACTCTTCACAGCTGCGACTTTTCGTCTTGCTAAGGTATAGAAAATTTAATATATCTTTGGTTTTATTGTTAACCTGTTAGTGGCGTACTTGGTCTTGGTAGGGTGTATAGATTTAAATGATCCCTCTCTTAATTGTTTGAATTAATAATGCTTATAAGCCCGATTCTCCTGCTTGGTAGAAGATGGTTCACTCTGACCGTTTATTGCGTTCTAACACTCAAATATTCTTAAATGACTGATCAATGCATCCTTCTCCTGAATCTTCGAATGGTTTACATGATAAGCTCAAAACATGTTCTTAGTTTTAGTGGCTTGACTGCGGTTCTCATGCTATCTGTGATCTTTGATTCTCGGTGGAAATTTTAGCAGAACCCAATCATAGTTTCACAGTCATAACACTTTGTTTAGTATACCTTAAGTCTTACAATTCCGGTTCATATTAACAACCTTTAGTAGGTCTGGGACTCGCTAATTGTTAAGTGGAAATTATTATATGGATTATGATAAATCAATATGGGCGTAGTCACTGACTATTTCCGTGTGCTAAAATTTAGTTAACATGCCTAGATCAGCATTCAAATGGATTGATGATTATGTATGGTTATTATTAATTTAGCATTGTAAGAGCTTTTGTTTTTTTTTGGGGCCATGTTAGCATGATTTTAGAGTCAAAATTTAATGCTAGGGCTTGTAGTAAATGTCTCTTTAATATTGGAGCTACCTTGGGATATCATTTCACAATTGTTACTTTAATCAAATAAGAAAACTATTTCATTTTGTCCCATTTTCAATCTTTCGTGGAGTTCTTGGTCAAAGTATTATTGCTTCCAAGCATATTGTTATTGGTTGACTTTGTGGGTTGATTTTATTATATGAAGTCAAAAAAGAATTTATTTGGTAAATAAAATAGAGTAGAATATATAGATTGTTGAAATCCTTATAATTCTAATTGTTGAGTATCGTATTTGTACTGAATTCTTAAATAATACAATTGTGTATCTTTTACCATATGTTCTTTATTAATCATTGTATCTAAGTTAGAATGGAAAGGTAGGTTAAAGATTTTAACTTGGGATTTATTTAAATGAAAATTTTTAAATACGGAGTATATATTGACCCTTTCTTATATGTTCTCTTATTTGGCGATTTAATTTTTATAGTACTAAATTTTGTGATATCTTTTAATTCTTCTATATTCCTTTTAGTTTAAGAATTAAATAAATATTATCTTAATATCTAACTCCTCGCATCTTATAGAAATTTATTAGGAACAATGATTCTTTTAATTGTATATTATAATTATGTAATTGTTGAGTATCGTGTCATGGGTGTTTGTACTGAAATTTTATGGAATTGTGTACCCTTGGCCTTGGTTAAGTATTATAGTAAACTCTATTTGACTTCATTATGGTAGACTTGAATCAACGAAATAAATTATTCCTTGAATTGAGTATTATTATGAAATTGAGTTTTAAAATTGTCCCTTGAATTGAGTTTTCATTCTTGATTATTTCTTTTGGACCGTTAGTTAGTCTTTATGACAATCCGAGTTTCTATTTAATGAGGTTCTTATATGGATAGTTATTTTGAACCTTGAGATTGTAATTGTTTTGTTGTTGAGTAGGTTGGTTTTTATTTGGGAATATAAATGGATTATTGTTGTTGTCATTGTCATGTTGCTGATTTTTATGAAGGTGATTTACGTACCACTCTAAGGGATTCTTGTGAGGAGAAAATTTAGGTCTCCCGTGGAATGCCTAATTGTTGGCTTTTAGATGTTGAGTGATTTTTTTTTTGTTAAATTAAAGGTTGATTTTCTTCTATGGGTGACACCATTGTTGATATATGGATCGTATTTGTGTTTTAGAGTTGATTGTTTTGTGGATGGGTTTTGATGAACTTTCTTTGTGTGGCTTTTCTGAGTTAATCTCATATTTGAGGAAAATTTTATCCTTGTGTTGGAATTGTTGGGGAAAAACTTGTGTTGCTTCATTTTACCCTTGGTTGTGGGTTTTCATTCTTTTTGGCTTCCAGAGGCTTGAGTTGATTGTCAGTTGATGTTCTCTCCTTTTGTGCCCTTGATGTGGCAAGTGTTTTGGTTTCATTATTTTGAAAGGGTTGTACGAACTTTGTTGAGACTCTGATTTTGTATTGGTTAGCAAGATGGGTAATGCCTCACATGCTTTTATGTGGTGATTCCTTGTTCAGATTATGATGGTACAACCCTTGGTTTTTTATGTTGTGGGGTCTCTAGGGAGAGTGGCTCCTCGTGGGGGCCGACGCCCCGTTTAAGGGGAAGGGCACAAGAGAACCCACGAGTGAGTTAGTAATTAAGTGAAAACCTATTAATTAACTTAGGAGGGTTGGGTAGTAATATCATTACAAGATTAAGAAAAAATGGATGCCTCATCTTCATTAGTGCTTACGCAGACTAATGGAAGGCTGAGAAGGCCGTGGTTGGCAAGGTCGTAACCTCGTCCTCATGAGAGGTTATCGGCTCCGCATGAGCTACCCTATGGTGTCGGCGCCTCATGTAGGAGGAAGGGCCAGGAGATCCATAGATGGGGGTCGGCACCTCAGTTTGGAGGAAGGGCCAGGAGAACCCATGCAGGCTATGCGATGACACTCTCCCCTAGTTGCCCATGTGTTTTTCTTTATTGTGTTCCTCTAAAAGTAGGTTATGGGAGTTGGTTTAGATTGTTGTTTGAATTTATTTAAATTGATTTATGATTATTGTTTTAATCCATCTTTAGTATGTTTTGCGGTCTTGTATGATCTCATTTATATTTGATTTACAATCTTATATCTTATGATACTGTGATATGATGTTATTATATTATTTAATTGTAATTTGAATTGTATTATGTGTATTAATTCAGTTTGATTTGGAAGTGTTTCTTGATCATTCTTTGATTACTTGTTTATTGGCCATTGCTTTGATTTATGTATTGGGATTTGTGACTTTAAGTTATTATATTGACTCTTGTAATCCTTGAGTTTTATGATACTTTTGTATGTCGTTGAGTCCTGTGGTTCCGTGTTTGAATGTCCTTGGTTGCAGACTCTTTCTTGTTAGCTCCTAGCATGGGGGGTGGGTCTTCGGACTCACATGGTCGGGTGGAACATGCTACGCACCCCATTGGGTCCCTAGTCGAGGATCGAGAGGTGCGGATTGGTGCGGTTGCAGCGACTCCAAAGTTGTATTTGTCTTGGAGCCAGTTATGATATTGTGCATCATGTTATCTTGTTGTATGGTTTCCATTTATGATTGGAAACACTTTTGTATCATTGTACATCTTGAACATTGTATTGTAATGTAACGTTAATTCTTATGTGGCTATTGGCAGTTGTTATTCAATGTGTTAAGTTAATCATGCATATGTTGTATTTATGTACTCAGATGGTTTCTTATCAATGATTATCATGTATGTGTTCTATTTGTTAATGTTTATTTTGTTATGGATTATATCTTTGGCTTTTATTCTTTATTGTCGTTGTGTGGATCTAAGTCTCGTAATGACTCCTCGTGTACCCCAAGGGATGTATTTGTTAATGAATCTACTTAAACGAAATTCATGTTTTGAATTAACGTGTATTACATGTATGTTATCTTTACTTTAAAAAAAAAAAAAAAAAATTGTGTAGAAATTATTGTTTACTTTTAAAATAGAGGAAGAATCTGTTTCACACAAGGTGCAAGTGTGAAGGAAAATGTTGTGATGTCATTATTGATGGTGGGAGCACCGATAATCTGGTGTCAAAGGATATGGTCACAAAGTTGAAGCTGAAGAGGGAAAGGAACCCGCATCCGTATCGGATTTCCTGGTTGCAGAAAGACCACAAAGTTTTAGTCAATGAGAAGTGCCTAGTAAAGTTCAAGATCAGGAGCTACCATGATGAGGTACTATGTGATATCATCCCCATGGATGCATGTCACATGTTGTTGGGGAGGCCGTGGCAGTTCGATAGGCGAGCTATACATGATGGCCATGCAAACACTTATTCATTGACAAAGGATGGGGTTCGTCACAAGTTGAAACCCCTGAAGGAGACCAAAGAAAAGGTATGCAGTAGTGTTAGAATTTGATATGTAGATGGAAGAAATTTCTTAGAAGGTATGAAGCATGAGCATGTGTGTTATGCATTGATTCCTAGAGTGAGTAAGGAGGATAGTGAGAAGGTTCCAGAAGAAGTTTCTAGGATGTTGGATGAGTTTCAGGATATTGTTTCGATATGTAATGCACGAGGGTTTACGCCAATAAGGAAGATCAGGTCGGTCCGACTTGATTCAGGAGCGGTTGCCAAATAAAGGCAGCTCATAGAATGACTCAGCAGAAGAAAGTGAGGAGTTGAACAGACAAGTTCAAGAGTTGTTGAAAGGGTTTGTCTGGGGAGAGTTTGGGTCATGTCGCGGTATCTACGGTACTAGCACCAAAGAGGATGGGAGTGGAGGATGTGTCTGATTCCTGAGCCATAAACAAGATAATAATCAAGTACAGATTTCCCCTGCCAAGGATGGATGACCTAATGGACTGTTTGAGTGGAGCTCAGTACTTCACAAAGATTGATCTGAAGAGTGGATATCACCAGATCCGGATTCGAGAGGGAGATGAATGGAAGGCCGCCTTCAAGACCAAAGAGGGCTTGTACGAGTGGTTAGTCATGCCTTTTGGGCTAACCAATGCAGAAACACATTCATGCGGCTCCACATGAGCAGTTACTAAAATAGTTTTTTCTAGGAAGTTTTGTTATTGTGTATTTAGATGATATTTTGGTTTTCAGTGCAAGGCGTTGGATGAGCATCAGTGCATGATAGAACCTTTGAAGTTAAGAAGCTGTTGATTAATCTAAAGAAGTCACGGTTTTGTGAAGAGGAGTTAGTACTTGGGGTTTGTTCTCAGTGAGGTCTCAAGATGGATCCAAAGAAGGTGAAGGCTATTCTAGAATGGCCTACCCCAAGAACTACTACTGAGGTGAGATTTTTCCATGGTTTGGCTAGTTTTATAGAAAGTTTATTAGAAAGTTTAGTATTATTTGTGGACCCCTAACTGAAACAATGAGAGGATAGAAAGAATTCTGGGGCGGCAAGAGTTTTTGAGCTACATTGGCAGTAATAGAAACAACTTTATTCTAGCCCTCCCAAATTTCAACAAGGTGTTTTAGAGTGGATTGTGATGCGGTGGATTTGTGCCATTGGAGTAGTGTGGAGAGCCAAAGAAGGTAAGCCCATTACCTGGCGGTAAGAAAAAGTTAAATGATGCAAGAAAGTATTATGTATATAGTTAGAATTTTTATGCAGAACAGTTCAAAGCATTAAAGAAATGGAGACATTATTTGTTTGCTAAGATTTATTTCTCTGGTGATCATTGGGCCTTCACGGTACCTCTGAATGATGGAGAAAATTAGAGATTAGAGAGGCATGTATTATGAAATGGGTAAGATTTTTTTACATAGTTATACCTTTGTTTGAAACATAGGAGTGGGAAGTTAAAATAGGGTTGTAGATGCAGAAGTAGGAGGCATACATTGATGATGGACATGAAGATTTAGAGTTTGGTTCCAATGAACTCAAGACAACGTATCTGAAGATCAGAGTGCTAGAAACACGTGACTTGCAAAGGAACCTGTTAGAGTGAAACGGGACAAGGTAGTTGGATTTCATAATCCAGGATGGCATGTTATTTAAAGGAAACTATCAATTGTGTATCCCGAGGAGTTCCATGAGGGAGAGCCTGATAAAGGAGAAGCATAGTGGAGGAATGGCAGGACATTTTGGTCGGGATAAGACCATTGCCATTATCATTGAGCATTATTATTGGCCTCAATTGTCACAGGATGTGAAGAAGTTTGTACTGGATTGCAGGTATGTCATATGGCTAAGGTAGGCAAAATACAGACTTATATCAATGCCACCTTGTACCAAAGAGAGACATGGGAGGACATAAAGTATGGACTTTGTTCTTGGTTTGCCAAGGACACAATGAGGGAATGATTTGGTCTTTGTGGTGGTTGATAGGTTTTCAAAGATGGCACATTTCATTCCATGTTAGAAGACTCATGATGCAGTCCACATTGCTGACTTGTTCTTCAAAGAGGTGGTGAGGCTACATGGTCTGCCAAAGAGTATTGTTTCAGATCGTGACACCAAATTTGTAGGGTACTTTTGGAGGACCTTGTGGAAGAAGCTGAAGACAGAGTTGAAGTTCAGTTTTGCACACCATCCACAAACAGATGGGCAGACAGAGGTTGTTAACAAGAGTCTGGGTAACCTACTGAGATGTTTGGTAGGAGATAAGCAAGGGATGGGACTTAGTACTGTTTAACAATTTTATCAATAGAAGCACTAGTAGATCACCATTCAGTTGTGTATGGAGGCCTTCGAACAGCTTTCAAGGTGGGGAAGATGGACAAAGAGAAAATAAGTTGAAGCCAATATTTTGGAACATCAAGGATACTCTTGAGAAGGTAAAGAGAACGTGAAATAAGATGGATACTCGCATTATAAATGAAAGCTGGTCAGAGAGGTATAAGGAGTTTGGATTAGTAGTAAGAAGTGATGGTCCTTGAGGAAAGAAAAGGTTTCGATTGGGGTTTAATATAAGGGCTGAAGATGAAGAAGTTGGTCTTATAAAATTTGAAGACGTTCCGGTATATAGAGATAGAGTTGCTAGATGGATTCAACATTTCCCACATGTTCAACATTTCGGATGGATAGAATTATCATGAAGGTGTAGTGCAGTACCAATGATGGAGCGGTGTGGGAGTTCTAGCACCTACTTAAAAGGAGAATGTGGGAAAAGATCACAAGATAGTTGTGGGGAATAAGCGATTATGAAAATATCTGAACGAAATGGAAAGGAAGGCCTATTGAAGATTCATCTTTGAGAAGTTGTTCTTACCATGAGAGGGGGGTCACTTCTCAAATTACCACGGTGTCTCGGAGCATCCATTGGTGTAAGGGCAATTTGCATCACCCAAAATAGTTAAATTTCAAGTTTCTTAGTTTTTAGATGTTTTCACATTTTTGGATACCCTTTTCGTCATAATGAAATTCCTAATTTACGGTTTTTATTTTCTATTCCTGGGTTGAAAGATATTGCAGTTTTAGTTTCCCATATTTGCACCTGAAAATCTTTCGAGTTAGATTTGAGGCACTTAGAGTTCCCGGAGCGGCCCTCAAACTTGCTAAAATTGGTGTGGCTAATTTTGAGCGTGTTATTGACTTCGAGACCTTTCCAACGGTTCAAACGGTTCATGAATCGGAGTCCCGGATCAAAAGTTATGGCCCCGGGAAGTTGGCGCACTTTCTAGAAGATACAATTGCAAATGCTCTTTTGAAATTTGAACTTCATGTTGTAAATTTTTGGTGCCAAACCGCCTAAACTCAAATTTGAATGTTGTTTTGGCTCCAAACTAATGAGGAGCTCTATTTTATTGGCGGGTTTCTAATTTTTGGGTAGCTTTTTTGGGGACAAGCTCGCATATTGTGAAAGGGTTATTTTGTAGCTTTCTGTAACTTGCATGTGTTGTAGAACTTGGGGATTTGAGATCCTCTGCATGTAAGAAGCTCTATTTTCTGAATAATAAAATTATTCTCTTGTTTGTGGATTATTTTCTAAGTCTCAAGCTGCGCCCTCATCAATGACCAACAAATGGATTATCAATTTAGAATTTTTTTTGCTTTTGTTTTAGTTTTAGCCATGTGCAGTAATAGTAGAACAATAGGCGCGACTTTCAAATTTAGTTTTAGTTTTATTTAGCTTTAAAGCCTATTCAATGCATCTTTCCTTAGTTTTGATTTTTCCTTGCAGCGTATCGCATGCGATTTTATTTTCTTTGGTTGTTGTCTAAATCTCTAATATATAGAGATCATTGTAGAAGATTATATATATATTTGAATACAATACAATCAGTATTTTTTCAGTCTGATGTTCACTCAGTCTTTGAGAAAAATTATTAAGCTTTTGTTCGTTGATTTATATTATTGAATTTGATGATTATTTTAGTTTCAATTTATAGTTTAGCGCAATAGCTTTAGAATTTTCCTATTTCAATTGGTATTAGAGCATGTTGTAGGAATATTTTTTTGTTGCAGATAGCAGGGTAATAGTTCTCTTGAAGAAGAATGGAAAACGGTGGTAATTTTTCATTTTAGCTTCCACTGTTTACCAAGACAATTACAAATATTGGAGTATAAAGATGAAGACCCTATTATTATCCCTAGATCTTGGGGAATTAGTAGAAGTGGGATACACAAAACTTGTAGATCAAAAAGCTTTGAATTATTTAACATCAAATCAATGAGATTAGTTGAAATAAGATAAGAAGTAAGATAAACAAGCTTTATTCACCATTCAATTTGCATTGGATATATCAATTTTCCCTTGTATAGTTGGTATGACAAAGTCAAAGGATGCATGGGAGGCTCTACAAACTATATACCAAGGATCTCACAATGTAAGATTGGTAAGACTTCAAACCCTTCGAAGAGATTTTGAAAATTTAAGGATGAAATAAGCTGAGTCTATTCAAGAATTTTTTACTAGGACTTAGCATTATAGAATTTTTTTGAGATCTCTTCCTCCAAAATTTGAAGAAAGTAAAGATCTAATTACATTCAAATTTGTAGAGTTGATAGGTTCCCTAAAATTGCATGAGGGGTATATGCAACATTCTACAAAGAACCTAGTGCAAGCCTTCCAATCTACTGTAAGAATTGAAGAAAAGTATACAATTCCTCCATCTCACATAAATAAATCTTAAGGTGAGTCTTCTTATAGTAGTAGAGGATGAGGTAGAGGAAGAGGAAGAAATTCAGTGGATCGTAGAAGCATCTAGTACCAATATTTTGAAAGGTATGGACATTATGAATCTAAATGTAGAAAGAAAAAATCTAAGGGTGATCCCACAATAGTGGTTTACAATTTTTGGCCAAACTAGACACTAAAATAATTTTTTGAACTAAATCTTCATGGTCAGGTACTTATAGTGGCTAAACTATGAGGAATTTGAAGATGATGCAAACTAGAGTTTCGTGATATTTTGTTTATAGATTCTAAATATATTTTTTTCAAATTTTTTGGAACCAGTTTTCACTTCTTTTTCCATCTTCCTCGAAAACTAGTTTTTTTTTTCTTTCAGAAAACAACATTTTTAAAAAGTGAAGTTCACTATATAACACATAACTTTTTTTCCATGAAAGATAAAATTCTAATTCTTCAAATTTAGATTTGTAACTCCGATATCTAATGCTTCCACTTGGTTAGATAGTTTTTTATTGAATATTTTTTCTTTAATCAAGTTTCAAAGTCAAACCAATTACAATTCAGACATAGCGCAACTGTATAACGTGTATTTTTTTTGTATGTATCAATTTTATTTTTTTTGTTGGATCAAGGACTTCAATATTTGGTGCACTCATATTTTTTAATTTTTTCTTTTGATAATCTACTATTTTTTCACATGTGTAGAATAGAGAGATTGATTTTTAGTGAAAAACCTATGTTTAATAAAACTAAAGCATATTAAAATTATATTCGTTGGTTAGCTCATTTTGAGGACTACTTGATTCCAATTGGATTTGTGAAGTATCTACCATTTTCATCTTCAAACTGAGCTCTAAAGTGCAAACATTTAGATTTTTTTTGTGTTTGAGGGGGAGAATGGGGGATAAGGGGGCTTCGAACGAACCCCTAGGCGTTTGAGTGAACCCCAAGGGGTTTGTTTGAACCCTGGTTCGAGAGAACCACCTTTTAATTTGCATTTCCTTTGGTTTTTTGGGCGGTAAATGGGGGGCAAGCATTTAAGTGGGTTCACTCAAACCTGTAGGTTCATTCGAACCCCTAAACCCAATTTTTTTTCCATGGGCTCATTTTTTGTGAGTTTTTCTTCCTCCATTAGATTGTAAACCAGTATTGTGGCTTCACATTGGATTTGAATAAGTCAAGAGCCAACTATATTGAAGAGTATTTTGAAGATGCAAATCATTCCACATTTTTTACATGTAATTTGGAAAAATAAAATCACAAAGATGTGTGGTTCCTAGATAGTGGATGCTCAAATCATATGACAAGTAAATCTAATCTCTTTGTCAAATTAGATGAACCTGTGAGAAGTCAAGTAAAATTTGGTTATGATTAAGAGGTTGATGTAATTGGAAAAGGTGCCCTTGCAGTGAAAACTAAGTAGGGAGAAACTAATTTTATTCATGACACTTTGCATGTGCTAAAATTATAGCATAACCTTTTAAGTATTGGGTAGCTTGTATCAAAAAATTATAAGGTTATATTTGAAGGTATAACTGCTTTATAATATTTGATAAATTAACTAACCATCATCTTATAGAAAAGACTTGTATGATAGATAATATATTATTTCCTCTCACATTGGTTTATACAAAGATGCATTCCCTCAAAGAAATTGTAGATGATTTGTGGTTATGGCACCAACATTATGATCATTTTAATTTTCAAGGATTAAGTTTTCTTCATAAGAAGAACATAGTGAGAGGAATTCTTGCAATTCAAGCAAAAGAAGAAGTTTGTTTAACGTGTGCACTTGGAAAGAAGCACCAAGATAGTTTTCTAGTGAACATGTCATGGAGGGAAAAATATCCTCTAGAGCTTGTGCATGTAGATATTTGTGGTGATATACAAAAAGAATCATTAGTTAAGAATCTTTACTTTTTGACTTTTATTGATTATTTCTCTCGCCACACATGGGTTTATTTTCTTAAGAAGAAATATAAGGAATTTGAATGCTTCAAGCACTTTAAGGCTATGGCAGAAAAATAAAACAAGTATTCTTTTAAAATACTCTGAAAAAATAGAAAGGGAGAATTCACTTCCAAAGAGTTTCCTGATTTTTGTAATAGTCATGGCATCAAGAGACAACTTATTGTAGCTTATAACCCCAACAAAATGGTATGTAGAAAGGAAGAACTATACCATTAAATGGAAATGGAAAGAAGTATGTTACAGTCCAAAAATCGTTCAAATAGTTATTGTGGAGAAGCAATTGCAATGGTAGTATATATTTTGAATCGAAGTCTCACAAAAGTAGTTCAAAAAATCACTCTAAAGGAAGCTTGGAGTGGTCATGAGCCTTTATTGGCTCATCTTTGATTATTTGGTAGTAATTTGGATTCAAAATACCAACTTTGTATCTTCGTGGGATGCTCAAATGTAACAAAAGGATATAGATTTTACAACTTTGACACAAAGCAATGGATTGCTATTTGGGATGTGGTTTTTGATGAATGGGGAGTATGGCAATGGAAAAAAGGAGTTCAACAAACTATACCACCAATCATGAGTATTGAAGATGATCAAGTTGCTCCTCTCCCCACAAGCTCAAGTGGAAGTTCAAGCCCAAGTTCACCAAGATCACCAATTTCCTCTTCAAGTGATAGTTTGAGTCCACCATCCAATCCAAGCTCTTCACGAAAGGTACAAAGTTTAAATGAAATTTATCAAAGGATTTCTAATGTGAATCTAGTTGCCAATTTTTATTTTCTTAGTATAATTCAAGTTTAACCTTTTGCATATGAAGAAACCATGAAAGAAATAGTATGGATTGATGTTATGAATGAAGATATGCATGCAATTCATAAAAATAATACATGGGAATTAGTGGAACTTCCTAAAGATAAATAGGTTATTGGTGTCAAATGGATTCACAAGGTCAAATATCACATAGATGGTTTAGTAGAACACCACAAGACAAGATTAGTTTCAAAGGGATTTTCTCAAACACCTAGAGTAGATTATTCATAATCCTTCGCTCTAGTTGCCAAACTTGATGCAGGCACGATTATATTGGCTATTACTGCACAATACAAATGGTCAATATATCAGATAATGAATGTAAAATTATCATTTCTTAATGGTTATATAGATGAGGAAGTATATGTGGAATAGTCTATGGGTTATTAAATTTTAGGAAAATATCACATAGTTTACAAGTTGAAGAATGCTCTCGATGGGTTGAAGAAAGCTCCATATTCCTAGTATGCTAGAATTGATAGTTATTTCATGAAGGGATTCAAAAGAAGCCACACAAAGCCCACCTTGTATGTCCAATGTATTGGTAATGACATTATGATAGTTTTCATTTATGTTGATAATCTTATTTATATAGGTAATAGCCCAAATTTCATGGAGAAATTTCAAAAAATATGAAACAAGAATTTGAAATGTTAGATATAGGACTTATCCATTATTTTCTTGGTGTGGAGGTACATTGACAATTTGAAGGTATATTTATTTCTCAAACCAACTATGTAGCTGATTTATTGAAGTGGTTTAGAATGGTTTCATGTACTGCATTTGCAACCCCTATAGACATTGGTGATAAATTAACCAAGGAAAATACAAGTTCCAAAGTGGATGCTACTTTATACAAAAGTATGGTTGGGAGTCTCATGTACCTCACTACAACTAGACCTTATATTATGCATGTTGTGAGTCTCATCTATCATTTCATCAAGGATACACATGAGCCTCATTGGCATGTTACAAAAAGAATCTTAAGGTATGTGAGTGGTACACAAAATTTTGGAATACATTATTCTCCCACTGACAAGTTTGAGCTAGCTTGCTACACAGATTCTGATTGGGCTGGTTCAGTAGATGATAAAAAATCAACATTTGGTTATGTTTTCTCATTTTTCTTTGGAGTCATATCTTGGAGTAGTAAAAAATAGGAAAATGTGGCTCTCTTTTTTATAGAATCAGAATATATTGCAGCAACATCTACAAGTTGTCATGCCATATGCATTTGATGGATTTTGGAGGATCTACATTAGGTTCAAGAACATCCAATAACTATTTACTATGATAAAAATAGTAGCATTTCAGTGACCAAAAACCTTGTGTTTCATGCTAGAACAAAGCACATTGAGATTAGACATCATTTTATATGTGACTTGATTTAAGATGGGATAGTGGAATTGTAGGTTTACCCTACATCTAAGAAAGTTGTTTATATATTTACCAAGGCTCTTCCTACAACCGGTTTTATTTCCTTGAGAACTTAGTTGGGCCTCATCCCCATTACTCATCTAGGGGGAGATTGAGGAAAGCATGATCAACGAATCAATGATCAATGCAATTTTTTTTTTCCTTCATTTTAGCTTTAGCTTTCGTTTTAGCTTTTAGCTTTAATGCATAATAAAACTACATTTGCAGTAACAATAGAATAATAGATGCAACTTCAAGCTTTTACTTTATTTTTATTTAGCTTTAAAGCATGTTTGATGCACCTTTCCTTAGTTTTTATTTTTAGATTTCTTAGCTTTTTTTTTCTTGCAACCTATCACATGAGAGTTTCTTTTCTTTGACTGTTGTCTAAATATCTTATATATAGAGATCATTGTAGTAGGATTTTTATATATAGTTGAATACAATACAATCAATATTTTTTTAGTTTGTTGTTCAGTTAGTCTTTGAGAAAAATTATTAAGCTTTCATTTATTGATTTATATTATTGAATGTGATGATTATTTTAGTTTTCCATCTCAGTGTAAGAGCTTTATAATTTTCATCTTTCAGTAAAGACTTTTCAGTAGATCTTGCAACCATTACATTCGACCTTGCTAACTCTTTGAGCCATTCAATCAAATATTCACCTACTTTGTCTGTACTTCCATATTTTGTATACATGTTTAGCATTAGATAATTCTTTGATGGTGTTGTCATTGAGATTGCACTTAGAATGCTAAGTTTGAATGCTCAAAAATCTCATGAAACATGGAAACATCTTCAAGCTTGTGGGTATGCTCATAGCGAAGATGAATCTCCAGATTATGGGCTAGCTCCCTTATGATTTTCTAATGAATAACTATTTTTTTGAAGGAAAAGGAGAGAAGGATTTGAAATAAAAGGATAAATTGAAACTTAAAGCATGGTGATGCAACTAAATGGAAAAGATGAGCATCTTGATTCACAATTATTTCTCATAAAATCTATTATCACAACTCAAATTGGATAATCTAATCACATAAGTGTTTCAAAAAAAGGCCTAATAATCTATCCTTTATGAATGAAAATGATATTCTCACAACCTGAAGGAGAAGATAAATCAACTGCACCTGAAAATGAGAAGGCTAACACTCAATTGCAAGAAATGGAAGGAAACTCTACAAGTAACAATGTAAAATAACTTGTAAAAGTTGTATATATTAATCATTGTAAAAGTGAGTTACAAGGCTAATCTCTCTTTGTAGAATGCAAAGGAAAATATGCAAGAATTGAGGAAAAAGACAAAATCTTTCCAATATCTACAATAGATGGCTCCAAAGTGTCAAGATGTGGCACTAGCAGTCAATTGCAAATGAAAATATCTCTCAAATATCTCTCCCATGAGAAAAGATGAACCCCCCCCCCCGCCCCAAAAGAGGAGTCAAAATTTATGTAATTTGAGCAAAAATAGGCTCAAACTCACCCTCACAATTAGTTTGACCAAAGTTGAATTTGAAACCACATGAGATAACTAAAAATTAGGACCAAACTCTCTAGTTCAACTCCAAATGCATGAAAAAACCTTCAGTCCCACCTCCTTTTGATTTCACATGATTAGTTCATTTCCATTCACTATTTTTCATGTTTAGTTCACTCCAAAAATAGTCTCGAGTTAACCCCCCTTCACTCCAATTTACTTGTATGACTCATCTTTACTCCTTGCATGTTTAGGAAGCATGTATTGATTTGTATTAACAAATATTAAAGGTAATGCATTAAATTTATTTTCCTTAATAGTTGGTTTGAAAAAAATCCCCTTTTAATCTCTTGTTTGAATAGGCCATGAGGAATTTGATACAAGTTGTGAAGTTTGTCCTTACACCCGTTGGTTGTATTTTCTTAAAATTTTCTAATGCATGTTCAATAAATGCACTTTGTGCAAATCTAGCAATGATTATGTTCAATGAATTGACATCTCTTTGCAATGGTTTTTAAGTAGCTTCCATCCTCTATGGTACTACATTTTGTAAACACATTTATGCAAGTTCGTATAATTATAATATAAAAATTATATTTACCATGTCTTCAAAAGGTCTAGAATAAGATTATATTTACCGAATGTCTTCAAAAGGTATAGAATCCCATCAACAAGAGTGTTTGTGGTCTATACAAACTTATTGTAAACAAAAGATAACATATCCAAAACCTATAAATACCTACAAGTACTCAATTGATTTTTTCATGCAAACAATGAGGTTCTTATTATCTCTATAATGATAACATGTTTAAATAATGAGGCCTCATAGGGAATTTGAAACTTTGAAGAAAATTTAAGAAACTATTCAACTAAATACTTATATTTTTTGAAAAAAATAAGAAAATTAGTTGTTGCAACAAAGATAAATGCAAGATTGTAAACTATTTTGAAGCTTCTATAATTATATAATGAAGTTGGAAAGGCCATTGAGGAATTTTAAGCATCTATGAACTTCACATTCTCCCTAATCAACATGAGAAATTTGAAAATTCTTTATCATAGATTGGCTACATGGGAAAAGGTGATATGGTTTCTAGTCCTAGTAATAACACCAAAACTAGAGAATCTTTAGACAATTTTAGAAATGATATTGTTTCAATTGTTAGGAAAAGACAAGAATGCATTACACAAGGGCCTTTGCAAAGAGAACCGATCTTGAGGAAATTTCTAAGATGTTTTTGTCCTCCTCCTCCTACTAGAATACCACAATCTTCTTATGCATTGATCTCTATGAAAAGTCTAAATTCTCCAACGTAAAGAAATAAAATAAGTATCAAGGATGAAAATGAAAGAAAGGATAAGCATTCTGAAAGCCCAATGAATGAAAGGGGTCCTATAAAAAGTTGTGTGAATCAACAATTAAAGAGTCTTTGTGCTTTAACTCCAACTGTGAAGGCCACACAGGAATTGTGTGACCACTACTAGTATGTTGGTAATGCCCTTGTATACAATATATGACACTCCCACATGGCTCTTTGAATACTCCCACAAATTTTCCAATGCTCTCCTCAAATTGTATATGATGTAATATGGAATATTGACTTATTAAATTTAGAATTTGATAGTTTTACATTTTAAATTATATTTTATAATTTTAAGATTTATTATATTCACCTTTTGTTATATTTTAATATATAATTATCTATTGCATTAAATTATAAATATTTATTATTTAATAATATTAATTAATTTATGTTATAATATTTTATAAGCTATTATAATTTTTTAAGAATATTTTAGTTGGAAATTAATATTTATTAAAAAAAGAATTAAAAAATTAAATATTTTTAAAAATATAATACCAAATTATAAATGATTATTTCATTTTAATAATAAAGATATAAATATAGAATATTTTTAGTTGTGATAATACTAGCATACATATATTAAATATTAATATATATAAAATACGCCGAGAGTTATCTTTTCTCAAGGCACCTATTTTCATCAACTTACAAAACAATAGTAAATTGCCCATATTGTATCATTGTTTCAATCAATGAGAAAAATAAATTAGTTGAAAATACTCAATAGTGAAATAAAGCCAGAAAAGATTAAATAGCACATTAGAGGTTAAACACAAAGATGCTTGGTTGTCTTATGAGTTCCCTATGAAATTTGAATTAACTAATTTTAATTATAATTTGATTTTCGATACATATGTCCAATTTATTCTTTAAAAAAACATGGTACAATTTTCAATTAAGATAAGATCAAATATTAAATTTATGTATTTTCTTCACAAAGATACAAGATAAGGTAACCAAACCCTATTTTTGATTCTAGCACATATTAAGAAAATCTAACCTTGCCAAGTTCCAAACCAAATGAGCAATAGCAAGTCCAATAGAATCAACTTGGGGAGACTTTCCATCCCACTCAATAATAAAACAACCGCAAATAAAAAGCGATAAACCTTACAACTCCTTGAATATTTATTTTGTTTTACTACAACAACATATTATAACAATGCAATTGGTTTCAATAGGACTAAACCCAAGTTTGTGATAACTAAATTCAAGTGAATCCAAAAAATGTAGAGCCAATCTCTTTTGACTCCATAGTAAAAATAAAATTAAGGTTAAATATTGTAACTAATAAAATATCACACATCATTTTAATAATACCAAAATTTGTTTATTTAGACATATGCACAATAGGAGGTTGGATTGTTAAATGAAGTTTTGAGTATGTATATTTTCTAGCTTCACATTTTTAGTTTTCACGAGGGATTAAGGATAGTATAATTATGCATACATATATTTGAACATTTATTGTGAGGTTTTCTTTATTCACTTTTTTCTTTTTCTTGCAGACCATCCTTGGGTTCTATATCATGCAAAATCTGATATGGAGCTCCTTGAGTCTAAATTGATTTCTCCATACAAGCTAGACAAAATGCAAGACACAGATAATTCAAGCCCAGAAGAGTGGATAGAGAAGTGAATTTATAGTCGTCACTTGTTGATGTAGTTGATCATGCTAGTGCATTGCTTTCAAAGGAAGACTGTGAAAAGAAAGAAACAAATTTATGTCTTGTAGATGTTCTCTATGCTGGATTTTGCTCCTTTTATGTTTGGATATTTTTATCTATGAGAAAGGAAAGGAAAAGGATGAGGTTGATGCACCATCATCACAAGAGTAGGTCACCTATTGTGATTTAAAATTATCTACACCTGTGATGTTCCTCCTCTTCTTCTTTACAACATCCATGTTTTCTTGGACCTCCAATTGCCCCTGATCTAAAGAACAAAGAATGACGAATTTCAACTTGTGAAAGAAATTTTACCCAATTGTCTTGGATGTTACAAACACACAACCCAATTTATCTACAACAAAAAATTCAAAAATACTGAAAAAGGTGTTAAAAAGGGAACAATGTCAAAAAAAACTCTGAATATATATATACAATACTTTAAATCATTCATCTCCAAACACTTATATACATATTAATTCAAACTTAGTTTGGTGGGAATTTTTTTTCCTTTAATTGTTCTAACGTTAAATTAGACTACGTGGTGATGTTTTTCTAGACCTTGTAACACCCACCACGAAACCCTAGAGAATGACACACACATAACGGAAGCGAACAATTTTATTTTTTTTAAAAGTGAATTAAACAAGTAAAGTAAACTACACTAACACATACATTCTAAGGTACGTGACAACACTTACTTACAATACCCATTACTAACAAAAGTTACTAAACATAACTTATATTTATTACTCATAAATTAAAGATCATACATCCAAAATATTAAAATACATTACTTAAGATATAAAGTCCAATAATGATCCATTCACACATTGCATTTATTTAATATTACAATTACAATTCTCACTTCCAAATGAGATAGTTTATACAAAAGTGTTACAATTATAAATTACAGAGGTACTCCTCAAATAAAATTGAGGAGTGATACAAATCACAAGGTATACAACTAATACAAATGAGAACATGAAAAAATTACAAATCCACTGGTACACATGAGCTCTCCAATCATGAAGTACATGCCATCATGAACAAGAACTAGGGACCCAATGGTGTAAGGTGCACATTCCACCAAACCAAGTGGTACTTGAAGGCCCACCCCTCATTCTAGGAGTTAGTAAAAGAGCTTCCTAGGAAAAACCTACAACCCTAGACATAGGAAATAACAATACTAGACTACACAAGTACAAAAATAATAAAATGGTTACAATGCTTCCAGATAATAATGATCAACTGTACATTACAAGTAGACTGACTGATGGTCGTCATAGGAGGAGTGTCATCAAAAGTTGCATGGGTTACCTTGGCGAAGCTTCCTAGGCCTCGACCCCCATCTTGGGTTACCCTGGTGACCTCTTAAAAAACCTTACCCCACATGTAATCCAATGTGGAATTGATTATCTTTCATAGAGACAGTATAACAATCTTTCCATTCTAGGCCTTCTCGTCTCATTCCAAGTCTATACTAGCCCATGAGTCAATGAGCGAGGCACTTTTAATAAGTTAAGTGTTTAAACTACCCTTTTCCCCTAACATATTTATTTAGTTCTCACTAATTAAACTAACTCTACATGAGTTACCCTGACACCATTTTGTGTGTCAGCCCTCATGAAGAGCCACTCCCCTACTAACAACCTAAGAAATAAATTCCAATAACATGGGTAGCAAGGTGCACATAAATAAATCACAAATACCAACTCAATAATAATATACAACACAACCTGTTCATAGAACCAGGTGTCCATACTTAATAAAACCCACGCATAGACTAACTAAGTTATTTCAAAGCTAAACCAACATAACAACCCCATCTCAAAGAAAATACATCTGGAAGACTTATAAACCCATTTAGCCCAATTTTCTCTACCAATGTGAATAAAAGAAAACAACACTAGAAATCATTTCAGGCAATTAATTAAACTATTGTTAGGATTTCCTAAATCCAAATAACTCAATTAACATCACTTGCAAATACTCAAAAGTAAATACAATTACATTTGCAACATTAAGGAATTTTAAAACTAATAATTTAATTTCGTTCACAATTTAAATAAGGAACTAAACCAATTTTTTTACTTCAAATTTTCTCAATTACCACTAAGGATAAGAGTCAATTTTTAAAAAATAAAATTATTTTATTATAAAATCAATATTTGCATCTATTATAATAAAATAATCTTAAACTAATTATATTTAAATATATATTTAAAGAAAACAATTTAAATCCCAAATTATCATTAAATATATTCCAATTATTTAAAATATATAATATATATTAAATAACTAAAAGAAATATAATATATATATATATAATATAAAAAAATAATTTATAAGAGTCAATCCCCACATAAAGGGAAGGGGACACAGCCTAGGCTGCGCCCAACCTTCCCTGTGGATGTCATGCTACCTGTGGCAGGTCTTCCCCCACATTATGTGGGGAGTTCTTCTCATAGCAATGCGCCCTCCACTGAGGGTACGGCTATGGCAACCACAACTACCCCCCACCCCCCCACTTTATATTATATATATTTTTTAATTTAAAATAAAATTTCCCTATTCTGGGTGAATTTGCAGAAATTCATTTTTTTGACAGAAATTTTTTATATAAAATTTTTTACAGAAATTTCTTCTGTAACATATGCATAAAATATATATTATATGTATATATATACAAAAATAATGTATGTATATATATATATATATATATATATATATTTATACCAAATCAAATAAAAATTGTGCAAATTTACAAAAAGAAATTCTCTAATTTTACGAGAGGTTTAATTTTTAATAGAATTTAACAAAGAATCTCTTTTCCACAATTTTAACCAGAGATTATCTAAATCTTCTACTGTTAAAATTTGATTTGCAAAAATTTCTAAAAATTTATAACAATTTCTCAAGAAATATTTTAGAATTTAAAATCAAAGATTTTAAACAATTAAGCAATAAAAGAACCTGTTTTTGAAGTTTGAAGAAAATGAGAACTGGAGTTGAGCTTCTCTGCAAAATCCAATCTTCTAGAATCTCTTCCAAAATTTCTACTTCTAGACAAAAAATGCCATCATACAGAGAAAAACCTTCCTCTATTTTAACAACAAAAAATTCCAAGATATTTTCTTTTTCCATCAATTCCTCAATAAATTCTCTCAACACTTAGTTAAAATTTACAAATATCTCTCTCAACCGCCATAGTTATTTCCTCCTTATGCATTTACAAGATATTTTTGCTTTTAAATAATTTAAAACAAAATATAATTTCCAAATAAATTTAAATCATTTAATCTATGCACTTTACAAAAAAACTTTAATTATTTAATTTATTTAATCAAAAATAATAATTTGGGTATGTGCAGGATCATCATGGAAAAAACAGGCCCTTAAGTGGCAAAAAATTCAGAAAAATTAGTGTTAGGAAACTTGACGTAAAAATTTGAATAAGTTATCTATATTATTTCAAAAATATGTAAGAATAGAATCTTTAGAAAATTGAATTTAGTTTCTAAAATACTAGGTTTATTTAAAAATAAATAAAATATATTTGGTGAAAATTTGAAATTTCAATGCAATAGTACTTAAATTTCGGGAAAAATAAGAAGTAGGTGTCTTCTGACCACCCTAACCATAATAAAATGATAATATTTTTTTATAATATTTTATATATAAGTAGAGGACTCATGTCCATGTGATGCATATTTTTTGTAATTTTCTTCTAAGTAGATAATTAATTATGAATTTTTATTACAACTTTTAAAATATATAAAAACTCTTATGTCGACCACCTTAACTTGGTCAAAACTTCATGAAATTAATTTTTTATTTTTTAATCCTATAGTATGTGAAGCATAGAATGTGATGCATGTTTCAGATTCAAAAATGTGATATCGTTGAAAGTTATAGATGTTTTCAATCAGCCTATCGATCAGGACTTTAGTCGTAATTCTAATAGAAAATGAATAATAATTATTTATTAAATTCAAATTAAAGCATAATTTATATTGGTGGAAAGCTGATAATCTCCTCTAAAAACCCTTTTCATTTCATCAATTTTGGGTTAAAAAAAATTGTCAACCACATACTCTACAAATACCCATAATATTGCCACTTTTTGGCCCATCATGATCCTGCACATACCCATTTAATTAATTAATTTATCCATTTAATAAGATAAATTTAATCAATAGATTAAATTACCTTACTAATTGAATAAAATAAAATTAATTAAATTAAGTATCAATTTTAAACTAAAATATATAAATTAATATTTACAACCACTTAAACATTAATTTTCACATATACTTCCCACCAATAATAAATTATCAAAACATCAAAGACGACATGACTCAACAACATACCAGACACACTGATGACACACTATGACAGGGTTGTAGTTTGACAAGGGAACCTCATTACTATCTCCCAATCAACAATATCATTGGGATATGGACACACTCAGAACTATGAAGCCAGGTGGAGATGATGTCATGTACCTCCAATCCTGCAAACAAGACAAGTGTCGAACATGCATATAACATAGCATACACATCGTGAAGAGAAATCATGGAATCATAGTGCACTTGTATGTGAGTGATGTAATCCTATCCCCTTCACCCATACAGTCACATCAAGACCGACGAAATTAAAGCATCATTAATCAACAGATGAGCATATATTAATATTAACAACTATGTTAATCAAAAGCATAACATAAAACCATAAGCATCCACATAATGTATCATCACATCAAAGTATAGCATCATCACCACTCTAAAGCCAATGATCATAAAACAATAATGAATATCTAAGTCTATCAAAATAAACACACTTTCTAATAGCATAGAAAACTAGAGGAGTGGTACATTCTCCCCCCTAGAATTAGGCTTACTCCTGGAAGCCTGCGAACAAATAGGGATAAATTTCCCTCATCCTAGTTGTATCCTCCCAAGTAGCTAAAGTATCATCTCTAGGATCCCACTAGACCCTGACCTGCTCAATAACTTGACCCCTGAGGGTGAGTCTCCTATACTGCATGATAACCACAGGCTCCAAAGCCAACTGCCCATCCTCTAACTGTAAAGCATTCCAATCAAGGATGTGAGATATGTTTGGATGATAAGGCCTGAGAACTAAAACATGAAACACATGTCGTGAATACGTGAGAGACTAGACAACAAAGCAAGTCAGTAAGCAACTGGACCAATCTTCTCAAGAACCTCAAATAGCTCAAAAAAGTGAGGTGCGAGCTTAGAGCCCTTTCCATATCGGATTGGACTCTTTCACAGACACTCACAAAAAGACCTGATCACCTACTGCAAATTGATGATCCACCTGATGCGCATCTGCATACTCCTTCTGCCTATCCTGTGTTGCAACCAAATGTTCCCTGATCTGAATCACCTGTTGCTCCATATCTTGAAGCATATACAGATCCAAAAGAACTCTATCCTCTAATCGATCCCAACTCAAAGGAGTCTAACACAGATGCCCATACAATGCCTAGAAAGGAGGCATACCAATCGAACTCTGATAGTTGTTGTTATAAGCAAACTCCACTAAATGGAGATAGTCCTCCCATCATGTTTGTTGGTCCATCACATACATGCACAACATATCCTTGAGGACCTGGTTGACCTTCTCAGTCTGTCCATCTATGTTAGGATGATATGTTGAATTGAAGTTCAACTGCATCCCCATAGCATGCTGTAATGATGTCCAGAGAACTGAGGTGAACACAGGATCCCTGTCAAAAATGATCCAATGAGGAATACCATGCAACCTCATAATATCTCCCATGAACACTCTAGCAACAGACAAAGCATTAGAGGATGAATGAATAGGAAAGAAGTGTGCTACCTTTGTCAATCTATCCACTCTCACCATAATAGCATCATGTCATCATGAAGAGTTGGGTAAACCAACAATGAAATCTAATGAGATTATATCCCATTTCCACTCTGGCACCAAATGTGGTTGCAGAAGCCCTGGATGTTGGTGTTTAGCCTTGACTCGCTGACACTCCAAACACCTCAACACAAAGTTAGCAATATCTCACTTCATACCTGCCCAAAAATAAAGCTATCACAAATTGGCATGCATCTTCTTCACTCCTGGATGAGTTGAACAAGGTTCCCGACATGTGCCTTTGTCAAAACCAAGGTACGAAGATCTCCAGATAATGGAACATAAATGCATCCCATGTGCCTCAACAAACCATTTGAATCTAAAGAATAATATGAGAATCTGCCCTCGAAAACCCTGCCTGACTCTATCTTCGATCTCACCTCCTAGTACCAACTATCTGCAAGAAGTGTTGAAAAAATATGACTCCTCAAATCTACACCGAGAGTCAACTCAGACAACTCATGTCTTTGCCTATTTAGAGCATTGAGAACCCCTAGATGTACTTCACATCAAAGTCATACTCACAAAGGAATTCCATCCATTTCCTCTACCTAGCATTAAGATTAGGTTGCATGAAGATGAACCGTAGATATAGACTCTGATGGTCACTATGCAACTCAAATTTGTGCCCCAACAAGAAATGTCTCCATCTTGTCAAGGAATGCACTATTGCTGCCAACTCAAGATCATGTGTAGGGTAATTCAATTCATGATCCTTGAGTTTGTGTGATTCATATGCAATCACTCAACCATCCTACATCAAGACTACTCCTAATCCCTCCAAAGATGCATCAGTACAGACAACAAAATCTCCAATAGGATCAGCTATCGCAAGAATCGGTGCACTAGTCAACTTCTCCTTCAGTGTCTGAAATGCTGACTCACACTGTTTTGACCAAATGAACTTCTTCCCTTTCCTTTGAAGAGAAGTGATAGGATGTCCTATCATCGAGAAGCCCTCAACAAAACATTTGTAGTACCTTGCTAAACCCATGAAACTATGTATCTCTACCACATTAGTCGGCGTGGGCTAATCCCTGATTGCTTGGATCTTCGCTAGATCTATTGCAACACCCTCTCCTATAACCACATGCCCAAGGCACTTGACCTCAGTCTTAAAGAACTCACATTTGGACAGGTTAGTGTACAACTAATTATCTCTCAAACACTATAATACCTTCCTCAAATGCTCCTCATGTTCCTCTACTATCCTGGAATAGAACAACATTAAGGAATACCAATACAAATCTATCCAGATATGTGCGAAAGACTCTATTCATCAAGCTCATGATCATAGATGGCACATTCGTCAACCCGAATGGTACCATAGTAAACTTGTAGTGACCGTAATGTGTGCAAAACACTATCTTATGGATATCAACATCTAATATGTGTAGTTGATAATACCCTGACTTAAGATCAATCTTTGAAAAGACCGTAGCACCCTTGATCTGATCAAACAAGTCATCAATCCTAGGTAAGGGGTATCAGTTCCTGATTGTCACTTTGTTCAACTAATGGTAATTGATGCACAAATAAATAGAACCATCCTTCTTCACAAAAATTACTAGTGCTCCCCAAGGTGAAACACTAGGGTGGATGAAACCCTTCGCTAACAACTCCTCTAGTTGCAAACGAAGCTCCTTAAGCTCTTGTGTAGTCATACGGTATGGAGCTTGTGAAATAGGCTTGGAACTAGGTAATAGATCAATCCTGAAATCAATGTCACACTAAGGTGGAATCCCTAGAATATCATCAGGAAAAAAATTTGCATACTCCTAAAGTATGGGGTGGCTATCAAGAGTAACCTTCCCCTCACTATCACCCAACTCCAAGTCATCTACTGTCACTGCAAATAACTGACCTCCCTAACATACACATCTTCTCAGCTGCATATCTGAGATCATCCTCAACGATATGGGTCTCTGAACTCCCACAATCTCAACCTCACTACCAGATGCATCAATACATTGAATCGACTTGCGTCAACAGTCAATCAAGAACTTGTGAGCCTCAAGCCAATCCATCCCTAAGACAATGTCATACGACCCAAATGGTATAATGCAGAGGTCTAATGTAGTGTGAAACTTGGATCCAATATCCAATCTACAAATAGGTACTAGGTATTGAACTACCACTTTAGCACTGGAGGCCAATTCAACCTGCCACTTAACATCTTGCTTTGTTGCCCTCAGTCTACATCGCGCCATGAAAAATGATGAAATAAAGGAATCCGATGCTCCAGAATTAAATAATATGGTAACTCGGTTACCCTATAATATACCATATGTCTCTACTACTTTGCTTTGATGATCAGCCTGCCGGTTATCAACCGTAGCAAATAATCGATGCCCTCTGCCTACATCACCACCTGTCAGCTCTGATGCCACTAGCCTCTGAGTGCACCTTGATGTTCCCCTATTGGGACACTATTGCTCTATGTGACCCTATTAGCCACACACAAAACATCCAGTACCTCTTCCAAAACCTCTACCTCTAGGAGGCATGCTTGACTATTGAACGCTACCCCTATAGGTAGACTGTGAACTCTGTGTTGACTAGTCATAAGTGTTGTGTTTATTATGCCTCCAGTTCCTATCACCACCTGACTGATATCTGTCACCTTGTCTTTGCTAGAAACTCTTTCATTTCCCCTATGAATTTTGATACTGTCCACTCTATGTAGACACCTATTGTGTCCTAGGTGGTCCAGTTCCCCGAGTCTGACCACTATGTACACTAAGTCTTGCAACTGAAGATCTGCCTATCTGAACTCCAGTGTGACCACCCAATGCCATCGCCTGGTTCTCCTCCACCAATATGGCCTTCACCACCATTGTCTCCATAGTCTTGGGTTCAAAAACCCACACACCATCACTAATCTAGGCATTTAAGCCCCTAATGAAAAGTTGAACAAGCATGCCCTCATCATCATCAATGCCCTCAAACTACTTGAGCTCATAAAAATGATGCTTATATTGCTCTATGAACATAGCCATCTGTCATAAAGCATGGAACTCATCTCCATGACACTGTTGCTAATGGTTAGAAAGAAATTTGGCCTTGAACCTCTCTGAGAAAAAATCCCAAGATACAGTATTAATATCAATATGGAGCTTCTGCCCCTCCAACCTCCACTAGGTAGATGAAAAATCCCTCAGGTGCATGATCGCACATCTAGCTTTGGTGTTGATACCATAAGGGTGCATAGAAAAACAATGATTTAGATCTATTAGCCATGTCTCGGCCTTTGATCCACTACCCAAACCATCAAATGTATGTGGATGAGCTCTAAGCAGGTCTCTCATATGTGTAGCCATGACTGTCTCTGACTGTACTAGAACCTCTCTCTCACCCATAATAGCCTGATGTCTATCCTGCCTCGGATCCAGGCGAGCTAGAGTCTCTTCTAATAAACGACGTAACTAAGTGTTCCCGATCCCTAGTGGACCCTGATTCTAATCAACAACCTTAGGTATGTTTTGGGAAGCCTGTTTCTCCTCACGATCTAAGTCATGGGGAACAATGGAGGGTGAATTCTATTGATTACCTCTGTGACTGCCTACATGGCCATGACCTCTACCACAACCTTGCCTAGCCTACACAGATACATACCATGATATAAGACAAGGTACACAAACTTAAATCCTATGCAACTAACAACTTAATGGGTTCAACATTATCCCAAAGCACCCAGTGTTTAAACTTGGGCTCTGTACCATGTGTAATGCTTGCCATGAAACCCTAGAGAATGACACACACATAATGGAAGAGAACAATTTTAAAAAAAAGTGAATTAAACAAGTAAACTACACTAACACATACATTCTCTAAGGTATGTGACAACGTGTCATGCCCATAATTTTTGTTAATAAAACTCAACTATTTTTTTTTTTTACATTAATTAGGTAGTTATCAACACCTAAGGGTACATACACCAACATGAATGGAAGACTTAGACTTGGTTACTTATATCTAGAGGTAACTTACTTAATGATCACATAATTAAACCCATATGCCCTATTTAAACCCCACTACAAATATTAAATTTTATATAACCCTTATTAATACTTATTTTCTTTCTAAAAACAAATTATATTAAGCTACCAACACTTGTATCCTTGATTCAGATATTGATAGCATTATTAAATTACATATTTTCAATAATGTTGTAATTATCATTTAAACAAATAAATACATTAATATTAAATCCCATATTAAACTTATTAAGGTTATCATTCATAACACTATTAAATTGTCATTATTAAAGTTATCATCATTACATCGAAGAAATGATTTTAATATGACATGTAATAGTGTCATAACACATAATACTATTATCTAATAACCAAAAGAACTTGATTAACAATATTATTGTTTTACCACAACTAATCATTGATTTAATAATACTAAAATATTGTGACATGATAGATGTGAATCCTCGCTTTAATTATTATAATCTTTCCTATATTAGTTACTTAAATATGTGCCTAATCGTTATACCTACCACAAAATTCAAATACATTAACCCATGGAAAAATTCCCGCATTAGTTCACCACAAATTTAAATTTAAAAGGTTTAATTTTCAAACTTTGAATACCTCAGTCACAGATGCCTATCCATGCTTACTTACTTAAATGCATTACTCATACCATTCCCCATGCAACCGGTAGCCTATCTATTATTGGAGGAGAAATGCAAAATAATTGATGAGAATGGTACGTAAAAAAAAACAAATATCTAAATGTGTAGGGCACGCAGCAGACAGCAGTGGGTACTCTTATCAAGATTTTAAGTTTTCAAATGTGATTAGAAAAGACGATTCTGACAGTAATTAATATGCCCATAAATACCACCATTGTCTAGACTGAACATTATTAACTGGCTGCAACATCCACCGGTCCATTTAGCGAGGGGAGACTTATTAATAATCTGCAACTTATAATTTTCATGAGTTCATTTTGAATCTGTGCAAGGGTGGAAAGGTTAAAGTTTAATTAATTATTTTGTGGCTCAAAGTGTTGGGCGTTAAACTCCACATACCCTATTCATTCTTATTTTCCTTTGTCATGCGAGAATGAGGGTGAAGGACGATAGACCAGGAGGGTGGGGGTTTGCAAGGGATCTAGGTGGCTACACTTCTTGCTTGTTATTTTTGTTCTTTCAACATTTTATTGAAGGATAGATATTGTTCACTCTTGTTAGATCTATATGTGCTTTGTTGGGATGAGAAATGTCTATTGGCCTGTGCATTTAAACTCTTTTATTTATTTATTTTAGATTTGTTTCAAAAGAGGAGAGGGGATGGCTACCTATATTCTATGCTTCTCATGCTTTTAAATAAATGTATTTTTCTGATGTTTTACACAGCCAACAATAGATATCATATTGCTATGCACTTTCCCTATGAATTTATTCTTTTATGTTACACGGGTCTGGAAAACAGTGATTTATTTACTGCAGTCATATATTAATTTCATGGTTTTAAATTTATAGAGGTTAATGTGTTTACTTTTCTTTTCTTTCTTTTTTTTTTTTCTTGAATTATTCAGCAAACAAAAATTTAAGTTTGAATATCTACTATCCCTACATATTAATTTTCTTTTGGCATGGGGAAGGGTTTGTGCAAACAAAGAAATGGTTTAGATTATCTCAGGATTTCAGATTTGTGAAAATATCCATGTTGAAGGCAATGGTTGTGCAACAGGCATATGCCTTTGTTTGCCAAGGGAAAAATACACCCTATATCTTTCTGTTATTTATTATTTTTGTTATAAATCTCTTTACAGCCATGTGTTTCTTTTCTTTTTAATTTTCAGATCTGTGCTTTTGTCAAATAAATTGCAGTAAAAACAAAATAAGAGATTCAAAAGTTGTATAGGCTCTATGTAAAACAAAAAAAATTAATAGACTACAGGAAGTTTATCTTCTAAATTTTCTGGGAGGCACGGTTGTGGAGATTGGCCAGTGGCACTTGTAATTACCATTTCCTATGATGATTTCATTTGCAAAAACGTTTTGATGACTGCACAGTCCCTCTTTGGAAGTTGTATTTGAGCAATGTCGGGAACAAAGAATAGAAGTGTTTGTTGCTGCTGTTTTTTTTTTTTATAAAAATTTATCTAGTGTAAATCTATACAACATCTGCAGCAAAGAAAATCTACTAGATTTATTAAATTACATATAGGGTTTCTTTCTTTTGTTTATTATTTTATTTTCTTAACTAAAATTAAGAACATCATTATATTTCTATTAAATCTATACAGAAATTAACATAGTTACCTCTAAATTGATGCCTTTAGTAGATTTAAGACATCACTGGGATATTTTATTATTTTCAGCTCGAATCTATTCCTTCTAACTTCAACATAAGATGCCTATTTAATTTATCTAAATATATATTATCATTTAATCCATATTTGTTTCATATAAAACATATAATATTTACTGAATGATTTATATAAGGATGAGTATTCCCATCCATAAAGATTTATATCATATATCTATTTAATATTTGATATAAAAGGGCATAATTTTAATCAAATCTATTCAACTTTTCTAATTAAGCAACTTTGGTCTATTTTAGTAAAAAGCTATGATTTGTTTCTAAATGAGACTCTTAGATAAGTATTAATATAGATTACTTCTACCCATTAATTATTATCTTTCCATTTTCCACCCTTTAAAATTATATATAAATGAAATGGATTATTTTCATGGTATTCATCCAAATCTCTAAATTTGAATATGAGATAGATGATATTGAGTTTGTACATTTATTTTCCCTTTTATAGAAATATTTAGTCTCAAACAAAAAAAAATAGCAATTATTTTATTATATTTTATTTTTATTTTAATGAAAATTTGTCTTTAAATGTTTTCATAATGATATATCAATATTTAAGAAAGTTAAATCAACTTTGGGACTTAGAAGGTTTAATACTGATAGACGAACAATACATTGCTTATATCTAATCTATATAATAATTTCTTAATATTCTAACTTTTCTTTATGGAAAGTTGAATCAAAATATTTCATACATTTATCAATAAAACTCAATTAGTACCACAAGAGGTGAACTCCGCATTTTAGCTCTAACATCTATAGAGAAATCCAACCAAAGAATAAGGACTTGCTATGTTACCAAGAATATTGGCAAAACTAACAACTTACATGTCCATGCAAATAAACTTTTCTCTATTCCATAATTTCCTCTTGCAAAGAAAAAATATACTAACTTCCAATATAATCATAATAGTGAGAAAACAAATAGTTTTCAAGTCAATGAATGAAAAATTTCTCTATATATCCTTTCATTTTAAAATAACACACTTGTCCTCAATATTACAACAATATTTAAGAATAATCAGAATAAAACACAAAATAATGAGGCTTGCTCACCACCCTACATAATGGCGTCATGAAGCCTCATGGGCTATAGCCATACCCCCGAGCAAGAAACAACAACTACCATTGATCTAGGTAGGAGGAGTAAGAGAATAGCTTAACTACAAATTTACTATTTATCCACCCACCAAACAAATTTTAAATTTACCCATACATAAACTTGAACTTCCCAGTTGATTTGAAAGCCATAACAAAATAGCACAACATAAAGTGCCTACTAAAACAAGCTGGTAGAAATGAGGATAAATCACATATCTTTATTTTTCCCCTTGAACACCTCCTTAACTTGTGAGAGCTCCTTGCTCCTCTTCCATTTTTCTTCATTTTCCTTCTCCCAAACTTTTTCCATTTTCAAAAGAATTCTCCAAGAGGAGAAGTGGGTAACAACCATTTCTTTTTTTCAATCCAAATATATAGGAATTCATTTTGAATTCATTTGAATGAGAGAGGGACACTTGTCACTCTCTCATTTGATCTTTCAACACACATCCCCACAAATTCTCACACATGTGTGAGACTTTTGGGGAGATGGGGAATGCACTATGACACTCTACCCAACATCCCTTACAAGGTGGCTTCTCACATGTGAAAGCCTTGATGCTCTTCCCAAGTTCATTAATGAACTTTGGGGAGTGGTGGGAGAGTGACAAGTCACTTCTCTCAACTCCCAAGGACTCAAATTCGTCACACTTTTTCAAGTGGACTTTTGAAGGGTCATATCATGCCCTAAAGACAAAGTCACATGTCCAAAAGATCCCCTTTCCATAGGTATAGGTCTTATGGGTCAATTTTTGCACTAATATCAATAAAATTGACTAAATAACACCCTAAAATGACCACTTTAAAGGCTAATTCGAAATTCAAGACTTGACTAAGGATTTTAAAATCCTAATTATACTTGCACCCTTAATCACTTGGTTTAATTCAATAAAGCTCCACAATACTAATCTACATTCATTAAAACCCTAAACACAATTAAAACTTACACAAAACCTTAACTACCTCCTAGATCATAGGGTCAAAATTTACAACTTCAAAAGATAAATAATTAACTTGGGTCTAGATTGTTCCCCCTTTTAACCCTTGACGTTACTCTCACATGTATTTTTCCAAATACATGTTGGGTTAGAAATATAATAAATACCTGTTCAAACATCAATAAGACCAAATTCAATAGTTAGTAAATCATAGTACTCATAGATATTCATTTCCTTTCCCTATGAAAGATGGAAACTTGATCATACATGAAATAATAATGAAAACCTAACCCTAGCTAAATAATTTATAATTTACACTACTAAATTTACTCTTGGACACTCCTTTAATAAAATTCATCATGCAACTTGATATCAAATTTATAGAATTTCTTTCCTCAAATTATCCTACCTTAGGTATACCCCTCATTGATTAGAGTCATCCTTTAAATTTAACTCGATGGTGCTTGGCTAGTGACACTTCTAAAAACTCCTTACTGATCTTCCAAAAGTCCCGCTTTGTTCCTGCCTATTAAAATTTTCCAAGTAACATGAACTTATTAGTGAGATTCAAACCAATGTTAGGTACACAAAATTATTTAGCTCATATCAATCTAAGTGTATTCTTCATATGATAATTGTTCAAGAATCTAAATATTATTTGCTTCACATTTATTCTTGATAGTTTTCCCATTTTCATTTACTAAAGAGAATTTATCACAATAATCATTTAAACTAGTTCATAAGAAAATCAAAATATTAAACATGGAATTGGGTTAAATCATCTATTTATTCACCAAACTAGCATAATTGAACTTATTAAGATGTCACATAATTTATAGATGGTGTTGGGCCTCACACAACGCTTACTTACAATACCCATTACTAACAAAAGTTACTAAACATAACTTATATTTATTACTCATGAATTAAAGATCATACATCCAAAACATTAAAATACATCACTTAAGATATAAATTCCAATAATGATCCATTCACACATTGCATTTATTTATTATTACAATTACAATTCTCATTTCCAAATGAGATAGTTTATACAAAAGTGTTACAATTACAAATTAAAAAGGTACTCCTCGAATACAATTGAGGAGTGATCAATACAAATCACAAGGTATCCAACTGATACAAATGAGAACATGAAAGAATTACAAATCCACTAGTACACACGAGCTCTCTAATCATGGAGTGCATGCCATCATGAAAAGAATCAGGTACCCAATGGTGTAAGGTGCATGTTCCACCCAACCAAGTGGTACCCGAAGGCCCACCCCCTATGTTGGGAGATAGTAAAAGAGCTTCCTAGGAAAAACCTACAACCTCTAGACACAAGCAATAACAATACTAAACTACACAAGTAAAAAATTAACAAACTGGTTACAATGCTTCCAGATAACAATGATCAACTATACATTACAAGCAAACTAACTAATGGTCATCATAGGAGGAGTGTCATCACAAAGTTTGTAATGCCCCATCACGCTAACCCCAAAGGACAACTAAAAATGCAACAATTTTTTTTGAAAACATAAAGAATAAACACTAATTTTACTAATGTAACTAACATAACTAATGATTACAAGTTAAACACCTAAGTCCCTTGGGGTACATGAAGTGACATTACATAATCTATTCCATAACAAAGTTGATAAAAGTAATTACCAATTCTACTAACGTAACTCATTCATTCACATGTCTTCATTTAAATATTTATTAAAGATAAGCAATAATACAAGAATGAACCATATAAAAAACCATACATGTTCTTTCATAAAAGATTGTACTTGGTAATATAAATAACATATTTTCTCAAACATAACACAACATCAAGGATATTAACAATTATGATTCAAGAATGAATTACATAATGTGTTTATACATTGCATCAATCTACAAGTACATCTCATTGAGCAATTACTCAAAGTTACATCATAAGTCTACCCAATACATGGGAGAGTAACACATCATTACACAAAGTATAATAGAAGTACAAGTATACATCTAGAGACATATAAACTCTAGATCAAGCTGTCTTTGCAAAACTCTACATTGAAAGGTACAACTGCAAGATAGGGAACCCAACGAGGTGTGTAGCACATTCCACCCAACCACCCCATGCTAGGAGTAAATAAGAAAGGTTCCCCGACCAAGAACATCCAAAAAAATACACAAGACTAAACTCCAAGCATGGAAAGCTAAAACACACATAAAGGGAAACATAACATCAAAAGACCACTTCTAGAGGTTAGCAACAAAACAACTCAAGGGAAAACTAGAGGAGAGTGTCATCGCACAGTCCTACATGGGTTATCCTGACTGCCTATCTCTAGGTGTCAGCCCCCATCTATGGTTATTGTTGTCAATAGTTTTGCACCTTGTTAAATGCAATATTCAGAAAACTACTAAAACATGGAAACCTTCTTCAAATGTGGGTGATCTGAATGAAGAAGGAATCTCCAGAGTGAGCTGGTTCTCTGAATGATAAAAATTACTCTAAAAATCCAGAGGGAAAGGGATAAAAAGATGAACTGAAACCAAATTTGAATCTAACTGATGATTGATTTAAAACTTCTGACAGAAACTGGATCCTGCTACTCACAACAATTCCATTACTACAATAGTTCCTACAATCTCACCAATACATGATTTCATCATTAATTAATATGAAGAAAACATGAAACCCTGTGCAGAAAACTCATAAAAGCAGGACATTAAGGTTTCAAATTTGAATACACAAAGCATAAAACTACTGTTACTAGTCTTGAGACAAGAAAATGGAAAGAAGAACTGTGTTGTATTATTGGAACTCAAAGAGTGTCAATCTATCAAAATTGAGTACAAGGTTCACAACTCCAAAATAGCTTAAGAGCAGGAAATATGATCTGAACTGAGAGAGGAGAGCTAAAAGACTAAGTCTTTCAAAACATAACTCTCAAGAAACCCTAATCCGAGCTCAAAAAAAAGCTCAAGGAAAAAGGCCTCAAACTATCTCAAAAATTGCCTAAAAGCATAAAAAAGCACAATGCTTTTATGATCACACTGTCAAGCCTCTAAAAATAGGCTGATCTTGCTTTAAAAGCTCAAAAAACACCTTATCTCTCCAAGACAGGTCTCAAATCCGGCCAAGAGAAAAAGTCAACAAAAATCTGCTAAAAAGAGCAAGAAATCACAAACAATTTATAAAAGATTTTTTTATGATTTTGCTTTACAAGATGTAGATTTGCACAATTTATTTTATTTTTGCAATTAAAGATTAAAAATATTTTGCAAAATAGAAAAGCTCCTTATTTCTCCATTACAATAATATGTTTTTCTCAAAAATCATAAAAACAAAACACATCATTATCTCTTCTCTCCTTATCTTCAATACTCATTGATTTCTTTAAAATCAATCAAAAATAAAAACCCTAAAAAGGTAAATGACCCTAAGTCATAAGGTATTCACAATTCACCCCTAATTTATTTTCTATATCCAGGTAATTCATAATCCACTAAGGAAAATAATAAATCTTAAGACTTAACCTTCGACCTAACAAAATAAATTTGGCCCCCTCATATACATTAGACCTAGATTTTAATAAATTATAAGGCAAAGGTAAAATCATTTTAAATTCTCCATGTGCTTGAACCGAACATTCTAGATGATGATGATTTCATTTGAATTAGGGCATGAGAAAAGAATGTCAAACCCTAAAAATAATTTCATTTTGCACCCATGAGTTTGAAGGAAAGAAGCTCTGACTGGAAGAATAGCGCCGCCATAATTGAGTTGAACTCGAGCTCGTGTGCCTTAGTAATCTACTCCATGCTCTTCAGTGGTTGAGCTTCAGTGGGTAAGCTTGTTTTACTTTGTATTGAAGCTTCCTTCTCTTCATTCTGGAATAGAAGAAGAGTCTAAGGCCGCAGCCTTTTCATACTTATTCCTGACCTTTCTTTGCACTTCCTGTGACTTCTGTTTGCTTCGGGCATCATCTACGAGCTTGAGGTCCATTGAAGGCTCTATGAGAGAGCTCGCCTTATGTTTTTTCTCTGTCTACTGTGCAAGGGTAAGCCACTTACTCATAGCTCTATAGTTTCTATGGCTTCATATTTTGTTCTTCTGGCCTTGGGGCTGTGGCTATACACAACCTCTAATGCATTTTTTTACATTTTTTTGTATTCACACTTGCCATTGTGTGAGCTTGACTGTCATTGAGAGCTCGACTGTCATCTTCTAGATGCTTTGTGAAGCTCTTGGCCATAGCTAGGGTGCTCACTTTTAGCCTTGAACTGGTAATTTCCTTTGCTAAACATTTGTTCTCCGAAGACTTAAAGATTTTCTTCTTTACTCATGAATTTTGGCCATGTTCAAGCTGCACCAGATGTAAATTGTAGAAAGCATTTTCTTTGTAGATTTTGGGTTCGACCCAGAACATAAAATTGATCATTATGTCTATTTGAAAGCATTTATGCATATGGGTATTATGAAAAATAGAATAAAACTATGTTTTCCTCATTTTTATGCTTGACCCACCTCAGGAAACTTGCATTTTTGTATCTCCTTGCTGTCTCTTTTCGTGGGTTATCACTGTAATTGAATTTTCTATATTTTAAAACAAAACCGAATGTGGGTACTTGAAATCACTAAAGAAAGCTATATTTTTCTTCTCCTCTGAAGCTCGATTCATCACAGAAATTTGCATTTTTGTATTCTACTGTTGTTTTATGTAAAACCCAAATGGGTTATCTCCATTATTGCATTTTTCTGTGTTTTGTGTTTTAAAAATAAACCCACATCTCGGTATCACAAATATCCATTCTATCCCTTCAGCATTCTGAAACTCTATTTCTTCTTTAAAATGTATAACTATTACTTAATGAAAAATGATAAAAATGCGAAACAATATTTGAACTTAAGTGCAATTCCACCTTATGATAAATAACACTTAGCCAGCTCCACCAATTGAGCTGAGGAAAAAAATTTGGTAACAGTTATCCTAACAATCTCACTAGGCGCTAGCCCCATAGGGTGACTCGTGCAGAACAATTAACCTCTCATGGAGATGAGGAAACGATCTTTCCAACCACAGCCTTCTTAGACCACCTTTAGTCTATGTAAGCACTAACAAGTGGTCGAGACATCCACATTTATCTTGTTAATGTTTAACTACCCACCCCCTAATTAATTAATTAGGTTATCGCTTATTACTCAAACTCTAATGTGGGTTATCCTGACAGCCCCTTTGTGCATCGGCACCCACGTAGAGCCACTCTCCCTAGAAACCCAAAACACAACAAAAAATTCCAAGGGATTGTACCAACAAAACCGTTACACTATAAAATAACACAACTGTGAGGCAAAACCATCTAGCTAAAGGTCATGTAAATCAACTCCCATAAAAATGGTACAACCCAAATAAATAAACTCAAAATCACAACCGAAGTTAGAATAGAGACAAATATCAAATTAAAAGGTCATATAATAAACCATCATTTTCCCATGCCTCTAGAAGTTTTAAACAATAATCTTAATTCCTATAGAAAGGTCAACTAATTTAAGGGCTCCCACATGTTTATAACTGAACTCAAGGAAATCAACAAAGAACTCAAAGAAAATCAAAAGAATTAAATATTTATTCAACATCAAGATTTAAAAAAAAAATGCAAATTTACTATACTTAACAATCACATTAAGATAACTCATTGCACGAAATCCATCATGGAAGTTAAACTATCAGCTTACTCAATTTATTTCATTAATTAAAAAACACTTGATTGAATTTGATAAAATATTTTCTTTCAATTTGTTCAGTAACAACATGAAGACATTATAAATAACCTACGTAATATTTTTCTATAATTTTGACCAAGTGTATATATATATATTACATTTATTATCACAATTTAAATTAACATTATAAAAATAATCCATATACACACACACACACACACACACATATATATATTAATATAAAATAACAAATTTAATTTGAATTAAATTTAATAAATTTAAATCTTTAAATATTAATTAAAATGAATTTAAATAAAAATCTCATTTTTTTAAACAAAGTTGTAGCCCTGGGAGGACTGCATCCTCCTTGTGTGGGGAGGCCATAGCCCCACCAAGGCTACGCTCAGTAGCCTATGGCTACTGTGTGTAGCCATGGTGGCTGTACTCCACCATGGGAGTGGGGAGGTATGGCAGCAATTGACCCCCCTCGCCCCATAAATATGTTTATTTATTTATATTTTTTAAATATTTTAAATATATATATTTTTAAAAGAAATCTCTGGTAAAAGAAATAAACACTTTCGAGAAAGTTTGGAATTAACCAGAGGTTTTTTTTTTTCAACAAAATAAAATAAATATATATATTAATTGAAGCAATTTCTCTGACGATAATTTCACAAATTTCCTACAGGAAAGTAGATTTACTATTTAATCAATGAATTTCATTTTTCCTAATATAACAAAGAATTCCAATTTCCTAAATTTTGACAAAGGGTTTCAACTCAATTTCTAAATTCTCAGTATATTTTCTACAGACAAAATTCTTACTGAGGTTTCCATTTTCTTAGTTTAACTAGAAGATTCCTTTTGCATCCTACAGAGGTTTTCTATTGTTTTCTTTAATAGTTTCCCTATTGTTTAACAATAATTTTTTTTCTATGAGGCTCTCTAATTTTACTGTAAAAATTTCTACAAAGGCAATAAAATAATCACGACAAAACTTGAAAAGCTCAGAACAAATTTTTTCTACAGAGTAACTTTTAATAAACTTTTTTATAGAATAAAATTTGTACAAACAATCTTTTCAAAACAAAAAAATAATTAAACAAACAATAAAGGAACCTATTTTCTTGAAGTTTGAAAGAACGAGGGTTGGAGCAAAGCTTTTCCTTCAGATTTCAACTTCCAAAACCTCTCCAGAATCTTCACCTTCAGCAAGATGCAAAATATGAGCCCAAAATATATGTTGAAAACCTCCTTAAATTTTAACCAAAAACCCCCAAAACCCAAAAACTATTCTACAACCAATTTCTTTCTATGAAAAAACTTCCTGCCATTCACAACATGCCAATATTCTCTTCGAGAATATTTTTATTCAATAATTTTTATTAAATTCCCACTCACTCCCATAAATACTCTAATTATAAATTAACTAATTTTTAATTATTTTTCTTTTAATAATAATAAACATTATAATTTATTTAATTAATTTAAAAATTCAAAAATCAATACCACTTGCCTTATGCAAATTTAAAATTCTAATTCACATTATAGCATATATTATTTTTATTTAAACTATCCACTCAATTAGGAAAATTTAATTAATTAACTTTAACTACAATTTCCTATAAATAATTAAATCAGTTAAGTAACATTAGTTAATCACACAAAATAAAGATTAATTAAATAACAAACATTTACATACTAAAATAAATAATCAACACTAACCCGAACATAAACAGAGACAATGTTGAGACAAAGACACCATTGGACTCACAAAAAATGACAAACTTGGGACATGGACACTTCCTTATCAACTCCCTTTACAACATCATACCTGTTGGGTTTATGGGACACACTCAAACCTATCAAGCAGGTGGGGTTGGTGTCCAGTACCTACATCCTACATAGAAACAAACATCAAGTAGCATGTAAATCTCCATTGCAGAAACACCGTGAAAGGTAATTGCAGGGTAGCAGGGCACTCACGAGCAAGTGATGCCACTTCATCCTTTCACCAAGACACACTAGCAAACACATTAGAAACCATAGCAACATATAATGACAACATCACCACATATATTATTAAAGAAACCATAAAATAAACAAATAACATAATCACCACATTATTTATCATCAAGCATCATAAGTAATATGAAGTCCAGCAAATCAACCAAACTATGAATCCACACAACCAAAATGGTGAACTAATCACCATCACAAACCAAGGACAAAATCCACACAAAGGAGTATCAACAACATGAGGGGTATTACAAAGTTGCATGGGTTACCCTGGCAAATCCTCCTAGGCCCTAGCCCCCATCTTGGATCACCATGGTGACCTCTTACAAAACCCAGCCCCACATGCAATCTAATGCAGAATCGATTATCTTTCATAGACACAAGATAATGATCTTTCCATTCTAGGCCTTCTCGTCTCATCCCAAGTCTATACTAGCCCATGAGTCAATGAGCAAGACACTTTTAATAAGTTAAGTGTTTAAACTACCCTTTTCCCCTAACATATTTATTTAGTTTTCACTGATTAAACTAACACTACATGAGTTACCCTGACACCACTTTGTGTGTTGGCCCTCATGAAGAGCCACTCCCCTACTAATAACCTAAGAAATCAATTCCACTAACATGGGTATACAAGGTGTACATAAATCAATTACAAATACCAACTCAATAACAATAGACAACACAACCTGTTCATAGAACTAGGTGTCCATACTTAATAAAACCCACGTAAACTACCCAAGTTATTTCAAAGCTAAACCAACATAAGTAACAACCCCATCTCAAAGAAAATACATTTGGAAGACTTATAAAACCATTTAACCCAATTTGCTCAACCAACGTAAATAAAAGAAAACACCACTAGAAAGCATTTCAGGCAATTAAATAAACTATTGTTAGGATTTCCTAAATCCAAATAACTCAATTAACATCACTTGCAAATACTCAAAAGTAAATACAATTACACTTGCAACATCAAGGAATTCTAAAACTAATAATTTAATTCCATTTACAATTTAAATAAGGAACTAAACCAATTGCTTTACTTCAAATTTTCTCAATTACCACTAACGATAAGAGTCAATTTTTTTAAAATAAATTTATTTTATTATAAAATCAATATTTGCATCTATTATAATAAAATAATCTTAAACTAATTATATTTAAATATAAATATATATTAAACATATATATATAATTATATACTTAATGTATATACAATTATATATATATTTAAAAAAAACAATTTAAATCCCAAATCATTAAATATATTCCAATTATTTAAAATATATAATATATAATATATATATTATATATATAATATAAAAAAAAGAATTTATAAGAGTCAATCCCCACATAAAGGGAAGGGGACGCAGCCTGGGCTATGCCTAGCCTCCCTTGTGGAGGTTGCGCTGTGTGTGGCAGTGCTTCCCCCATAGTATGTGGGGAGCGCTACTCATAGAAGCGTTCCCTCCACTGAGGGTGTGATAGCCATAGCTTCCCCGGTTCTGGGTGAATTTTCACAAATTCATTTTTTTGACAGAAATTTTATATATAAATTTTTTTATAGAAATTTCTTCTATAACATATGCATAAAATATATATTATATGTATATATATATATACAAAAAATATATATGTATATATATATATATATATATATATACCAAATCAAATAAAAATTATGCATATTTACATAAAGAAATTCTCTAATTTTACCAGAGGTTTAATTTTCAACATAATTTAACAGAGAATCTCTTTTCCACAATTTTAACCAGAGATTATCTAAATCTTCTACTATTAAAATTTGATTTGCAAAAAATTCTAAAAATTTACAGTAATTTCTCAAGCAATCTTTCAGAATTTAAAATCAAAGCTTTTAAACAATTAAGCAATAAAAGAACCTATTTTTGAAGCTTGAAGAAAATAAGAATTGGAGTTGAGCTTCCCTACAAAATCCAATCTTCCAAAATCTCTTCCAAAATCTCTACTTCCAAACAAAAAATGCCATCATACAGAGCAAAACCTTCCTCTCTTTTAACAGCAAAAATTTCCAAGATATTTTCTTTTTCCATCAAATTCCTCAATAAATTCTCTCAACACTTAGTCAAAATTTACAAACATCTCTCTCAACCACCATAGTTATTTCTTCCTTATGTATTTACAAGATATTCTTTCTTTTAAATAATTTAAAACAAAATATAATTTCCAAATAAATTTAAATCATTTAATCTATAAACTTAACAAAACAACTTTAATTATTTAATTTATTTAATCAACAACTTTAATTTAATTTAATTTAATTAATTTATCTATTTAATAAGATAAATTTAATCAATATTGATACCTTACTAATTGAATAAAATTAAATTAATTAAAATATTTAAATAACAATTTTAAACTAAAATACATAAATTAACATTTACAACCACTTAAACATTAATTTTCACATATACTTCCCATCGATAATAAATTATCAAAACATCAAAGACGACATGACTCAACAACATATCGGACACAAACTGACAACACACTATTACAAGGTTGTAGTTTGACAAGGGAACCTCGTTACTATCTCCCAATCAACAATACCATTGGGATATGGACACGCTTAGACCTATGAAGCTAGGTGGAGACAATGTCTTGTACCTACAATCGTGCAAACAAGACAAGAGTCAAATATGCATATAACATAGCAAACACACCGTGAAGAGAAATTTCGGAATTACAGGATGCTCGCATGCGAGTGATGTAATCCCGTCCCCTTCACCCATACAGTCACATCAAGACCGACAAAATTAAAGCATCATTAATCAACAGATGAGCATATATCAATATTAAAAATTATGCTAATCAAAAGTATAACATAAAACCATAACCATCCACATAATGTATCATCACATCAAAGTATAGCATCATCATCGCTCTAAAGCCAGCGATCATAAAACAATAACCAATATCAGAGTATGTCAAAATAAACACACTGTCTGACAACATAGCAAACCAAAGGGGTGCTACAGACCTCAACATCACCTCCCTTTAATCACATTATCAAGAATGTAGAAACAAATAGGAAAAAACATACCAATCTAAAATTTCAACTATAAACTATAAACAACAAAAAAACACAAAACCCGAACCACAAATCAAATTAGCATCCTAAGACTGAACCCTAGGTGTTAGACTACAATCCACAACATACTTTTGTATAAAAACCAAACACAAAATCTCAAGAATTTTAATAAAAATAACAAAATACAGAAATTTTGAAGAATTATTTTTGGCTTGGCTTCCAATACAAAATCTATTCCAATTAGCCAACTGAAGTCAATTTAGACATAGGATGCATATCATTTGTTTAGTTAGACAAAGAATAATTTTCTTTTTTCAACTACTTTTTACCCAATAATACCACTGAGGTGCTTTGTTTACATAATTTTTTCCTTTCTTTTTTTCTACAAATTTACTCTACTTCACACAACCTAATACAAACATTTTTTGTTTATTGGTAGTATATTGTTTAGAGTAGATCTTGTGGAATAAATTGTATAGTATATTAGTTCAGATAACTCATTATTGTTTGTTCCTAATTTACACTAATCATCAAATTCTAGACCTTACCATCATTTTTGTTTAACTAAATTATAAAAAATTCAAAAAATAAGATTTACACAACATTAAATTTGTTTTCAAATAAATGCCCAAAAACTCTAATAAAAACAAACTCTAACAAAAAAACACTTATTTCAATATTTTTGTCTATCTTCTCACTGAATTCAGGACAACCTGATTAATTTCTTGGTCTAAACAAAATTTTAAAAAATCATGTTCTTCTTTAATGACATCAGATTCAAATATTGTCATCATTTCCAATACTTGCATTATAAAGAATTTCTTCAAAAATATAAAACAACTATAATATAAGACAATTAAGCATCTTTGCATTTAACCTCTAATGTGATATTGAGTCTTTCCGCCTATTTTATTTTGCTCATATATTATTTGATTGATTGAAAGGGTGATAGTATATGGGTAGTTTTCTATTGTTTTGAGTTATTTTATGAATTTGTGAATAAAATAACTTTAAAACAACTTTAAAAACAAAGCAAAAAGCTAAAAAACTATTTAAAAATAAACAAAAAATATTACAAATAAATACATAATAATAATCACAATAATTAAATTAATTATAAATACTAATTTATTATAATAATTACTACAATTAAATTAATTATAATTATTAATATTAAATTTTAGTATTAATAATAATAAAAAATGAAATCATTATAAAATCAAATATGATATAAAAAAATAAGTATTTTAGAGTGAATAACATATCAAATCGATTTAAAACCATTTTAAAATCTACTTTAAATTTGTTTGAAAAAACGTCTACATGCAATGAATGTAGTTTTCTAGCTCCATGCCATTTGAACGTCAAATTCAAATTAAAGAATTTTTCCTTACATTGAATTTTGATTTTTTATGGACGCCATTGTAATACACTTCTGGCATAATAATAATAATATTTAAAAAATATTTTATTATAATTATAATTTTAGATTTTTTTTTATTTGTAAATTTAAAACTAATCTTTTTTTTTCACATTTCTATTTATCATTTTTTTAATATTTTTTTATGTGATTTAAATTTTAGAAATTTTTAAAAAATATTATTTAAGATTATGTAAATTTTTATTAACATTTTAGATTAACTTGCATTTAGTTTCATAATTTTCTTTTTAATTTTTATTATAGAGATTAAATTTCTCTTTATTATCCTTCAAATATAAATATAAATCTACTTTCATAAATAATAGAGATTTAGTAATTCTAACATATTTTGCATTCAAGCTTTGTAGTAGTATCAAGGAATAAGTCATTAGCCTATTAAAAATTATTTTATTTAATGTGTATGGGTGAAAAATGAGGAAGCATGTGATAAGTAGATATTATTCATACAAATAAAAACTAAAATCTATCTTTTCTTTTAATGTGTTAATTGAAATATCTCTTAAGAGAGTTGGCAGAAACTAGAGAGGAAGATATATTATTTTTCAAGGAAATTGCCATAGTCCAACACAATTGGAAATTAATAAAGAAATTGGAAAGAAAAAAACCTCATCATGTTAAAAAATCTCAGTACAAAAATATTTGAGTGTTAGGTTTGAAATTTTTGAAAAGAGTAGCTCCACCAAGAAAAGCATCCATATATATACTAATTCTCATGATTTTATCACTACCTTTTCCAACCATCTAAAGGATATTTGGAGGAGTCTAACACTATTTCACAATAATTATTTATTTCCTTCCTATTGCAAAGAAAGTAGTAAAATAGGCATATTTTAATTATTTATTTCCTTCCTATTGCAAAGAAAGTAGTAAAATAGGCATATTTTAATTTGTTAGTTCTTCATTGCTTTTCAAGGAAAAAAATTAAAGAAATAAAATTTGATACTATAAATATTTATTAGAAGAGTTATACAATATTCACAATTTAATATGAAAATGGTTAGCGAAATTTGAATTGGAAAATATATATATATAGAATTAAACATTTTTTTGATAATATTCTTATTTTTAACTATTTGTGGAATAATATTTGTAATGGAGACACCCAACCTATGACACCATCTATTGTTAAATAAAGGTAAGAATGGTATTATAAGGATTCTAAAATCTTGAATTTGATAAGTATTCTTGTTGATGGTCAAGTTGGCACATGCAACACGTGCAAGATGTAATTAATTGATTATTTATATTTAATTTAAACTTTATCACTCACATAAATATTTGAAATATATACTATATTATATTTAAAATATAATATCATTTGAAAATATGAGAATGAATACGGGTAAAAATAATATCATATGTTCTAATAGAACTATTATATAAATTTTAGTTTTAAAATCTTTTGTAAAACCATTGTCATTAAATTTATCAATAAAAATATTTACAATAAAAATTTTGGTATGTGACTTATAGATGTAAAATTATTATAATTTTAAGAGATAATACTGCAATTATAAATTTAAGGGCATGTAGTGATATTTAGAAAATTTCATTTGATTCCAATCAATTTTCAAGTCACAAAAGGATAAGATCCAAGGATGATGTGACTCACCTTTAAGATTTGAAGTCGATCTAATCTCCTTGTTGATTTGCATCCTAATTTTCTTTTGAAAAATGATTGATGTTAATGATCTATGCATTAGACTTAGGATCCCTTTTCAACAAAACAATAACATATTAGAGAGAAATTATGACTCTTTGAAGACTCTTTAATTGGTGAAATTAACTAAATGTTTTTTTTTTTAGGAAAAGAAAGTTTTGAAGGGGCCCTGAAACCCTTTACAATAGAGATAAGCTACAAGAAATACTAAACCAATAAAGTCCACAGCCCAAAAAAGCCAAAATGTTGACAATAGAAATAACTAGGAAACCTATAGCAACAAGACTGACTAAGCAAAAGAAATAGCAAAGCTACAATATTTTTTCAATAAGATTGACCAAAGTCATATTTTGGTCAATGACCCCCTCATGCATCTCCATCACATCCTTGAGCTCCTCAAATGAAATAGCATCCCTTTTCTTAGTCTTTCTCCTCATTCTCATCCTTGAGCTCCTCAAATGAAATAACATCCCTTTTCTTAGTCTTTCTCCTCATTCTCAAACATGGGCTACCATCCACATTCTTCTCCACAATAGGACCAATATCCTCAGTCTTCTCCAGTAGATTTGTGCAATTAACATGCTCCATGGCCTTCTCTAGATCACCCAGATCTAGAGGCTTACCAATCCATGTTATGGATTTCTCATTTAAAACATAGAGGCCCTTAGTAGTCAATTTCAAGGAATTATCACTGATGTTAACCATAGTCTTCAAATCATCAGACATCTTACTAATTTTCTCCTCAATATTAAGAAAACTCTCCTCAAAAGTCTTATGGATAGCTAATTCTAGGGATGTAATCCTCTCCTCATGAGTTTTACCAAGACAATTAGCATCAATATAACAAGTCTATTAAGCATAACATTCATGGTCTTAACCTTACCTTTGATTGACCATTCCTTCTAGTTTCTATGCACCAGTGCCACACAAACATATTTCCAATCCTTAAGTTGAACATGGAGTTCCTTTACTTCTAAGAAAAGCCACTTCACCAACAAGAGAAAGTTGTGAGTTTTGCCCTCAACCATCCTACAAAACATTCCCATGTTAACCTCATCTTAATTGACTAGTGGTGCAGCTTGAGAACCAACATTCTTGATGGGATCCTCTTGAGCATCCTTTTTATCCTCCATATCCTCCTCAACAAGGGAATCCTCCACTTGTAATGCCCTGCCACACAACCCCAAAGAAAACTAATACAACATTTATGGTACATTTTTTTTTAAAACTATTAAAGTGTATAAATTATTGTATACATTAAATTTAAAAGATTACAAATTAAACAGCTAAGTCCTTTGGGGTACACGAGGTGACATTACATAGCAACCCATTCATTCGCTTAACTTCAATTTTAAACATTAATTAATGATAAACAACATGACAAGAATAATTCATATAAAACCATACATGCAAATTACAATAAATTAAACATGGAGATATTAAGTACATATTTCCATAGATACAACATAACATTAACAACATTTACAAATGGTAGTTCTAGAATTATTTGAATGGTATGATAATACATTACATCATTTTGATAGTACATCTCAATGAACACCTATACATAATTACATCATAAGTCTTCCCAACGCACGTGGGAGTGATACATCAATACACAAAATACATCTGGAGTACAAATATACATTAGGTAACATATGAACTCAGGATCAAACTGCATCAACAAAACTCTACACTTAATGGTACAATTTCATCATAAGGGGACTCAATGAGGTGAGTAGCACATTCCACCCAACCACCCCCGTATTGGGAGTAAATAAGGAAGGATCCCTGACCAAGCATATCCAAATAGTAAAGCAAGACTAAACTCTAGACATGAAAAGTAAGAGAACACAAAGAAATATCTCATAACGACAATAAATCTCCAAAACATAACAATATACCACTTCTATAGGATTTTAATAAAAACATCTCAAAAGGAATGCTAGAGAAGAGTGTCACCGCATGGCCTTACATGGATTATCCAAACAACCTGTCTCAAGGTGCCACCTCCATCTATACATGGATTATCCAAACAACCTATCACAAGGTGCCACCTCCATCTATGGTTATCCTCATTGCCTATCTCAAGGTGCCGCTCGATAGGGTTACTCATGCAGAACCATTAACCTCTCATGAGGATGAGACAATGATCATGCCAACCATGGTCTTCTCGGCCCACCTTTAGTCTATGATAGCACTAACAGGCTGATGAGACATCCATAATTATCTTATTAATGTTCAACTACCCACCCCCTAATTAATTACTTAGGTTATCACTTGTTACTCTAACTCTAGCATGGGTTACCTTGACAACCCCTTTGTGCACTGGCCCCCATGTAGAGCCACTCTCCCTAGAACCCAAAACACAAAATCCACACCAAGGAGTTGTACTACAAGAACACTGAACCAACAAATGGAACATCTGTGAGGAAAAACCATCTTGCCAAAATCATATTATGAAAAAACATCCATAAACAGTACAACCCATGTGTAAACTCAAATCACAACCATAGCCGAAACATAGGGCCAAATATCAATTTACAAGATCAAATATAAACATCAATTTTCCCACCTCTGGAAGTCCCTAACCAGCAACTTAAGCTCCTATAGAAGGATAAACTAACTCAAGGGCTTTCCCACATGACATAAATCCAATAAAGAGAAAACCACAATTGATTCAACAAATAATCTTGAGAGTACACAATTGCGTTAAACAACATCATATAACACATTTCAAAACATGATAGTTTCACCAAATAAATAATTAAATTAACTTACTTGAGAATATTCAACTTAATTTAAATCACATAGTCTATCTCTAATTTATTCGATTAAACTATAACATTGCAAATTTATTTAATTATTCCATAATCTCAACATAAATAACCATCATTATATATATATATATACATACATATACGCTTTTATGCATATATATGCATATACATATATATATATATATAATATAATAAAACATATATTAAAAATTATGCATTTGAAACATATTATAAAATTACCCATATTAAATCTCTAAAATTTTATAGCTATATATATAAATATATATACATATATATTAATATTAATATATATATATATATATATTGATATAATCGATATATATAATATAAAAAAAAATCGAATTAATAAAAAAAAAATTAAAACCAAGTTTTAAGCATAGCCTTATGTAGCCTGTATTGTGTACCTCCCTATGGGAGGCCGCAGCCCACATGGCTGCATCCAACAGCCTCAACTACTATGTGTAGCCTATGGTATGCGCACAGTACCATAGGGGTCAGGGTTGGTACAACGGTTGCCGACCACTCCCCCCATAAATAAATTTTATTTTATATATATATATTTTAATTTTATTTCTTCCTCCAAAAACATAAACTCAGAATCCTTACTGCATCAAAAAGAATATATATATATTTTTGAAAGGACAATACATGACATATAAACAGATATAAATATATAAATATATATAGATATATAGATATATATATATTTTCATATATATATATATATATAGGTGTATGTATAATTATATTTTCCCAAATAATACAAAATAAATAAACAAATAGGATGAAAACAAGTTCAATTCATTTTCTTGCAATCACAGAATAAATATGGGTATACAATTTTAATACCCTAATAAATTAATTTTCTTTCAAATCAAGAATTTTAGCAACAAGATTTATTGAAGAAATTCAGAAGATTTTTCAATAGATTTCTATAGAAGATTTAAAGGTTTAACACAAGCAATTTTTCAATAGGAAAACCTTTTTCAAAACATAGATATTGATTTTGAATATGGAAAACATGATTTTTTCGTTTTCCCTTATAGAACTATCAAAACAAAAGAAAAAATTAATTGAAAAGAAATTGGAGTCCTTCGTTTGATGTCGAATCCAAACATGGTAACCTTTCTTCCTCTTTCAAAACCAAATTTCCTCTGCAAATCCTTCTTCAATTCCTTCTTCTGCTAACTTCTGGATGAATATTATATTTTTCCTTCCAAGAACAATTTTTACAGAGAAGCAAAAAAGCTTATTTTTTTCTTTTCCAAAAAAAACCAAAAACCCTTTTTGTGTGTTTGTAGAAAAATTCTCTTTTTCCACAATAAAATAAGGAAAAATAAATAAAAATCTTTTTTTTCTCTAAAATCCAACCCATCCATTGGTTCTTTTTCTTGCTTTAAAAGCTCACACTAATCTCACAAATTTTAATTAAAAATTCATTAATTTCACACTTATCCTCACATGATATTATCCTTAGATTTTAAAATATTAATATTTAGAAAAAGACAATTACAATTATCACAAACATTATTTATTTAAATTAATTACTCTATCCTTTTTAATTAATTAAATATCTTTTAATTTACAATATTTTAAATCCAACATTTAACTAAATTACAATTACATACAATTAATCATATCTACAAGATAACATTAATTATTCTCATATAAAATAAGAATAAATTAAATAACAACTATCCACAAATAAAATAAATAAACAACAACAATATTGAGACAAAGACAAGGTCAAGACCACGACACTGAAAGACTCACAACAAGGTGACAGACTTGGGACAGGGACACTTCCTTATCAACTCCCTTTTTCAACATCAAACCTGTTGGGTTAATTTAATGCTCGCCCTGTCCTATCGAAGCAGGTGGAATCAAGACTTTGTTCTTGCAATTCTTGCATACAAACAAACGTCAAGTAGCATGTAAATCTCCATTATAGACACACCATGAAAGGTAATCGCGGGGTAGTAGGGCACTCGCAAATGATTGATGCTACTTCATCATTTCACCAAGACTCACTAGAAAACACATCAGAAGCCATAGCAACATAGAATCCCAACATCACCACATATATTATTAAAGAAAAACATAGCATAACTAAATAATATAACCACCACATAATGTATCATCAATCATCATAGTAATTTCAAGTGCAGCAAACCAACCAAACTATGAATCCACACACAACCAAGTCAGTGAACTAATCACCATCACAAACCAAGTATCAAACCAACACATAAGAGTATCAAAGAGTATCAACAACATGGGGGGTATTTCACCACTTCAATCACCTTGAATTTAACCTGGTGCTTGTTTAATATATTCTCCAAGTTTTCCATAATTTCCAGCCACTTATCCTTCACATCACTCTCCTTAACTTTCTTAGTTCCAATAGTAGAGACTAAATTATCTTGGTTAGGGTCAACCCCTTTTGAACACACCAAACCCTCATTCCCCTGCTCAATATCCTCCATAAGATGCTTAGATCTTGAGAGACCATTACCCGTGCCATGACTATCCTTTGGAACAGGGGAAATCGCCATATCACCCAACTTGCTAGCACCTGAGGTATGTTTGACATCAGAAACAGGGGGCTCCTCCACATCTTTAGACACCTCCACCTTCTACTTGACAACACACTTCTCTTTCTTGGGGCATTTTTTCTTCCCCTTCACATTCTTCTTTACTAAAGTCACCACAACTTCCTTCAATTCATTATCAGTTTCATAACCCTTAGACCAAGATTTAGAAGCCTCAGAAACCTCAACAGAATCACTAACCTCCTTTGACATCTCAAAATCAGAATCATCATCCTCATAATTCCCTTCCCATTCCATTGTCGAATCACCAATATCATACCCAAAAATTTTACCACCCTTTTTATAGGATGGAGTCTTAGTAGAAACAAGAACCAAATTTAGCTTTAAGTGCTGAAAAATGAGATTCATAAGGTCTTCATGGAGAATAGCCTTCCTAGGATTCTTCCAATGATCCTCAATACTAGTTTGCATCAAAAGAAGAAGGTAAAAAGGAAACGAAACTAGAGCATTATGTAAAAAATGATTCAAAATCATGAAGTGATAACAATATATTACATAAAACCTAACCTTGAAGGTGAAATAATGCATAATGGTAAGAGCAATATCCCTCCAAAGTGGCTTGAAAGATTTGTGTGCATACCTACCACTACCAACTAACATGAACTTCTTTTCATTATATTTGAAAAAAATTGCAAGGGATTTCTTCGCTGCACCTCTATCTCTGTAAAATTTCCTTCCATTGGAAGGAAGACTAGTCACCTCCATCCTCATTAATGTTAAATTCCACACCTTTGTATCAAAAAATTCAGTTGTTCCACCCTTTAACAAAAACCTTCGTCGCTTTAGGCTTTGGACCTTGGAGTTTTAACATATAGGGGTTGACCCTGCCCTTTTCCAGGTGCTCCCAAATAATTTCATTACTCCTAAACTCCTTGCAATAGTTTGACTCCACTTTGCAACGAGCTCCCCCCATGATGACATGTAGCAAACAACACTCCAACACCTTAATTTTCTGCAAAAGCAAGATTAGGTAAAAAGTACACAAAGCAATGCAAAAGAAACCCACAAAATGTGTGAGCCTATCAAACCAAGTACAACCAACCTTAAGCTCCCAATCCATAATTTAATGGATATCTAAAAGGAAATTATTAGAAGAGTAGGCATAGAACTCGTCACAAAAAAAACAACTCTAGAAGAAATAAAAGAACCTTTCTTCCATCTTAACCACCTTAATGACATGACAACTGATTATTATTGGAAATTATCTTAAGGTTAAGTGGAAAGGATTCATAATCATCCCAATTATTTCGATCTACCACTCCCAAGCTAGCTAACCCATTATCTAATGAATTAATGATGGATAAAGAATCATTAATCAAATGGGAAATCAACCATGACAGTGGGCTATTCAATATAAGACACTTAATATTGTTAAGTGAATCCCCTTCAAGCCAAAGTTTTGAGACTCCATATTTTTTAGCCAATAAGAGGCCATGATAGGCTGCTACTGGAAATTAACTAAATGTTGTTACCGACAATTGGTTAGAATTTTTCTTTTCTATACCTAAAGTGACTATAGATAATATTATTTTTACAATAACATCATATATTGTTTTCTCATACTAACTTGAATAACATAAAGGAGTAGTGCAAGTGAGACCATTTTTTCAATATTAAAAAATGTGCAATCCAAACCATGCTTTTAAATTATAATGGTTGATACTTTTTTTTTTTTTTTAAAGAAGGGGTAAAATTTTTATTCAATCAAATCCAAAGTACAAGGCAAAGGCCAGAGGCCCACTAGACCAAGACCACCACCAAAACAACCAACAACAACATTACATATTCTTGTCTTCCACTAATAACCTCTCCAGGGTCCCAAGATAATCATAAGGTAACTCCTCTCTTCCACCAATATCCTAGCCATCCACATTCTCAGAGGCCCACTTTTCTAGACAATCAGCCACTCTGTTCAATTCTCTAGGGATATGACAAAAGGAGACAAAATCCAAGGAACTACATAGACTCAGAATCTATCTGACCACATAGGCTAATTGCCAACTAACATCATCCAACCTCTAGTTGTTCAACATATCCACAACAATCTAAGAATCTGACTCACAAATTATCCTCCTCCAACCTAAAGAGCATCCACGCTCAACTGCAATCTTAATAGCAAGGGCCTCCATCAAATTAAAAGAGCATTGACCTTTGTAAGTAGAGAAGAAAAAAACCGCACCACCATCATTACCTCTACTAATACCCCCAACACTAGCATGACCAGGGTTCCCACGAGAAGAACCATCAATATTAATATTTAGGACCCCCACTGGGGAGGCATCCACCTCCCATCCTGATAGACCCATTGCCTAACATGATGGGGCCTTCTTCCAGCACTGCTTCCCCTTCTACAATCCCCTAGGTTCAAATTCCACAAAATAGAAAGATCACCAGGATCAGTATTTTCAGACATATCACACTTAGCAGAAATAGTCTCCTGGAGCTTGCTAATTATATTTTTCCACAATTGAAAACTTCCTAATTTGGAGCCACAGAAAACTCTATGGTTCCTCTCCAGCCAAAGGTTCCAAAAAATGAAAATAGGCCCAACAGACTAGGCCACCTGCAGGAAAGAAGTCTTCATACGAGGCTTGCCCAAACTCTCCAAAAATTCAAGTAGGGAGGTAGCATGAATACAACCATGATGCCAAGCCTCCCACCATCTATGCCATATCTCTCTAGAAAAAGGGAAAAGAAAGAACAAGTGGGAGGTACATTCCTCATTGTGCGAACAAAGGAAGCAAATAGAAGGTCCCTGAAAACCTCGCTTGTGAAGATTTTCCCAAGTGAGGCACTTCTTCTGAGCAACCAACCATAAGAAAAAATTGTATTTGGGCAAAGAAAATTTGTCCCAAACCTTCTTCCACTAGTGCACCTTAGCTAGACCATGTAAGCTCTTGTCAAGCATAGCATAGCCTTAAGCCATAGTAAAATTACCTTTTGGACTAGGACTCCAAGCTAAAACCTCCCTCTCATTAAGGGAGTTGTAGAGCCTACCCTCCAAAACTCTAGTAAGAACAACATGGTCCTCATCAAAACCACCCATGGGCCACTCCTGCGGGTCCTTCCAACAAGCCACCACTGCCTAACCAATATGCTTGACTATTTTAAAATGCTCCACCTTAACCCAACCAACATCCAAAAAAATATGGCAAAGAGGTTGAAGCTAAGGGAAGCTAGAAAGAATGGGAGGGTGGCCATCCCAAGAGTCCTACCAAAATAGAGCATTAGAGCCTCTATTACATATCCAAAAGAGACCCTCCTTAATCAGATGAGCTCCCCTCTTAAGGGTATCCCAAATACAAGAACCTTTACCCAGAAAATAAAGTTACGACACATCAAGCCTATCAGCACCAGGAATATACTTGTGGGCAAGAATCTTGGCCCAATCTTGATCCTGATTGTTGCACCACCTCTAGTACAACTTGGCAGCCAAGGTCATGACAACAAGAGCCATAGACCTAAGACCAAGGCCCCCAGCATGCTTCGGTCTATAGACAGACTCCCACTTGACTAAACTCCACTTCGAGGAAATAAGGTTGCCTGACCAAATAAATTTCCAAGACAAAGCATCAAATTCCCTCACAAAGGTGGAAGGGGGAACCTGCACACAACACCTATAAATGGGGACGGACTACACCATATTCTTTAGAATAACCACTCTCCCAATAGAAGATAACCATCTGTAAGTCCAGTGACTAACCTTACTCCAGAATTTATCTAAAATCCCCTGCCAATAATCTCTACACTGAGATCCCAAAGCCAAAGGGATCCCAAGGTACATCAAGGGAAGAGAACCAATCTAAAATCTAAAGATCCTAGCAATCCTACTCTAAATAAGCTGAGGGGTATTAAAGAAATAAATGGAGGATTTGTCATCATTAATACACCGACCTGAAGCCTTCAAATAGATGTATAAGGCTCTCCTAAAGTTCACTGCCTCACTAATTCTAGCCATGCCCATCAACCCAGTATCATCCACAAAATGAAGATGAGAGTAGGAAGGAAGATAATTATTCCAGCTCCAACCTAGATTAGACCCTTCCTCACCTGAGATTTAAAAATCTTCCAATACCCTCTGCCATGATAATGAATAAGGAGATAAAGGGTCCCCTTGCCGAAGTCCTTGAGAAGCACTAAACAAATCTGAAGGTTCCTCATTAATGAGAATTGAGAAGGAGGATGAGGTCACACAACTGAGAACCCAATTCACCCACTCCTCATCAAAGCCCAAAGCCAAGATAATTTTCTGTGAGAACTCCCAGTTCACCTGATCATAAGCTTTAGCCATGTCAAGTTTAATAAACATAGCTTTCTCCTTAGAGTTAGCCATAGAATGAATAGCTTCCATTGCTATCACAACACCATCCAAAAAATTTCTTCCTTCAACAAAACCACCCTACTCAGCAGAGATCAGAGTACCAAGGAGTGGTTTGAGTCTCTTCGCAATCAATTTGGTGATGATCTTGTAAACAACATTACATGGCGTAATAGGGCTAAATTGAACTAGTTGATTAGCCCCTTCTTAGGTATGAGAGCCAAGAAAGTAGAATTCAGGGACTTGAGCATCTGTTTGTTCATATGTGATTCCTAAACCACCTTGAGGAGATCAAACTTTATTACTTCCTAGAACTCCTAAAAGAACTCAATCAAAAACCCATTCGGGCTAGGAGCCTTACCTTTTTTCATATTAAACACCACTTTCTCCAATATAGGTAACAAGATAGGACATAAGAGAGCCCCATTCATCTCAGTAGAGACTAGGTGGCGAATACAATTCAAGATGGCCCTCTCCTCATCCCTAGCTACAAGATCCTCCCTAGAAAATAGGTTTGAAAAATAATTGACCACTTCCCTAGAAATATCAACATAGGAAGAGAGCTAAACCCCTTTAGGAAAAACAAGAGAGGAGATAGAATTCCCCTACCTCCGAGCCTTAACCGAATTATGAAAGAATGCAGTATTCCTATCCCCCTCTTGAAGCTAATCAACCTGAGATTTCTACTTCCAAAAGATCTCCTCCTGAAGTTCCCACTCTTCTAAACCCTTAAGAGCCAAGGACTAAGCTTTACTTAGATCATAGGTCGACCCTTGGTTCCAAATCTGACAAGTGATGTTATCCAACTAGGATTGAGCAACCATCTTCTAAGCATGCAAGTTCCCAAAACATTTTTTATTCCATCTCTTAAGCCTGCACTTCACATGTTGAAGCCTCTTACTAAAAGTAAACATGGTCGTCCCATGGGCAGGCATCCCCTCATACCACCAATCTAGCATAAGATCATGCATAGATTGATCTCTTGACCACATCAACTAAAATTTGAAAGAAGGATTTTTGGTGACTCCATAAGCGGTGATAGAAAGCTTGATAGGCCAGTGATTAGAGCCCCTCCAGTCAAGAATTTTTGAGCTGGTGATCAACCTATTGTTCATCCAATAGCAGGAAACCAGAAATCTATCAAGCCTTTCTGAGATAGCCTCAACACCACATCTCCTATTATTCCATGTAAAGACACCATTGGTTGGCTTCACATCAATGAGATTCAAGGAACCAATCATATCCCTGAGCATATTTGTAAAAGGGTCCAGCCTGGCTAACCCACCTCGTTTTTCATCCAAGCAAGTAACAATATTAAAATCACTAGCCATAATCCATGGGAGAAATGGGTCTAAGGCCCAAATGAATCTGATGTGAGCCCAAAGATTTGACTTACCTGAAAGATCAGTAGGAGCATAAATATTGGATAAAAGACACCGCTCTCCAGTCTCAAAACGAGAGGCAACCAGAGAAATGGAAGACCGACTAGAAATCCACCATAAGGGGAAAAATTTCCTCAGGTTCTAGAAGCAATCCACCCCCCCTGAACTATTCAAAGCACCCACCCCCTGCCAATTTCCCTAGGGCTAGATACGTGAAGCACAATTATCCAAACCGTCCACTGTAAGCTTAGTTTCCTAAATAAAGACCACATCAAGAGACTGAGATTCAATTAGTCTGCGAACAACCTTTTGTCTAGGGATATTGTTCAACCCCCTTACATTCCATGATAAAAAAATCATTTATGGGGGTGGGAGAAGTGGGAATTAGTAGGTTTCACAGACCCAAACTCAACTGAAGTATCACCCATAATCTTGACCTTCTCTTGATCAGTCTTCCTTCCACTCCTTGATGGTTTATCAAGAGGCCCTTATTTAAAGGATTTTTGTTGTAAACCTAAAGTAGGAGGAGCTTTGTTACCCTTCATAGAATCTGACGCCCCCTTAGGAGCAGGGGGATCATGAGCCACTACAACAGAGCCCTTCAGAGCTTGTGACCCCTGGAGATCCTTGATATCTTGAACCTGAGAAGGAAAATCCATAGCCATCTATTCAACCTGATGGTCCCCTAGAGATAAAATTTGATCCTCTTTCTTTGCATTCTCATCCTGAAGTTCATGTAGACCCTTAGCCCCAGAAGAGAGCTCAATTGGAATACCTTCCTCTTGGACCAAATCCTCAAGAACATCAAACCTATTAAAAGTGCCATCATTCTGTCTATCGAACCAGGTTCTCTTCTTTCCCTTGCCTTTGTTACGAGACTTAACCAAAGTAAAACCCTCATTATCTACAAGTTCATTAGGCAAAGGAGCCTTCCCCTTGTCCCCCCTAGGAGGTCCATAGGTAGCCAATGGGGAGGATTTATTTTGGGACATTTGCAGTGTAAATGACCATATTCATGACAAATTCTGCATCTAAAAGGTAGGGTCTCATAATCTAGCTGTTGGATCCAAGAAGATGATCCCATGTGAATTTCCATAGAATTTGGTAATGGGTTATTTAAATCAACTTCTACACAAATACGAGCAAAATAAATTACCTTATGATCTTGAGTTTTTGTAGCCACTCCCACAGGTTTTCCAAGAAGCAATGAGATTGAGTGAAGAATGTCTTCCCTCCAGAATTCCAAAGGAAGCCTCAGAAAATGAACCCACACAGGAACCTACGAGGGGATCTCTTTAGCAGAGTTGAAGCCCATGTGCCAAGGCTTGATGAAGAGCCCCACCTGGTTAAAGAAATAAGGGCCTCCTTCAAAATCCCTATTCCTATCTGACATGCTTGAAAAGATAACCATAAAATAGTTATTAGCTGCCAAAATAATCTCCATATCACCTTCTGGGTTCCAAACCCGATGTGCCAAGGAATCCAACATAGGTAGAGAAAGAGGAAGGCCCAAAAATTTTCAAAGAAGGGCATGATTACACCAATTTTCAACATCCTCTGAAACTTGCTCAAGTTGAATAACCAAAACTGGTCGGTCCTCGGATCTCTCCAAACATTTGTGTACTTTTTTAATTTGAAACATCCCTTTCGAAGAGGAGACCCCATCCCCAGATTGGGGTTTACCCATCTAATCCTTACCATTGGCATGCAATGAAGAAGATGGCTCTACCATCTCCAAATCCCTAGAGGAAACTTGAGACAAAACAAAACCTCAATTCTCCATGGACCGAATAGCACAACCCCACCAAAAAAGAGAGGGATGGGGCAAGAGACCCACGGTCTTAGATCGCTATACACCACCTACCAAGGATACGACAAGCACAACAAAAAACACAAGAAAAAATTCTGCCCACAAGCCAAAAAATGGTCGAACCCCCAATCCGACCCACGCACCCCTGAGCACAAGAAAACACCCCCCTAAGAACGCACCACAAACTCAACCACCAAGTATAGATAGGAAGAAGAAAGGAAGATCTAGGGCACGTGGGCCCTAGCTCGCACCTAGTCGTCGTGCAGAGCCATCCATCTTGGAAACTTACTTCTTCATGGGCACAACCATAATGGTTGATACTTTCAAATTATACAAAAAAATATAGAATAAATGAGCCTATGATCACACATGCATCATGAAAATGATTTGAAAATAATATATGCTCACATTCTTTTTTTGTCACAGACTATATTGCAATTTTTTTTTTGAGTTCAAGTCTATGAAAATATTGATTATCATAAATAAATATTAAAGGTGAATTATTTTTCTCCAATTTCATATTGTAACATACAAGAATTGTCTAACTAATTAAAACATATAATCCAATCAAATCATATAAGAATTGTCTAACTATTTTCTTAAGAATTATTTTACTTATTAATTTTGTAATGTTGAGTGATTAGTGTATGGGTTGACCTTGATCGATATGTACAAGTCAAATATTATTTTCTTATTTTGTGATTATACATTCTTGTAGGGTGTTAAAATGTGTTCATTCTAATTTGATTAATACTTTTTAACCTTTTTCCTATAAACATTACCATAGTCGTTTGACAATACACTCTCAAATACCATTCTTTGAAATATACCAACATATTTGATTTTATTTTTCTTCGTATTTTGGGACTTATTCAATGAAAAATACATTTTTAACACTCTATTATCTTTCATGACAAGTACTGACAAAATATGAATTATGTATGACCTTCTTTCTATTGATTATTTTATGTATTTGGTGAAGATAAATATTATGAAATAATAATTGGTTTTATAAGAAGGAGAATAGAGTTGTTAAAATATGTCTTGTGAACTTAAATAGCTCAAAATTAAAGTCATGGCATCATGATTTTTGGATTAACTGTGTGCTTGAACATATTGTGTTTGGTTCATATTAGTTTTTTGATAGTTGAAATTGTAGAACTGAGTGAAGACTAGTAGTTATTACGTTTCATAAATAATGCACTATTGTAGTACTTAATTGCATGCCGTTAATTATAGATGAATTAAATTATTGCTAGTTATTTTTTACATATCAATATAATTAATTGATATTAGTTAATAGTATACTATTTCATTAAGTATGATTCAATTTTGTAAACATATAATTAATTTTAAATGAGTTGATAGTTGAAGTTATATTTGATGTGATGATAGTAATATTTTAGTTGTATTAATTGTCCATAACTATATTTAGTGTAAGTATTTTTCCAAAAAATTTAATAAGTAGAAATATAGGATAGGATCTAAAATATTTAATGAGACAATATACATATATTTCAAGCTCTATAAAATGCACTTTAAGCTTTCTGGATTGAATATGCAAGTCTTACATGTTATAAAAAATTTCACTATTTTATTAAATGATAAATATACATGACATAAACTAGTTATTATGTAATATAGACCATCTATACACAATTTAAATATCATGTAATTAATATAGAAGTAAATTAAATTTTATGAAATTATTTTTTGAAGAAAAATTGAGTCAATTTAAGTTCTCATTTATATAAAAATATGCCTTCTTACAATAATTCTTGTAAATATAATGCATTTTTAACAATTTATACTAATATTTACCAAAATCCACTTAATACAAAAATTCAATTATTAACGACACATATAATTAGTATTCATAACCAGATCAATTAAAATAAATAATTTCTTTTGACTTTTCATTGGGAAAAATTCTAAGAGGGCAGTTTGCAAGTTGGAGTTCAGCCCTTGCTAGGGTTTCGTCGAAAATTGTGGTGAGGGAGGAATGGCCCTCCCCCATGGAGGTTTGATTTGTATTGTTCTTCATACCCCCATTAATGCCCTTTATTCCTTTCCTTCCTTGCATATCTAGGTGTTTATTTTTCCATTTAGGCGTTTTGGATTTTTTTTTTCTTTTCTAGGCTGCCAAGCCCCTCACTTGTGTGTGTTTTAATAGAGGGGGGTATGACCCCCCTACCCCTCCTGATGACATCCTCGAGGAAGAGGGTGAATTTAATAGCCCTTGATTGGCCAAAATATTTTGTGATGACATCATTAAGGATGCCCATGCTTGTGTTATGAACACTTTTTTTTTCTGTAGGTGAAAGTGAAGGCTAGAACAATGGGAGAGAGGAGGGTAAGTTCCCTCCCAAAACTGCTATAATTTCCCCCAATAAAGAAATGTATAATACTATGCTTAATGAAATATATAGATTATTGAATGTTGCCATTTTTCTGGCTGTTGTTGATTTGGAAAATTTACTTCTAAGAATATTCTTAGCAAATTGGATTAAAAATACTTGGCATTAAAAACTTAACATTCAAGTATCACTTTTTTGAATGATTCAGTGAGGGTTATTCTTAATCTTTCTAAAATCTCATGAAATGTAAGAAAAACTTCTCAATAAACCCTATTGGAGCATAGGGAAAAGTGTTTTTAGGGCTATTTCTTGGTCCCATGGTGCCAATGGCAATGAAATCTTGGCCCTATCATCTCCCAAATGGTTTCTTGTAAAAGACATCCCTCATGACCTTTGGTTGTTTGTTCCCCATGTTTTAGACCATTTGGAAATGTTCTAAGGGTTGATAAACCCAAGACTTCGCTCCCAGACATGAATGCCTACACCCTTATTTCACTCCCTGGTGTAGAATTTCTAGGAAATATTGGTATTCTCATAGATGGATCTTTATACCTCTACCCTATTGAATTCCTAGGTGGATTGGGATCTTGTTATCTCTACAAGAGGGATGGACACATTTGAAAGAACTGCCCCTTGATTAAGAAAAACTTACGACCCTTTTCATATGGTTCACCAAATGTTGGGGTTTTTCTACTTGCCTCCTCTTCTACCCTAGCAAACACTACCTATGCTCTGATGTCCACCTCAACAGTGGATCTCGATGACATTGAAAATTAGGCCTACCGCCTCCTTGGGGCAAGATGTTGGTGTCGCCTCTGCCACCTCCCCCTAGACTGCATGAACTTAGTGCCTCAACCCTTTGCCACATGCTCTCCCTTTCCACCTCTACTTAATGGCCAAGCCACTTTTGCTTCTCCCTATGCTCCTAATCCCTCCCCTTCTTCCCATGGGTTGACCTTGACTCTTAGGAAGAAGAATGCTTAACAACTTGCATTGGATAAAATAAGGAAATTTGATATCAAAGATTCTATGGAAGTTGAATATGTTGTAATGGAGAATAAATTCTTGAAGAAAATTGGGAAGGGTGACCTAATTATCCCTCCACCCCCCGAATACTCAATTTAGATCTAGTGGTCTAGTAATGGAAAAGGTAAGCCTTTTCCATTAATTGGTTTGATAATTGACATTGAAACTAAACTAATGATATCTTGGAGTGGTGTTGTAATGTGTTGTATGCATTCACACTACTATAGGACCTTTATTTGACTAAAACATGGCTTAATTGATCCTTTGCAAGGGTGTTGTAAAGTGTTGTAACACATTTTCACACTTTTCTAGGATGTATTTGCTTAATTAAGCCCTATGGGCCCCTTTCTGAATAAAATGTACATAATTTGTACCCTATTTAAGTGTTGTAAAGTGTTTTAAGAAACTTTTACACTTATCTAGGTGGTCATTAATTAATTGTGGGTAATTGGAGTAATTAACCCCTTTTAATTCAAATTTAAGCCTTAATTTTGACATGTCTCAAAGATCTATCCCGACACTTATAATTTAATTAATAAAATATTCATTGGGAAAGGTTTGGTCCTAGAAAATGGTGCTAGGAAACATTCTCCCTATGTGGTGAATGGGTCCTCCCTTAATATGACCCCCCTTTTTCAGTTGATCTAAAATGGGTTTTAGCCCTCTTTTAATCCCCCAGGGCTGGGTCCTGGTAAACTGAGCCAGAACCCATTCACCCTAGTTAGCAAATGGGTCCTCCCTTAATGAGACCCCCCTTTTTGAATTTCATTATGACATAATTTAATAATGTTTCTTTCTAGATTTGGTTTTTTCCTTAATTGTTTGAATTTCGTGTTTAATCTCCTAATTTAATTCACATTGTTTCTACTAAAACTTATGTGACTTCATGAGATCAAGAGAAAGAGAATTATAGATAATTTCAAGAGCATTCATAAGGAATTTCAATGCAGATTTCAAGAGCTTATTGAAGCAATTCAAAATCATATCATCATGTCAAGGGTTTGAAGCATTAATTCATGTTGTTGAGCTAAAGAAGTAGATGTAGCATTGAATATCTACCTGCAACCATTATTCAAATCACATTCAAGGATCACAGATCTACATTCTCCATGGCCACTACATGCTATATTGTAGATTTGTTTCACAAGACATCATCCAAGGTGACATCAATTGCATATTTCATGTTTCACGCTTCATTCCTTGTTTTCATCATTTGGTTTGATTACCTATAAGGGGTTTGACTGAGGAAATCCCCCATTCACTAAAAAAAAAGTTTTTCTACCTTTGAATGTGGGATTGTAGATTTACAAGCTGAAGATCAAGTGAAGCAAGTTTGGAGAAAAAATTGTCAAAGTTGCAAAGTTGCAAAAGTTGTCATTCAAAGTGCAAAATCAAGGAATAAAAGCTACAAAATTGCCTACAAAATTTCAAAGGTTGATAACAAGGAATTTGAGAGTGCATACATCAAGGAACATGACCCTGAAATTAGTTTTTTAAAACCGTAGAAAGACCCATTTGCCACTAAAGGCGAATGAGTCATCTATAGCTCAAAAACAACTTTTTGACCAAGTACATAGCTTTTTATGCTCTAAAAGTTTCCCCCATAGTTGCTATAACAATTAGGTAGTATTTCTGATTGTTATTTGCATCTTATTTTACACATAATTGAGTGAAATACCCCTTAGAGAAATGGTGGTTCATCATCTTGCTCATTAAATATTTTAGTGAACCCACATTTTTTTGGTGTTTTGGGTAGAAAGGGAGAGGATAAATCTCACCAATTTGATACCCTAGATTGGGCCAAAACTAGAATTGAAATCCCCTAGTGAGTCAAGTTTAATAAGGTGGAGGATCCCACCATCTCAACATCAGATCACATTAAGGAGGGAGTGGGGGATAAGCATCCCTCCTAATTGGTTTAAATTCTCACCTTAGAACTGACCTTGACATTGTGAAATCTAGAATTAAAGAAGAATCAAACATAATAAAAACTACTTCCAAGAGAGGGGACATTGAAGCCCAAATAGAGGATTCTTTGGCTCACCCCGAAAGTGGTGACAATAAGTCACAACCCCTAAAAAATTCTAGACTCACTCATAGAGATGATTAGAAAGTGGGTTGTGGATAAGGTTGAGAGTACAAATGGCTTGAAAAAGTGTTTGACACACCAATTGACCTTGTAGGGACTCTTAGAACCTTTAGTAGTGTATAGGAGAAAAATAGGTAGACCCAAATACATGAACAAGAGGATCTGCCACTTATTTTTCTAAGGCCCTCACACTTAAAATTATGTAAAATAAGATGCTAATAACAACTATAAATGCAACCTAACTATTATAGTAACTATGGGGGATGTATTTAGAGCATAAAAAGTTGTGTACCTAGCGAGAAAGTTTTTTTCGAGCTATGGAGGACTCATTCGCCTTCAGTAGTGAATGGGTTCTTTTAGGGTTTCAAAAATTTGATTTTAGGATCCTATTCATTGATGTCTACACTCTCAAATTCCTTGTTACCAAGTTCTGGAAGCCTCATACAATTCTTTAGATCTCTTTCCATGATCTTGCACTTTGAATGCAACTTTTGCAACTTTGCAACTTTAACAATTTTTCTCCAAATCTTTCTCAACTTGATTCTCAACCTATAAATATACAAACACATGTGCTCAAGGGTAGAAAAACTTGTTGATTTTTTTAGTGAATGGGGGTTTTCCTCAATAAAACCCCTTGTAGGTAATTAAACCAAATGATGAAATGAAGAAATTGAAGTATGAACATGAAAAATGTAAATGATGTCACCTTGGATGATGTCTTGCAAAAAAAATCTACAAACTATCATGTAATGGCCATGAAGAATGTAGATCTAGGATCCTTGGAAATGATGTGAGCTATAGTTGCAAGTAGATCTTCAATTCTACATCCACCTGTTAGCTCAATAACATGAATGCATTCATCAAACCCTTGAAATGATGATATGATCTTTGAATTGTTGCAATAAGCACTTGAAATATGACTTGAAATGCTTTATGAATTCATTTTAAATTCTCTAATTCTTGATCACTTTAATTCTTGAATGCTTTCTATATTGTGTTATGAGAAACAATGTGAATTAACCCCTTATTTATACTAAATTAGGAGATTAACCTCAAAATTCAAAGAATTAAGGCCGACACCAAATATAGGAAGAAACATTATTAAATTCTTCACTAGAATGAAATTTCAAAAGGGGGGTCTCATTAAGGGAGGACCCATTCACCATCTTGGGAAAACGTGTCCTAGCTAAGTTTCTAGAACCAAGCTTTGGGGGACTGGAAGAAGGCTAAAAACCCATTCCAAATCAATTGAGAAAGGGGAGTCCTATTAAGGGAGGACCCATTCGCCATCAAGAGTGAATGGGCCTTGGTTCAATTTACTAGGAAGATACTTTTCCTGGGCAATGAAATAATTTATTAATTAAATTATGATTTTTGAGGTAGATCTTCGGGAGGTGTCAAAATTGAGGTCTAAATTTGAATAAAAAAGGGGTTAATAACTCCAATTAATCATAATTAATTAATACCACCTAGATAAGTGTCAAAGTTCTTTAAAAAAAATTACAACACTTAAACAAGGTACACAATATGTACATTTTATTTAGAAAGGGTCCCATAAGGCTTAATTAAGCAAATACATCCTCGAAAAGCATGAAAGTGTGTTACAACACTTTACAACACCTTTGCAAAGGACCAATTAAGGCATGTTTTAGTTAAATAAATGTCCTAGAATGGTGTGAATGTGTACAACACATGACAACACCACTCCAATACATCATTAATTTATATTTAATGTCAATTATCAAACACAAGGAAAAGGCTACTTTTTCCATTACTACATTTTTCCTCCACTTTAGTGAGAGTATGACCCCATGTAAAACTCACACTAAATTAGACATCCAAGACACTTAAGTATGCAGAAAAAAAAGAAGATACATGATCATACCCTGTCAAAGGCTAAGAAAAATAAAAATAAAGGATCAAGCACAACCAATTCAATGTGATGTGAGGCGGTGGTTGTTTGTCCATAACATATTCTACTCAATCTGGGGTAGTGGAACCTTTGTTTGTCCACTAGGTGAGTTTTCCCAATGAGGTGGAAAATGAGAGAATCATATTAGTCTCTCATAAAATATTGAAGTTATCCTCCTGAAAACTTTGATGAGGCACCACAATGAGAATTCTTTTGCAAATGTTTTTGAATGTCATGTAAAAATTTTGCTTAAAGGGGTTTGTTCTTTTTCTGTGTAACAATCTTCCTCTTAGGGAGCATTGTGCCTAATTTCTCTAAGAGAGGACAAGTAAAAAGTGTTAGATCATTGCCCATGTGATGCCTTGTTTGCATCATGCCATGATAGTAGATCATACACTCTTGGATGACATGAAATCCAATGAAACCACCAAGAAGAGGACACATCACAAGAAGAAAAGAAAATCATGCCATGAAATTTTCCAAAAGATGTCATCAATGTATGCCCCCACTTTAAAGATGTTTCTACACCATCACTATGAGAATTTTCTTTAAAGTAGCTAATGTTTTTTTCCTAGGACATGAGAGTCTTCCTTAGAAAACCCTATGCCAAGTCATATGTTTTCAAAGCAAGTTGCATCATGAAATAGGAAGGAAGGGTTTCCCCCACTAATACATAAGGGATCTATAGATTTGGGGTAAGTATTTTTGTGCTAAAATGTTTTCATAGAGCATGGAACTATCATCATTCCCCAAATACTCACAAAACTAGAAGAATGACATAAATAAATCAAAAACAAAGAAAAATGTCAACAAGGAAGAAACATGACTGTCTCAACGCCTTGCATCATCCCCAAAAGGAAAACACGATAAAAATGAAGCAAATAAAGAAAAATATCTTGGGTCAACATAGAAGAGACCTAAATGTCTCGATTCCTTGCATCATCCCCAAAAGGAAAACACAAGAAAAATGAAAAAGATAAAGGAAAATATTTTGAATCAACATGGAAGAGACCTAAATGTCTCAACGCCTTGCGTCATCCCTAAAAGGAAAAAACAAGACAAATGAAAAAGATAATTATGACATATAGAAGAATGAAGGTACATATAGAAGAATACACAAAAGAGAGAGGAACATCAAACAAAATGTCACGGGGGATCACATTATGACATGCAATCACATAAAGAAAAATGAAAAAGAAAAATATTGGTAAGGCAAAGGTGAGTCAACCTAAAGTAGGTCGTCTTCCCCTCAATCTCATTCGGTACAAATAGAAGGCAGGAAACTAGCCAAAGGGACACCATCAAGTTCCCAAATAGGATACACACCAAGTTCAAAACTCTTTTAAAGATATTTTTCATTTAATCTCATGGAAGAGAAAAATAATGTATTGAACTCATCATGCACTTGTTCATCAATCTTTGCAATCTCAATGTCATCATCTAAGTTAATCACAGTAGGAGATCGAATAACAATGTCCATGCAATGTTCTTGTTTATGTTGTGGGGAGGGTTGTGACTCATCATGGATTGCTTTGGGTAGGTTTGGTTTTTTATTTTCTATATTATTGTTGTTTTCTTGAGTTTACAATCTACAAGAAATAGCACGACATCTATGTCTACGCTCTCTAGCACTTCAATTTCTTTTTATTTTATTGTCAATTTGTTTTTGTGTAAGAGTAGCTTTTTCAATCATAGGTTCCTTCTCTACCTTGGTAGGACTAGAAGAAACAATAGGAGGTTGCTCAACTACTTTCTCTTTGATTTTGTAAACTTGTTTGAGTCAATGAGGGACAACAAGATTGTTTTTATTATCTCATGGTGTCTTGTGGGAAACTGTAGGAGGTTTTTCTATAGATTTTTCTTGTATGTTCAAAAGTGTTTTTGGTCCAATCACTATCTCATTAATGATGGTTGGTTCAGACATAGGTTGAGTCATTTTTCAAAGGGATAGTTCTATTATTTTCTTTGCTTTGAATTTTTGATATAATTTGAAAAAGAAATCTTCACAAGGCTTGATAGGTTCCATAGGCTCAAGCCAAAAGTAATCTAGTGAAAAATTCCCTTTTTTCGAGGTTGGATGAAATCTGCTATGATGCATAGTGAAGATGTCATTGAAAAATGGAAACTTTAGAAATTTATGCACAACTAAAGGAACAACATTCATGGAGTGAAGCCATCGATAGCCTAGCTTCACATGAAATTGGTCCAATTGTGGGATGATGAAGAATGAGACTGTTAATATTTTTAGTCCCACTTTTAAAGGAAAATCTATCAAGCCTATCGTAGGAAAAGAAAATGAATTATGTGTCTTGATCCATACTTTTCGGTTATAATATGTTTCTTGATATAGAGCTCATGTAAATATAAGAATTCTTCTGTAATCATATTCTCTCCATAGACAAGATCAATCAATATCCCATTAGTGGGCTTATTATTGATTCAACTAGTTATGTAAAGAGGACAATCAGGTGCATGTTTAGGTATGCCATTTTGTGAGAAAGCAATGTCAAGAGTTTGTCTAGTTAACCCATTATGAGGTCTAGCTTCGATAAATTCTTTCACATCATTTGTGGGATGTTGTTCAATGGTATTCATATTATCATCATTCGTGTCAACATTCATGACATTAGTCTTCATTCCACTAGCTTTGACAAATGAAATATTGTGCTTAGGCATGGGATTTGTAAAGATTTGCAAATTTTTATTTGGAGGAGATATAGACTTATTGCCTTGATCATTCACACCTCTGATTAATAAATGATTAGAGTCAATAAGGTCTTGCATAATATGTTTAAGATGCTTACATTATTTTGTACTATGTCCATTTTTTTGATGGTAATGACAATAAGCATTTTTTCAAAAGCCTTTGGGTAATGGCATAGTAGGGTCATGCTCTCTAACAAGAGGTAAGGTAAGCATGTTTTGTTCAATAAGCCACAACATGATGTTGTGAAGGGTTTCAAATAAAGGAGTGAACTCTCTCTCTCTCTCTCTCTATCCTCGAAAGGAGTTGTCATTTTTATAGAAACCACTTAATTATTGTTTTGTTGACTTGTTTGAGGAAGATTTAATTGTAAAAATCCCTTATTTTGTTTCTTGAATGGTTGATAATTGTTTTGAGTTGTGGATTCAAACTTTGCAGGATGACTAGGGGGATTTTTCACATCAAATCTGCTAGTAGAGTTTTGATGGTCATGAAGGGTTGTACATAACTGTGTGAAGGATGGAAACCTCAACATTTTAAGTTTTCTTTGGGGTTTATCTTATAAGTTGGAAATGAACATTCTTTGAAGGTCAGCATCAAGAATCTTAATGTTCACTTGTGAGTAAAGTGTTTGGTATCTTCCTATGAAATGGGTCACTTTTTCATCCTCTTTTTGCTTTCATGTCATTAAATATACAAGGGCCATTTTGGGACCCATGTGAATATGGAAGTGGTTATAAAAGGAATCAATCAATTCATTGAATGAACCAATTAAATTGTTTGGTAAAGAGGAGAACCACTCTCAGGTAGTATCCTTCAAGGATCTAGGGAATAACTTAGACAAAATTTTATCCTTAAAAATGAGATCACTGCACAAGGTTGTGAAGGTGGAAACATGGCTTATAGGATCTCCTTTCCTGCCATATTTCTCAAATTGAGGGACCTCTATTCCTTGTGGCATTTGTGCCCTTAATATGTCAAGGGAAAATGGTGTAGACTTGATGTATTACAAAGGTTGACCATTATTGTTCTATTGTAATGTTGCCACTTGTTGTTGAAGGGATTTCATGGTTTGCAAAAGTGAATTAATGAGAGGGTCATTTTGGTTATAAGTTTGAGGGGAGTAAGGTGGTGTAGTGTATGTATGCAGAGGGCTAGTGAATTGTAGGTTATTGAAGGTGGATTTGTGAGGTATTATTGTGTTTGAAGCATTTCCTATGGCAATACTATTGGAAGAATGAAGAGGGAACCCTCTGTTTTGGTTGTCATTGATGGCAACATTGGTTGGTAACTATCTATATCATGATCCAAAAATATTTGTAGTAAGAAGAATCTCAATATATTGATCAGATGCATCAGCTATAGGTGTGTTCAATATACCTTTTTATGATCTAGTTGGTCTACTTTGCTGACAATACTTCTATGTTCTTTTGGTCGACAAGGTGTATTTTTAAGTGTGTGTTTCTCTTTAGGTTGAGGTTGAACTAACTTGTGGACAACATGTTTTTCTTTGTATGATGAAGGGAATTTTTTACTAAGCTGACAAGATCCTTTTTGTATTTTAACTATCCCTTTATTTAGGTCGATTCTATGAATTGAAAGAAAATGTTTACATATATCTATGATGGCCTAAGTGATGAAAAGAGAGAGAGGTGATTAAAATTCTATTTGATGACCTAGTTGTAATGTGAAGCTACAAATAAGTATTTTTTGTATTGAAAACTAGAGAAAAAATCTAGTGCTTAACCGAAACTGCTACCAACAATATGTAGGTGCACTTTTACAGTTCATTTTGGTAGTGAGCTAACATCTTTTGTACTCAGGATGTGAGCCTTTTAAGGATAGTGAGTCCTGGCAGTGAGCCCCATAATATTTTTTAACTGGTTATAATATATTGTGAGTTAATCCTCACCGTGGTTTTTCCCACTTTGGGTTTTCCACATAAAAATCCTTGTGTCTATGTGTTATAACTTTGTGTTCTAGTTCATAATAATTGTTAAATGTGGGTTATTAATTGGATGGTTACTAGTTAATTTTATCTTCCAAATACTGATTCACCCCCCATCTCAGTATTCTAGATATTCAACAAATACCTATGGAAGTGTATACGGTGCTAGTAGGTATGACTGTTGCTGTTGGTTGAATGGTAGTTGTGGGTTGAAATGTTGTTGTAGGTTGGAATGTTGTGGTAGGTTGTGTACTAGTGTATGTAGGAATGGATATTAGTATCATGGAGGATGGGATTATAATTTCACCTTGACTTTGAGTAGACCCCAAAGCTTGATTGGAAGTGGTAATGGTAGGGATAGTGTTGGTAACATTAAGAACATTGGTTGTAGGAGGCAAAGTCATGGGTAATGAAGAATACAAACTATGAGTCATGGAGGGTTGATTCTTTACACTATTAGAAAGAGAGTTAGGAAACCCAAGATCCATGGTGAGTGAGATATCATGGGATGACATGAGCCTCAAATTTTATCTTATAATAGTATTGCGAATAAGAAACCAAGTTGTAAAGCTTATACAAGTTTTACAACCCTAGTGTGCAAACCCTAGAATAACAAAGGGAAAATGTAATAATCTAGAATGAAATGTAAGTTTTTAGAATCTAAGAAATGAAATTTACTAATTACACAATGGAATAAGGTGAAAATGAAATGTTTTGATGCAATTTTGAACTTTTAATAGTGCACTAAAATGAAGCAATTTAAGTTAAATGCAATGAAATTGATGAAATGACAAATCGGGAAACTGAAAGAAGAAGATAATAGAACCAAATAGAAGATAAAAATTGAGATTTTAATTTCCTAAAAATGTGGATCTGTAGCTAACAAGGACTCATTCTCCAGTAAGGGTGAATGGGTCCTGGTTAGGTGTTTCTAATATTTTTCTATGGATTTTAGAGTGATTTTTGATACCTTTTAAGTTGCCAGAAGGTTCAAATTAGACCTGATCATGGAGTTATTCACTAGTAAAGGTGAATGGACTTATTTTAAAACTATTTTTTAATGATTTGCAAGTTCTCAATTATATCCTTCAGTTCTAGGTTTGATATAGTGAAATGCAACTTCAAATTTTCTAGAAATTCAATGCAAAAATGCAATGAAAAGATCAAATAAAAGGCCTAGGTTGAAATGCAATTATGTTTTTATTTTCAAATTCAATTGAATGAGATCTAAATGAGATGCAAAATGAGTGATTTATTTTTGTAATTTTCAGATTCAACAAGTGCAAAACAATGCAAATCTAAACCCTATATGATATGCAAGATTTCAATGCAAAAGAAGAAACCCTAAATGATATCTTAATTAAATGCAATTATAAATGCAATGAATGAAATAATTTAACTTAAGATGCAATTAAAGTCTCCAAAAAATAAAAAAATTGTAATGTTGAATATGTTAGGTTCACCAATAAATGTAAAGGTGAAAAATAGGGTAGACCCAAATGCATGAACAAGAGGATCTACCACTTATTTTTCTAACACCCTTATAGTTAAAATTATGTAAAATAAGATGCTAAAAACAACTATAAATGGAACCTAACTATTATAGCAACTGTAGGGGATGTTTTAAGAGCATAAAAAGTTGTATACCTAGCTGGAAATTTTTTTTTGATCTATGGACGACTCATTCAAATTCAGTGGAGAATGGGTCCTTTTAGGGTTTTGGAAAACTGATTTTAGGATCCTGTTCATTGATGTCTACACTCTCAAATTCCCTATTATCAAGTTTTGGAAGCATATATGCAATTTTGTAGAGCTCTTTTTGTGATCTTCCACTTTGAATGGCAACTTTTGCAACTTTGCAACTTTGAAAAAATTTCTCCAATATTGCTCAACTTGATTCTCAACCTATAAATCTGCAAACACACACTCAAGGGTAGAGAATATTGTTGATTTTTTAGTGAATGTGGTATTTCCTTAGACAAACCCCTTATAGGTAATTAAACCAAATGATGAATTGAAGAAATTGAAGCATGAACATGAAAGAATGCAAATGATGTCACCTTGGATGATGTCTTGTAAGAAAAATATACAAACTATCATGTAGTGGCCATGAAGAATGTAGATATAGGATCCTTGTAAATGATGTGAGAAATAGTCGCAAGTAGATCTTCAATGCTACATCCACCTCTTAGCTCAACAACATGAATGCAGGCATCAAAACCTTGAAATGATGATATGATCTTTGAATTACTACAATAAACACTTGAAATCAACCTTTAAATTCCTTATGAATGCCTTTGAAATTCTCTAATGCTTGATCACTTGAATGCTTGAATGCTTGAATGCTTGCTAGATTGTGTTAGGAGAAATAATGTGAATTAACCCCTTGTTTATACTAAATTAATAAATTAACCCCAAAATTCAAAGAATTAAGGCTCACACGAAATCTGGGAAGAAACATTATTAAATTCCCACTAGAATGAAATTCAAAAAGGGGGGTCTCATTAAAGGAGGACCCATTTGTCATCTTGGGCGAATGGGTCCTAGCTAAGTTTCTAGGACCAATCTTTGGGGGACTGAAAGAAGGCTAAAAACAAATTCCAGATCAACTGAGAAAGGGGTATCTTATTCAGGGGGGACCCATTCGCCATCAAGGGCGAATGGGTCCTAGCTCAACTTACTAGAAACTTTTCCCAATGAAATAATTTATTAATTAAATTATTATTGTCAGGATAGATCTTCGAGAGGTGTCAAAATTAAGGCCTAAATTTGAATAAAAAAGTTGTTAATAACTCCAATTAATCACATTTAATTAAGACCACCTAGATAAGTGTGAAAGTTCTTTAAAACACTTTACAACACTTAAACAAGGTACACATTATGTACATTTTATTCAGAAAGGAGCCCATAATGCTTAATCAAGCTTTCCTCCTACACTTCAGGTTTTGCAAGACCTAGGAGGGTGATCCTACAATGCACTTATAACATTTCTTCATAAGACTTATACATACATTGCATTTTAAGTAGAAACATTCTCATATCTATGACTAGACAAGTGACAATTTGTAAATAATTGGAAAGTCCTTTACATCTTTACAACTTGTAGTAGAGAATGGGAAACTCGAACAAGAACTACAACATCCATCATCATTTTATGTATAGTTTTGATTAAATGAATTGTTCTTTGATGTGATCTAGCTGACCAAATATATTTGAATTTCACTTAACATATAGAACAATGCATTATCCTAGGGTGACGGGGTCAAACTCACAACATATTGTAATGCAACAACAAAGGCATTTGACATTTGCATACTATTATGGATTTGCATTACAAATTCATAACCCAAACCTTATAGAAAATACTTAGAGATCCTATGAATTAACACACAAAATAGTGACTGCATTTTAAGCATTTAAATCAACTACTTGAATTCAAGTAAAAATTCAAACACACATCCAACCACATTAATTGGATACCAATAAAATAATCCTTGATCATTTCATTGCTAATTCATGAAAAAATCAATAGGAGACAATCTGTGTGTAATTTTCCATTATTGATTCTCAAATGATATAATTGTTGCAAAAACTTTAAGCTGACTATAAATATAAACACATAACCTAAGACTCTACGAGCAATTCTATATCCATTGTATGTTTATTACACTTCATCAAGATATATGCTAAACTACCAGAGATCAACCAAAATTTTCAAAGACCCCTACACAATAGCCTTGAATTCTCTTTTATAAGATCAAGGGAGCAACAAGCATCGGGCTATTGGCTGGTTACATTTCATTTCAACCCCTACACGGTTATATTTACACTTGAAGAAATCGGGGAAAACACAAAAAGACAAAAAATTCTAGGAGCTTATTGAACTTGCATCCTCATCCACATCACCATCTTACTCAACAAAAGTATGAAACATGAAATCAAAAAGAAGCATAAAGTAGAAAGAGAGGATTGGCTAGATTACCACGTGCTCTTTCAAATTTGAGAAGATATAGATTTTTTTAATATAGTTATTTCAAAGGCCAGACATGTATTATACTAGACCATGTTCTATATCTGTCTCACCACCTTTATGGCTTATTCTTCATACTTTTCCATCCAATTCTTATACTCATCCTTTGTAGGCTAGTTGATATCCAATAACTTCTACACCTTTGTGTTGTATGCATTACATATTGCATCAATTACTACTCTGGTCTCTTTCACAAAGGTGTCCATGTCAACCTAAATTGTGATGAATTTATCAATTATATCATTTGACATAGTTAAGTCCAACTTGTTATCAATGTATGTTATATGTGGACCTATAGAAGTTTGATACTTGAAGAAATGCCTACATGGTTCATACTCTTTGAGTGTTCCATCTTCATTAAGGATCTTGGGCATACCACATTCCTCGATATCCTTGAAGGCCTTGATTTTATCTTGTATCTGCCCACCAATTCATGCATGGGAGCCTATGACCTCACCAATCATTTTAATTCCTATTATGATGTCTTGAAGATTTGTTGGGGCTTCAATTTCATATTTTACATTTGCTTGTATCTCCTTTAAATTGTTCAATCTACTGCTCCACTTCTTACAAGTGTTCTGGAAAACCTCTTGAACATGTAACCTTTAAAATGCCTCATGTATTCCTTATAGGTTGACCATGCGGCTTCTACTCTAAGGACTGCCTTGGTCAATTTGTGGCCTAGAATTTCATCAGCCATATCCTTTTTAATCTTGTTCATATTCTCCTAGAGCATGTTCTTCTCAAACTTGGTTGCTTGGAGTTCAACCATCAAGGTAGTAATTCTTAATTTGATAGTTTATTTATCTTGCAGTGAGGTGCTATATGGGGAAGTAGGCAAGGTCTTCTGACCTATCCTAACCACAATAGCCTTCAAATTATTGTATTCCTCAACTATTTTTTTATGCTTCTCCAATAATTTCATATACCTATCCCAAGAGATCTCTATTGTGTCAACACTCAACATGGTTGTATGCATTGTTAACCTTGCAGCCTATGGGGCTATCATCTCTAAATCCCTTCCTATAATCAAGTCTCTTAAAATCCCAATCATTGTCCTACTGAGTCTACATCTCCCTGAGTCTGGTGTTAATGAACAAATAGCTAATGCATGTAAACTAGGGCTAAACCTTAAACCAAAGGTTTTCTCATCAAAATTCTCTTCAAAAACCATAGCATTTGGGTCACTTTTGATCACATCTAGACCAATGATTGAGGATAAGTTCCATCCTAGCATTACTAGTACCCCACTATTTTTCACCAATCCCCTAGCTTCCATAGTATTCATTTGCTCAATTTCTTGAATAATCTCCTCATCAATCCTTTTTCTGACCTCTTCCTATTATGAAGGATCAACTCCTTCCTGAGCCTTTTGTATCCTCTCATTTGTTTCCTCAAATTTCAACTCAACAATGTATTCTCTAAATTCTTTAGATGTCACAAAGGAATCATCCTCTAGGAATTTGGCACATGCTAAAACCCTTGTATCATTATCCTAGCTTTCATCATACTCCAAGGTACTAGCCTATCATCTAGAACAAATGGTTCCATTACATCTCCAACATCAGGGTGAGAAAATTCATGCTCCACTCCTTGCTCGAGAGGCATTGATTAAGAAAATGGTTGTTGTACATGGGCATGTGCAGGATCATCATGGAAAAAACAAGCCCTTAAGTGGCAAAAAAATCAGAAAAATCAGAGTTAGGCAACTTGATGTAAAAATTTGAATAAGTTATCTATATTATTTTAAAAATGTGTAAGAATAGAATATGTAGCAAATTGAATGTAGTTTCTAAACTACTAGGTTTATTTTTAAGAAAATAAAATCTATTTGGTGAAAATTTGAAATTTCAATGCAGTAGTACTTAAATTTTAGGGAAAAAATAAGAAGTGGATGTTTGTCTGACCACCCTAACCACAATAAAATGATAAATTTTTTTATAATATTTTAGATGTAGGTAGAGGACTCATGTTCTGATGTAATGCATATTTTTTTGTAATTTTTTCCAAGAAAATAATTAATTATGAATTTTTATTACAAATTTTAAAAAAAATAAAAACCCGTATGTCTAACCACCTTAACTTGGTCAAAACTTCATGAAAATCATTTTTTATTTTTTTAATCCTATAGTATTTGAAGCATAGAATGTGACACATGTTTTGGATTCAAAAAATGTGATACTGTTTGAAAGATATAGATTTTTTTCAATCAACCTATCAATCAGGGCTTTAATCATAATTCAAATAGAAAATAAATAATAATTATTTATTAAATTCAAAATAAAACATAATTTATATTGGTGGAAAGCTAAGAATCTCCTTTAAAAACCCTTTTTGTTTCATCAACTTTGGGTTAAAAAAAAGGTCGGCAGCCACATACCCTCTATATACCCATCATATTGCCACTTTTTGGCCCATCATGATGTTGCACATACCCACATTTCCCTCAGCACCCTGTGATTCATCAACATTTGTAGGAGGCAACTCCATGACATAGGTATCTTCAATATCTATTCTTTGTTGCTCTTCTAGTGTTGTGGACTCCTTTAGTTAGCCAATAACTTTCAATAAATGCTCCTGTAAAGCCTTTTGAGCCAAAATCATTAAGGACCAATTCCATCCTTTTAAATTTGTCAGTAAGGTGTTTGTAAGGGATCTCATAACAATAATTATGAGTGGAAGCCCTATGCTCAACCTCAACAATTTTCATCCAAATCTTTTCTCTATCCTAGAAAGTAGCATATGTTGGAAAATTCCTTACCACATCTTCCCTATAGAAGAAATCATGATTCTTAGATTACTAATTATTTTACCAAATACCTCATATGCTTCCTTTTACAATACAAAAAAAAATCAAAGGATAAATTTGATGCAATGATGGAGGACTTTTTGAACAACCTAAAATTCTCTGCATCACAGTGATCCATTTGCCACATTATCTCAGTGAAAGAAAACCTATAAGAAACAAACCTAGGTAGTATATGTGGTGCCACAGGAGTCCCATAACACTTGATGACTATGGAATCCTCATACAAATACCAATCTCCCCAATTGTACTCATAATCTAGGTCATCACCATATTCTTTTAACCTTAACAATGCTTGAATTGTTCTAGAAATCCTCTCAGCCAGTGCAACTCCCATTTGTACTAGAATAGCGTGTTTTATGGTGTTAAAAAATCCATAATAATTTGAATTTGTGCAATGTAAGTCCCAAATGTGTGTCCACATTTGGATAGACAATGTATTATTTCTTTCATCCACTTGTCTTAATCTCATGGCCTTTCCAAATTCTTCCCTTCCCTAATATAATATCATATGCATTAGTAGTGAATAATGCTTGAATGCCAATGGCATTCTCCTCTCCTTCAACGTTACCAAATCATAGTGTAATTGGTCAACAACTTTTCTAGCATAGTCGAACCATGTGTTCTTATTCTTATGTTGAATATTCATGATAATAAATAATAGGGGTGAGGTTATCCTTCCATCATACTTTACCCCAAGCACCTGACACAACATGAAGTATGTGTATCTGAAATAGTCTGCAAATTATTCACAATCTAGGGGTTCAACTTCTTTGATTGCAAACACAACACCTTTATCACGTCTATGCCTTGGAAATTAACCTCTTCAGAATCCAACCCTATGATTAACATATTACTTCTATAGCTTTTCCATGCTAATCTTTTCACTACCATTAGGTTTCATTCTGAAAACTTCCACAACTTTGCTTACCTTTATTTCAAAAATACTCCTACCCTTAGTGTCTCTGATTACCTTATACACATCATCATATCTATCTACAAGGTGTAGCATTAAGTCTACCTCCACAAAGACATTAGGGACAACCAATTTCCATAAATCATAACCCTAGAAATTTTTTACCAGGATATTGAGCATCTCTTCTTGTGAAAGCATATAGAAATAATTCCCATCCAAACTCTGGCACAACAATGTCACCAATTCCAACAGCAAGGTCTTTGAAATTTTTGGTTAGTATTCCTTCCCCTATAGCCTTCCTACCACTTTCCTTGATTTATGGTGGTTGGAATATATCCATGAAGTGGGTGTATTCCTTTGGTTGGCCCTTTTTCTTCTCAGTCACTTTAGATGTTTGGGTTGGGTCATGGGAAACCTTCTAGATTTTCTTCTTGGGTATGGATTTTGAAGATGACGACTTACTAGGTTGACTCATCTTGGATCCTTCAGGGTTTTTTGGGTTTGGAATTGAACCAGGTTTGGGATTGCTACTCTATTCCTGGCACCTCAAATTCAAGTTCAGATATAATTATACCCAATTAGAAAAATATACTTAATCAAAAGAAGCTAGAAACCCTAATTAATCATTCAAAGCAATTCAGACATTTTGGTTCAATACACCAGTTCTTGTAAAGTAACAACAAAAACTAGTGGGACTTGATGGAAACTTACCTAGGACAAAATCCTCTACAACTTTCTTTTGCTTTAGCTCTGGTTGCTCTGAACTCTTCTTCAACTCCTCAAATGTTTGAATAAGAGGAAAATACAAATGCAAACCCTTTTCTATGAATTCAACCAAGAATACACACCATTAATGGTGCAAGAAGGCTTGCACAAGTGAACAATTACTCCCTAAGTTAGTTGTTCCTATTTGAATTCAAGCCATCAATGCACTCATATGAAAATTCCATCCAACGACTCACATTATTTCATAATCTTCATGGGGCCCTACCAACAATTTGACATGTACTTTGATGAGATAAGGAGCTTCCACGTGTATCTCTCCACATTCCATGAGTATCGCTCATTGCGTCTTTCCCTTTTACACTGGGACCTCATCAATTGATGGCTTGGAAGCCAACAATGAGATTTCAACCCTTGATCTTGAGCATGAGAGGATCTTAGCCGAAGACTTGAATTCCACTACTCATCCTGTGCTCATAGTTTATTTAGTAATCCTAACTCATGATAGACTAAGGCTACGCGGTGAGGTACTCCATCCATTGGAAGTCACAGGTTCTCTTTTGAATGGCATGATGTAAATGGCAATAGTGCTAGGGCTAGCAATGGGTTGAGAACTTAACCCATCGCTCATCCCAGGTCATCTTCTGGCAGTAGCAATGAAACATGTGATGGGTGATGAACCAAGTGCTAAAGTATAAACATTGTATTTCTCATCATGAGATAGAGAAAGCATTCCACAAAGTAACATGCGATGAGTGATAGAAAATGAGCAGAAAACTTAAGTAATGTTAAAAAACATGTGAGTAAAAGTTGTTCATAAAAGAGGGACGTGCTAGGCTTGACCATGACCAAGGTGTTGGGCCCAGTTGAATAATAATGATAAAGACCATAGGAAGGCACTTAAGTGACTAGCAACCTTATTTAGCTAGTCAACACAAGAAAATAAGCTAAAGGATAATCAAGGGTAGCAAGATACATAAAATTCTTAAACCCTAGAACCTAATGGAAACAAGATAAAAGCAACCAGAAATGTGACCACAAAGCTAATGGAACCATGAGAATTTTAGGGTTCCACTAGTGGCTCCAAATGGGGATGTATGCCCCCTATGGGAATTTAGCAAGATCTCAGATCTCTGGATAAGCATACCAAGCATACAAGGATCAAAAAACTAGGAGCTTGTCTAGAAAAAAAAAGCAAACATAGCTGAAAGGGAAACACACCAAACCTATACACAAAATTTATAGGACTGTACAATGTACCTGGAAAGATAACCTATTTTAAGAGAAATAGTGTTTCAAGAATTGTCCATGTACTAGTAGTTCAAGAATTTCACCTGCTAAAGACTACAAGAAATATGAGTCTTCTCCATGCATGTCAGCAATTAAGTAAGGTCATAACCATAAAGGATCAAACTTCCCATGTTTTCCTTTATCTTCAAATCTTGCATTCCATATCAAGACCATAGATCCTACTTCAAACTTCCTTTCAATAGTTTTTTCATACAAGTGCTTTACTTGCAATTGCAGCTTCTCATTTCTTTTATGAGCTTCTCTTCTAGTTTCATCAAGCCCAATCAACTCATCCATCCTCTGTTGCATCTCATTTCTTTTATGAGCTTCTCTTTTAGTTTGATAGATCTTTATGTTATCTCTAATGATGATGACGGTATTTGAATTAGCATCTCATCTAATTTCATATTCTTCAAAAAAATTGTGCATTTTAACCAAATTATTATGTGGTATTTTGACTTCAACCCCATATACCAGATTGAAAGGGGATTGTCCAATGAATTTCTTCATAGTTGTCCTATCAGCCCATAGTGCAAGTTACAACTTTGAATCCCATGCCTTCTTTTTCTTCTCAATCACTTGCTTGATAATCTTCATGAGGATTTTATTGCTAGACTCAGCTTTCCCATTCCCCCATGGATGGTATGGGGATGAATATGATATTTTTATGCCATGTTGGTTACAAAAATCAACGAATTCCTTAGACCTAAAACACATGGAATTATCAGAAATAATTATTGTAGGAACCCCAAACCTACTCAAAATATTGTTCATCTAAAAATTTGTGACAACTTTACTAGTTTCCTTCCTGATAGGAATTGATTCAACCCACTTTGTGAAGTAATTAGTTGCTACCAAAATCCAAGCATGTCCTCTGCTGGACTTCATAGATATTTCTCCTATAAAATCAATGCCCCACTATTGAAAAGGAACATGTGCTAACACTAGCCTAAGTGGTGAGTTTCTTAAGAACTTTAACTTACCCATGAACATTTAACAAGCATCACATTTCTTTACAAATATATATGCATCTTTGAACACCATTGGCCACAAAAACCTAATCTTAATATTTTATGGGTAGTAGTTTTGGCCATGTAATGGCCTCCACAAGGTACACACCTAAGTAGCAGACCCTCAGGGCTCCTCCACCACAATTCACCATTGATAATAACATATTTGATTGCTTACAACTTAAGAGTTCTCTTTTCATTGTGAGGCATACCTTCTGGGCACTGCATGGCTTGTAGATATTCAACAGTCCTTCTGTACCACCCACAAGTCTACATGTCACATATAGGTGCAACATTTTCATGCTCAACTTGGTTTATTTGGTTAGCCTCCAAGTTTTTCTCAGTCATAAATTTAGCTAGACCTTGGCCTCTTACCAGCTTGGTAATTTGAATATCAATGTTGAACTCTTGGATCCTATTGATCCATCTGCACCGATGACCTGTGGTCTCTTGTTGAGTAAAAATATCTTTAACTACAACTGTTAGGATGTAGGCTACAACTATAGCTCCTGTCAAATATGGTCTGAAGTTTTCAATCGCCTTGACTAGGGCATATGCATACTTTTCTGTAGCATCATACTTTAACTCAACTAATTGTAATGATTTACTAAAGAAGGTGAAAGGCTGCTCAAAACCTATGTCATTCTTTTGAAGTAAAACTCTTGCTATAGTATGAAATGAAGCAAACATGATTAACTAGAATGGCTTTGAATAATCAGGGAATTTAAGGATAGGTTCCTCCTTGATAGCATCCTTAATGGCCTAGAAGGATTTTGTTGTTTCCTGTTTCCATGCTACTTTCTCCCCCTTCTTTAGATTTTAGAGATGGGTCTTATAGTTTCAACAAAGTTTGTAACAAATCTCCATAGAAAGTTAATTTTTCCAAAGAAGGATTGTATTCCCTTCACATTCCTAGGCTATGTGATCTTATCAATTGCACTACTACTCACTCAGTACTCACTCAGGATCAATCTTGATCCCATCTTTTGACATAATGTGACCCAACAATTTTCCTTCTTTAACTCAAAATTGACATTTCTTGGGATTTAAAGAAATCCCATACTCCAAGGCTTTGATAAAAATCTTTTCAAGGTGTGAGCAATGATCCTCCTCCTTCTTACTATGGGTAGTAAGATCATCTTGATAAATGGAAAGAAAAAAATCTATGAAATCAACAAAAGCCACATCCATGGCTCTCTGAAAATTGGCTCTAGCATTAATCAAGCCAAATGACATCCTTACATAGACATATGTTCCCTGTGGTGTTGTAAATGCTATTTTAAATTTTTCTGACTCCTTCACCATGACCTCGTTATAACCTGAAAACCCATCAATAATAGAAAGCAACTCACATCCAATCACCTTTTCTAGCATTACCTCCATATTAGGCAAAGGTTATTTATCTTTTAAAGATGCCACATTTAGATTTATAAAATCCACACACAACCTTAGGTCTCCATTTTTCTTTCTAACTGGAACTAGATTTGACACCCATGATAAGTTTCTGATAGGCTTTATGATCCTTGTTTCTCTTATCTTAGTAAGCTCTTCTTGCATTTTTGGCTGCAAAGTGGGGTTAATTGGCCTTTTTTTCTACCTAAAAGGCTTTACATTAGGATTTAGTGGTATCTCATGTTGAAACAAGTCCTCCCTGTAAGCATTCAAATCATCATATGACCATGCAAACACATGTTTGTACTTCCTCAATAGAGCAATCATCATACTTCTCACATGGGGTTTCATCTGTTTGCCTATATATACCTTTTAAGGGTAATTTTCTATCCCTAAGTTTATTTCCTCTAAAGCCTCCTTATGGGAAGGCATTTTCTTGACATTTGACTTATCAGGGCCATCAAATACCCTCTCTAGTACGACCAACCCCTTAGGAATCCTTTTTTTTTTTAATTGAATTATCTCATTTCCAAATAATGTCTCTTTCCCATCTACCTTAACCACACATGAACCAAAGTCAATCTCTTAGCCTTCATATTGGTCAATGCAATGCAAGAATCTCAAATTTTCATTGTCATTGTTGAGCACTTGCTAGTTATAGATGTTATCAAGCACTATAGGCCTAGTTTGCACCTCTATGTGTGACAGACCATCAAAGGTAACATCATCTAACCTAACAACAAATAAATCTTCCTTGACATTTTGTCCTCTTTCTATCCATTCTATTCCAAAGGTGTCAAATGTATTGTCTAAGCCTTTTATCCTTATTGAAAAATATAGACCTAATATGGGAAACTACCAATTCAAAATCCCCCGACACTCTTAGCAACTTAATACCATGTTTGTAGGCTAATTTTAAGCCAAGCAAGAGAGCTTCATACTCAACAACATTATTTTTACAAGAAAATTATAACAAAAAGGAGTACTTGAATTTTTTACCTTGTGGAGAGATGAGGATAACTCTTGCACCTAATCCTTCCTTTGAACATGCTCCATCAAAGTACATAGTCTAGAGGTTTCCTTCTTGAGATGTTTTGAGGATATCAGTCTAGAGGTTGCCTTCTTGAGATGTTTCGAGGATATCCTTATCAATCAGCGCAGGCTTGACTGCTTCTTCTAGCATCTCTTCCTCAATTTGAAAAGTGTCTAAACCAATATCCACAAAATTAATTAGCACTAGTTCTTGAGGTTGCTTAATGTGTTCAATCATGTGAGGAGCTCTTCGTTCTCTGTTGATCTTGACATCTTTTTGGTCAATGGAAAAAGTTGCAAATGACAAGTTGCACTGAAAACTCCCACCCATGGAAGCACTCCAGTGTCTAGACAAGAACATTCCATAAGTTGGTGGGCTATACACCACTATAACACTCATATACAACTCCTTTTTAGGAAATGTTGCCAATTTATATGAAACTTTTTTGATCACTCTAATGACATGCAACTCCCTTGAATCCATAGCATAGCATTTCCCATATATACTATCAACCTTTAAACCCATCTCTTCCATGATCTTTACTAACATTACATTGTTTGAGGCCCCTGAGTCTATCATGCAATTTCTAAGCAACTTACCATCATTGATTAAGTTTAGAAAAAATGGAATCACATGATTTGGATAGGTAGTAATACAGGTTCCTAGATATATCTCCATATTTTCACTGATCACTACTTCGGCCTACACATTCTTTTCTTGGCTTGTCCTTGTTTTAGGTTGAGTGATTATCATTTTATCCTTCACACTAGCAACAATATTGTTAATAAGAGCAATAGTATTATTCTTATGCTCATCTATTCTCATCATTTCAAGGAGTGGGACTGTGACTTTGACTTGAGACAATACCTAAAATATATCAGCAAGAGAATAATTTAGTAACCTAGGGAGTTATCCCAGTTATCAAAGTGCTCCTACCCTCAATGTCTATGATTACCCTATTTACATCATCATATCTATTTGCAAGATGTAGGATTAATTCTACCTCCACAAAGACATTAGGGACAACAAATTTCCCTAAATCATAACCATAGACATTTTTACTAGGATGTCGAGCATCTCTTCTTGTGAAAGCATATAGAAACAATTCCCATCCAAACTCTAGCAAAACAATGTCACTGATTCTAGCTGCAAGGTCTTTGAAATTGGTGGTTAGTATTCCTTCCCCTATAGCCTTCCTACTGCTTGCCTTGATGTCTAGAAATTGGAATATATCCATGAAGGGGGTGTATTCCTTTGGTTGTCCCTTTTTCTTCTCAATCACTTCAAATGTTTAGGGGGGATCATGGGAGACCTTCTGCTTTTTCTTTTTGGGTATGGATTTTGAAGATGACAACTCAGTAGGTTGACTCATCTTGGCTCCTTCAGGTTTTTTTGGGTTTGGAATTAAACTAGGTTTGGGATTGCTACTCTATTTTTTGCAACTCAAATTCAAGTTCAAATATAATTCTACCCAATTAGGAAACTATACTTAATCAAAAGAAGCTATAAACCCTAATTAATCCTTGAAAGAAATTCATACATTTTGGTTCAATACACCAGTTCTTCCAAAGTAACTATAGAAACTAGTGGGACTTGATGGCAACTTACCTGAGAAAAAATCCTTTGAAAATTTCTTTAGCTTTGGCTCTGGTTGTTCCAAACTCTTCTTCAGCTCCGCAAACCTTCAAATGAGAGGAAAATACAAATGAAAACCCCTTTCTATGAATTCAGTTGAGTACACACACCATTAATGGAACAAGAAGGCTTGTATGAGTTAAAAATTACTCACTAAGTTGGTCGTTCCTGTTTGTAGTTAGGCTATCAATGCACTCATATGAAAATTCCATCCAATGGATCACATTATTTCATACTCTTCACGGGGCCCTACCAACAATTTGATATGTACTTTGATGAGCTAACGAGCTGCCACACATATATCTCCATATTCCATGAGTATCTGTCATCGTGTCTTTCCCTTTTACACTGGGACCAATCTTTGGGGGACTGAAAGAAGGCTAAAAACCAATTCCAGATCAACTGAGAAAGGGGTATCTTATTCAGGGGGGACCCATTCGCCATCAAGGGCGAATGGGTCCTAGCTCAACTTACTAGAAACTTTTCCCAATGAAATAATTTATTAATTAAATTATTATTGTCAGGATAGATCTTCGAGAGGTGTCAAAATTAAGGCCTAAATTTGAATAAAAAAGTTGTTAATAACTCCAATTAATCACATTTAATTAAGACCACCTAGATAAGTGTGAAAGTTCTTTAAAACACTTTACAACACTTAAACAAGGTACACATTATGTACATGTAAACAATCAACATACAAGGGAATTTACTCCCAACACCCAAATTTATTTCTCAATACATTCCATCAGATCCTTCGTATGGTTTATTTACCTTTCTCCATTTTGCTTTGATATTTTCCTATTGTCGTTTGACCAAAAATAGACCTTTCATTGGTTAGGTTTGCTAACTTAACTTTTCTATATATAGTTATGCCACCTTATACAGTATTCATTCAAATATATAGTCTCTTAAGTTTAGCAAGATTTTTGCTGTCTTCCATTCCACCATAATTCACTACTCTCTTATAATGTCTATTGGCTTAGGTACTCCTATTCGTCTCCTCCCATAGAGACCACAGTGCTACTTTGTAGGAGAGGTCACTAGTGACTGAATTAAGCACCTAGTGATGAAATACGACCGCCAGGCCATGGTTGCATTCAAGTGGGTAGTTAGTTGGGACTTCATTAATGATGAGAACCATCTCTGGAGCAATTGTAATGTCCTTTCTTGCTTCATGGCTTTGCTACTTGACCTAAACGTGGCCAAAGCCATGATAATTAAGCTATGCCACCAGATGTTTGACACTTTGTTGATGGAAGGACCTGGTGAGATAGTGCAAGTGGCCATCCATGGTGTTGGTATCTCGAGCACCATGGATCTCTGTAGGAACATGGACTTTGGGATAAACGTACCCTGGTTTCCTTTCCTTTCTGAATTTTTCACCAAGGACCTTGACATGCATCACTGCTCTTCTCAACCAATGACTACCTATCTACTACGAGAGTATAGCATAGAGCGTGTTCTGGGGCTTTCCTGGAGGAAGCACTTCGACTTTTAGGTGTAGAGTCACAGTGAATAGGCCTTGGGTTTGCATCATGTGGAGCCCACGTGTGTTGTGTTTTAAGCCCCTTTTTGCACCCTAACAGACAAGGAGAAGGAGAAGAAGAAAAAGAAGAAGAAGAAGAAGAAGAACCCGATAATAAGCCCTTTTCAATTTCCTGGATAATGGTTGGAGGCTTTTCTTTACTATTTTTTGCAGGTTTCCTCCTTTTTTCATTTTTTTGCTCTCCAACTCATTTTTTGGTTTGCTTGAGAGAGCCTCATGTTTAAATCCAAGCCTCAGGATTTGTATTACATTGAAAATTTTTCAATGAATATAATATAATATAACTTTTCATTTCTTCTATCTTATTCTCAGATGGATTATTCTCGAAATTTAAAACGTATTTTCAAAAAATGTACATATGGTACATAACTGTTAATTTTTTTAAAGAACTATGTACTTTAATGGAAAATAATATGATAAATACCATTCAATAGTATATCTAAAGTGTTTCCTTACATATCTTCAAGTTCGTACACATTCATTTCCTTGCAGGCATTGATTCAGAAGGCTCCCTTCTAGAGCACTTCAAATTTTGTGTGTTGCCCTGGTTTTCGAGTACATTGATCATAATTAAGCACTAAGCTCCACTCTTTGAATTCTGGGTTAGAGGTATTGTTATGCCTTGCATAACAAACCCATTTTCATTTGGATCAAAATGGGTCCTGTTATGCCTTGCATAACCACCCCATTTTAAACTTGTTTAAAATAGGTCCCCCTTGTACTATTCTATTTCCTTTGGCCTTTTGTTTTCTACCTTAGTTCTTTTGTTTTGTTCTGGTAGACACAGAGCCAGGACTGAAACCGAACTTTGGAATTTCTCCCAAGTTCTAGTTTTCGTTCCGTTCTCAAATTTGGTTCTGCCAGTTCTTTTTTTTTGTTTTGGCAGAAGCGGGACGCAGACCGAAACCAAACTTTGAAACTTTTTTGAAGTTCCAAGTTCCAGTTCCATTCTAGTCCCAGTTTTGCTGAACCTGTTTGTTTTGCATTTTGTTCTGGTCGTTTGGTCTTGGGGTTTTTTTTCCCCTTCTTTTTCTTCTTTCTCATCTTTTTCATTGTTTCTTTGTGTGTTGTCAGAGGCGGATCTGGGATGGAAATCGAACCTAGAATTTGGAGAAAGTTCAGGGTCGGGTTTTTGTTCCGCTTTCACCCCCATTGTGGTTCGCCCGAGATCGGTTTTTGCTCCAATTCTGCTTGCATTTGTTTCTATGTTTGTTCCTTGTGTTTGGTCTCTTTTTGCAGGGCCAGGTACATAATGGATTTGGGATATGGAGTTGTTACCAATTTTCACTTTACTCATCTAGTTCTGACTCCGCCCCCGCCCTACTGTAGTCCCGGTTACTTTGCTTTTTACGGACGTGGAGCCAGAATGTGGACTGAATGAGGAAATGTTGTTATGACCTCTTTTCGATGGCTTTTGGTCTCGCCGATAGGTGTTTTGACATTAGTAATACTTTAGGGCTCTATATGACTCATAGCGAATGTGATATTCTTGTCGATGAGTTTGTTGTGGACTTTGGTGAGAGGTCTTGCCGATCTTGTCAATAGCGATAGTCTGGATGATTGTCTTGGATATCGGTATGACTCTTACAGCTCGTTATGACCTCTTGCCGATAGTTGTAAGTTATGCCGATAGCGTCAGCGGAGCATTGTAGCATCGGGGAGACATGGCTAGTGTCTCGCCGACGTGCGATTTTGCTTGAACAACTTTTGACCATCTGAAGATCCTACATGGTATGAGGTTTGTTCCCCCCCCACCAGTATTAAAGGAAAGTGTTGTTTCTAGTTTAGATTTGGTTCCACCTCCACTTGAGTTGAGTCTCTTTTTGCTAAGTATAATTGAATGAAAGATATATGAAAGGTACAATGAATGATGATATTTTTCTATGCTTTTAGAGGACTAATGAGGGCATTGTTTTGCAGGGTTAAAGCATGACAGGAACATCAAATGCTGCTTCTCAAAGGGGTCAACTTGAAGAAAGATCTAGAAAGAGAGGAAGAAGTCTCGAGTCTTAATGACAGATGGGATGTCTACTGGAAAAAGTAGATTGATATTAATGACAATGCTTCAAACCATTCAAGGCAGCTCTACAAAGAAGTCTTGAGGTCAGACACGAGGGCTGTGAGTTAATGAGGATGGTTGTAAAAGATTTGGAAACCATTCCTTAGAGTGATATTTCATCGACATAAATAGAGTGTACGCATTTAATGCATCTTGGACTTTGTTCAAACCTGTTTTCTGTAACTGACTTATTTTGTAAACCCTAAAATGGGGCCAACTCATTTTTGGCATATTTTGTATATATGGCATTTTCACCTCTTTGTAAAAAGATAGAAATAATAGATAGAGAGAATAGAAATAAGAGAAGAGATAGAGAGGGTAGATAGATAAGGGACCTTTTTTCTAAGATTTAGCAAGCTAGGGTTTTGCAGGAAGTTAGGCGTCTTTAGTTCAATAAGAAGAGGAAATAATGTATCTTCTATATTTTCTTAGTATAGATGGAGATAATTCGAAGACATGGGTTTTCTGTACACTGGTGATCTTTCTAGATTTGTAAATGTTGTTTATCTGTTTCTCCAACAGTAGAAGTAGCCAAATTTAAATCTACTTCATATTGTGCTCCAAAATGGTATTTATCTTGGATTAATCATTTGATTTGAAAGCTTTCAAGGAATGAAATTTTATCTTATTGTTTGTTTAAATGATGATTTGTAATCTACTATGAAAGTTTGCACTGAGAATGAATGAAACTTTGTATTAATTACAAGTTAACTTTATTCTATAGTTTTAGTTTAGGAATTCCTTGGAAGGTAACAAGTCTGATTAGTTGGATGGATCAACATTCTCTTTAGTTTAAAAGCTTTAATCTATCTTTTTCTATTTCTTTAAAACCACCGATTAAAGAAGGTATAAATATATGTTTGATCTTATAACAATCCAGAAGCTCAAAACCAACAAGCCCCTTGACCATTACAGCCATATTAACCACTTTGTGAAACAACAACATTGTGAATCAACATCAAAGACCTTGGGAGGTGATCAGTTTGATTGCTGATTGTCTTTTTCAAGAGAGGTGAGATATTTAACTTTTATCTTACCTACATGTTGTGGGTCAACCTGGCACCATCAATAGATCTGGCACTAGAAGGAGGGCCAGAAGAGAAAACTAGATAATATTGGGTTTTTCTCACCACAGAGGTCCCATAGAGTTCTTCGATCAAATGAAAACCCACCACATTTGTTAGAACTCAATACCCCAATGTGACATGAGATTCACAAGACTGGGGCAACCATTATACCACCCTTGTCAGCTCCACTCACTCCACCAGGCTTTTCACCAATACCCCGGTGGATACCTGTCAATCCACCACCAACTCCATCTCAAGTTCCATTACATCCAGTTCAGCCCATCCAATAGTTGGCTCAACCTCCACCACCGCCACCAATGGCATTTTTTATGAATAATCCCTCTCCATTGGGGACTATTCATGTAGGCTTTCATGATATGCCTAAGAATCTTGAGAGATTCTATCCCAAATACATTCATGGAAAATCAAGGAGTGTTGAAGAGCACATACAAGATTTTAAGGATGCTTGTACCAGAGCCCAGATAGCCCACCATGATGTAGTTTGTAGGTTGTTCCCTTATTCCTTAGGGGATATGGCATACAACTGGTACATAAATCTTCCACAAGGTTCTATTCTGAGCTAGATAGACCTAGAGAATGCTTTCATCAATCAGTTCAGAGTTTATGTGGATCCAGCTATTTTGTTCCACCAATTTGCTGCTATTAGGAAGGAGCCATGTGAATCCCTGCCCTTGTTTAATACCAGGTTTCAACCAATGTATAGGAGACTGCAAGACCCCTATCTAGTTGCTAAGAATAGTGTCATTCAAGCATATTTTATAGTTATAGACCCTTTGCTTGGCCTATTCCTACAAAGGACTTGTCAGTCGACAGATATTGATTCCATATCTAAATTCTATCATCTAGCCATCAAGCTACAACAACAAACTAGCTCTCAACAAGGAAATTTGGGAGGAGTTTTTCCTTCAATGGGGTATCAGATGCCTAATCCAACCTCTTTATTCAATACTGTCCCAAGGATGTCTCCTTCCCATTATGGACCTATGTCTGATTTGCATACTCAATCTCCTATTCCATTCTTTGCCAATGGAGCTCCTGACTTCTCTCAACAATCACAGGCTCATCACAGTCCACATGGCAATCATAATCAAGCTAGAACACCAAATCCTGTTGGTCATCCACCGAATCAGAGTGCTAAGAGTGAAAAGACAGTTCAACTCACAAACAAGGTGGAGACCTTAAAGAAAACTCTATCTCAAGTCACAAATGATATGGCTCAGCTTAAACTAAACCCCTCGCAAAACCAAGGTAATTATGCTAATCAGGGTAATTATTAGAATCACAACAATCACAACCAGAGGAACTATCAAGGCCAAAACTTCCCTAACCAAGGCTATCAAAATCAAAATAGAGGGTATAACCAAAGGCCAAATAACAACCGACAATGGAATATAGGGCCAAATAATGGTGGGGTTTCTCACAATTATCAAGCTAATGAGGACAAACCACATACTGCAAATGTGGTTGACCTCAATTTTATGACTAACTAGTTTAGGCTGCATGATATTGCAACTCATTTTGAAGTAAACTATCCTGAAATGGAGAAGGTCATGAAGATGGAACAGGAAGATGCCCAAAAGTTCCAAGGGAATTAAAATAAAGGAGGTGACGCAGTAGATACAACAATGGTTTATGACCTCTTTGAAGAAGAACCTTCATTCCCAATGCAAAATCAGAATGAACTAGAGGAAGATGTGTATGATGCCCAAGCCTTTTAGACAAAGGAATGACACTTCCTAATAAATCAGAATAAGGGTCCATTCACTATATCAGCACCACCTAACCATATTGTTCCTTTGAATCAAGGTGCTAATAACAACCCTCCTCCACCAAAGGGTCCACCTGACTTTCATAACAAAGGTAATTCATCTAGTGTTTTCAAATGTAATGGAAGCTATAACATAGAATTTGATATTGTTTCTGAGATACAGAAACAAAAACCTCTTTATCATACTTTGACATCCTAAAGTGGTGCCCTGCCCAATGAGAGATAGTGCTGAAAGCTTTGGAAGAAGTTGATAAATCAAAAGGGAAAACCAAGGTGGCAGCCACTGTGGACATGAACGCAGCTTTATTCAGAAGCAAGGTAAGTACCCCATCATTTATTTTAAGTTTGAGAATCTGTGGGAAGAATATACATAATTGTTTGCTAGATTCAGGGGCTTCTGGCAATGTGATGCCATTTTTTGTATACAAGAAATTGGAATTGAGCCATGTCCAAAAAAATAATAAGGTCATCCAACTTGATAAAATAGAGGTTAATGTAGTTGGAGAATTGAGAAATATACATGTACAAGTAGGGTCTGACCCTAGGATTTGAACCAATATGGATATTCAAGTAGCAGACATTCCCAAGACTTATGGTATGCTATTGAGCAGAGATTTGATGAAAAGTATAGGGCTCTCCCTCGACTTTTCACATATGTGGCTACCATGGAGGGGAGTTCCTATGTAGATTATGATTGAAAGTGAACCTCGCCTCAAACATATCATCACTAAATATGATTGTCCCAATGAGGTAGCTTATTTTGAAACTGAGATAGGGGTTTATAAATTATTTAATTAACATTAGAGGAATGGATGAATTATGCATAGGAAGGGAATAAATGAAATTAGTCAAATAAATAAGATTTATTTAACTAATTAGATGATGACATGGGTACCAAGGGAAAAACATGATACAAGGTGTCTAAATGATGCAATGTTGTGACAAGGTATCGTAAGAGGACAATTTTTTGGTGTCTACTTTTTTCCCCTCTTTGAGATGATGTTCAAGATGATGAGATTTGTGTCGAGTAACATCATTTCAAAGAAGTTAAGATACAGGTAAAAGAAAATGGATGGTGATAGAAAGATAGGATGATGATGGAATGATGATGCCCCCTCGAGAGGATAGGCGGGTTGAATAAACACGGGTAGGCTCTTGAAATGAAATGATAAGGGGAGGGATAAGATGAATGATGCAAGATAGAAAGTGGATGAAGGAGGTGAAAGTATGTGCTATGCTGCAATGAAGGTGAGCAACCATGATGTTTGATATATAAATAGATGTTATGCACCAAGATATAAGGACCAAGGTGACTATGTGTCTCGTGCCCCAGCGTAATACAACCTTGTCTAGACGTATGAGAAAGTAAACTTAGAGAATTAAAGTCCTAATGCACAAAAGGTATGATGTGACCTTAGATGCAAAAGATAGTGCAAAAAGCTACTCCAACATACACAAGATATGAATATTAGCTAGAATGATTCGGATTTGATACAAATGCAAGATAAAATGATAACACACACAAGCAAGCAAGCAAGCATGCACAAATGATACAAAAACAAACAAGGTATTGCCCCTGCCAAGCTATAAACTATTAATTGATTGATTGATTGATGATGATGATAGTGTTTTCATTGTGGGGAGTGGCATATCCCTAGAGCAACACAAGGATGATGATAATTAATTGATTGATTGGTTGATTTGGTTTACGACAAAATTAGGATCAAGACCAAAGGATGTGATTGGATAATTTGACAAGATTGATTGACTTGATTGGTATGGATTAAGGATTGATGTGCATTTGGATTATTGTTCAGAATGATTTGATTGATTTGAAGAAACAATTTGTAATGATATGATGATTGATTGGATGATAGGATGTGATGAATTGAATAGCAGAATTGATGTGATTGGAATGATTTAGGTCAACTGAAGTGATTTGATTAGATGATTGATTGATTGAATTGAGGAATTGATTTGATTGGAATGATTTAGATTGATTGGATTGATGAAGAAATGAATTGATTTGATGATAATGATTAGATTGATTAGAAGAAGTGATGTGGTTTGATTTTATTGCTTGGATTTTTGTTGGCTATTTGATTTTTTATTTTTTTGGATTTTTTTAGGACCCTTTTCCATTTTTTTTGGACTTGTGAAATGTTCTGATTTATTTTTTGGATTTTTGAAATGTTTTGATGTTTTTTGGATTTTTGAAATGTTTTGATGTTTTTGTATTTTTGAAATGTTTTGATGTGTCAAAGAATGAAAATTTGAGTAGCCTTTGTGCTAGAGACCAATGACAAGAGGAAAACCAAGTCTAGGTGCAAGGAGATAGATGGGATCGATGGATGAAATGGGGGTAATGGGATAAGCGATAAAAGAATCATGATATATGGATGGATGGAAAGGATAGGTCATAGTGAATGGAATGGATGTATGCATCATAAGAGAGCAAGGATGTGATTTCCAAAGACTATGTTGCATAGGAATAACATGCCCCATTCTAGGTACAAGACTTAGGATTTTTTATGACAAAACCTATGACAATAGGATAATGGTAGGCTTGGTTTAGATAGGATGAGGTATGTCAAGGGATACCCAAAACATGTTTCAAAAATTTTCCCCTATATCTTCACCAAGATCAAAAGAAGAAGGGTGGATGAATGGACTCAATATGATAGGTATGCATGAATAGACACAATATGATGGCTAAAGATGGCAGGTAAGATGGAAATGATATGACATGAAAATGATAGGTTGGATAGATAAGACATTGTGCCCCTAAGTGTAAGTGACATAGAAGATAAACCTACACATGACACCTATTTGCTAGGTTTTCATCATGGTACTTATCCAGGGCTCCTGTTTACCAGGTTTTCACTGTTGGATGAAGGGATTTCTCTTTTTCTTTTTTTTGAATATTTGACCTTTTTGGATGGGAGAAGGAGAATATGGATAGGAGGAATTTGAGTGTCTAGTTTCATGAAAGGTGATAGTCCCACTAGGGATGGATGTCATTGCATGGACCATGTCAAATGTCATTATGCTCATAGAGGTTGGTAAGGGATGACATGAAAGGGAGATGGAGTAGGTAGATGATGGATTATGATGTGGATTATGTAGGGAGATAATAGGGATTATATGGTACTTTTGGAAAAGATGAATGGGGAGGCTTAGCCAAAAGCATGGACCATAGGAAGATGGTGGGGGAGATATGTAGGATAATGAGTGAAGGATGAGGAGATGGAGGTATGTGGAATTGTTGGGAAATGGAAGGGAACCATGACCAATGGTTGTACACACTGTGATAAATGTTGAAGCTTTTGATGTGGATGGGGTGTAGAAAGCAATGAAAATGTTTGATTAGGAGGTGGTGGATGTAGTGCTTTAGGTACCCACATAGACTTAGTATTTTTATTAATTTTGTTTGGCTTGTGGGTTTTAGGAATTTGAGACTTTTGAATGGAATGAGAATGTGGGGTGGAAGTGGATGGTTGGGATTTTTGTGATGTGGATGCCTCATATAACTTGATTTCCTTTTTCTTAGGTACCCAAACCATTTTTGTTTTGGCCTTTACTTTTGGAGGTATGGGATTATATAACTTTCTAGATGTATTTTTCTTTGACTTTTTGTATTGATGTCCTAAGGAATGAGAACCCTTAGGATTTTTTTCTTTACAGGTAGAGGCATTGAAATTATTTCTTTTGAATCCCATGGGTATGGTGGAATGCGTGGAAGCTTCATGTTTATACAATGTGTGCATTTGTTGTTCAAGATTAGGAATGTTAGGGTATTTATGGATAAATGGATAAGAGGATTGAATGGTAGGGATATTAGGTGCTAGGAGTAATGGTGGTAAAGTGGATGGAGGGATACTAGGAGTTAGAAGCAATGGTGGCAAAGTGGATGGAGGGATATTAGGAGTTCGAAGCAATGGTGGTAAAGTTGATGGTGGAAGGTGTACGGTCACATGCTTTTGACATTTGTAGGATGATGGAGGGGGGATGGAAACACATTTTTTAGGGATACAATAGGCTTTATGATGGAAAGTGGACTTAGGATGCACGGAGGAAGTACCAACATCTTAAGGTTGTTGTCCTTGGGGTGTAGGTCCAAGGCCATAAGAGCATGGAGGGACTTTGACATGGATGGGCTCCAAAATACCTTGTTTATGAAGGTATAGAAATTTACCTTGGTGGTTCATGTTTTGGAGTGTGAAATGGACAATGGGAATAGGTGTAGGTGGAACACTTGACACAAGTTCCTTATTGGATGGAGAAAATGAAGCAATGGAAGATAATGGTTATTGTTGTTCTAAGGAGGAACAATCATGAATGAAGGTGGAAAGACCAATAGGATATGATCAAGGACTTGCAATGGGGTCGATAGTGGGCGATGGAGGATCATTAGGATCTTGATTATCATTGTGTTCACTTAGATCCAAGGCATTTTTTTGATCTTCTATGTTGGCTTGGGAGGAATGTGTCTCATCAAGCGTAGTGGATGTTGATAGATCATGGATAGGACTAGGTGGAGGTGAATTTGGAATATCTTTCTCATGGATGGGTATACGATCAAGTTGCTCATGGATAGGCTCTTCATCATTATGGATATCATCTTGATCATAAAAATGATATATATTATGGATAGGTTGGATGAAAATGATTTGATCTTGATTAGGACTAGGGCTTGATGTTTCCACATGCTTGGTAGTAGACTCTTGATATAACTCTTGGGTTGCTTGAATGGAAGTGGAAGGGGATTTCTTATGGAGAGACTTGGCATGTTCTTGATGGTCAACAACATAGGGGCATGAAAGAGGGTGACTTGAACTTATGATAGAAGAATCTTGAATTGGATCAAGGGGTTGTGGATGACAAGGTTAACTTGAATGACTTGGCATGATGTTTGAGGGCTCTTTTGTTTTTTCAAGTATATGTGTTGGAGGACATGGCGATGCTTGATTCCTTGCTTGTAGCCCTTGGGTCACATGGTTTGGAGGTGTAGGGGTGGAAGGTGTTGGCTTAGGATTTTTATTTTTATTGTATAGTGGTATGATATAATTAGAGAGTGCATAACCTATATCAGTGTTCCCCTTGTCAATGGTTGCATTATAACTTAAAGGCTCTTGATTTTGTTGCCCCGATGGACTTAAATTCACATGTTTTTGTTGTGATGTGGCTTGATAGGTTGATGTGGCATTGTCATGCAAAGAAGTGGATGGATTATATTGGTATGAGGTGGAAGGGTGATAATGAATGGATAGGGGATGATGTGGTGGTTGTTGGATTTGAAAAGTGGCCATGAGGTATTGGGCTTGAGCTAGAAGGTGTTGGATTTGAGGTGACTTGTTTGCTTGAAGTTTTTGTATTATGTCATGGAATTCGTGAATGAGTTGTTGGGGTAAAGGTGCTTAAATTTTTTTAACTCTGTGAAGCAAGTGAACAACCTCTTGTACTATGTCTTCCAATGTTTTCATGGTGTAAAATGATGTTGATTGGATTAAAGAGATGATGATGACTAGGAAATGATATGAAATGACAAGATTGTATGATTTGGATGATGTGGCAAGTGTTTATTGGAAGTTTGACTTGGGCACTATCAAACACAATATTTCACATGTAAATGCAAGAAACAAACACACCAAACACAATGATAATTTTTTCTTTGAAGATTAGATGTTATGATTAAGCAAACACTTGAATACACAACAACAAGCCCTATGACTAGTCAAGCAGGGTATGGCCAATTAGGTCTCAAGCTATTTTGCACAAGGTTGAATAAGGAATGATTTGAAAGCAAAATCCTACCACACAGCTGGGAGAAAGGGGTAACCCACCCTTCACCTTCACTTCCCAAAGGTATAAAGTTCTTTGGGGCTTAGCCAAGAGTGACAAGATTTTAACTTCCAAACAAGTGTGTCTTTTGATTCACGCTTCGATTGAAGTCATCCCCAGGGGTGATGAAATCCCCTAGCAGGCCTCCTATGAAGGGTTTGGAAAAAATAAACCAAGTGAGGTGTTTGTGATCACACACACACTTGATTCACACTCGCAATTGTTAATTTACCCTTAGAAAGGAAATGTGTGTAAAAAAACTAAAGCACTTGTTCTTTTTAACCCAAAATCAAGATGTGATGGAAGACAATGATTAATTTTAGACCTAATTTTTTAAGTGTGATTGAAGAAAAAATTCGTTTTAAGCCAATTTCAATGATATGATCAAACAAGATTTGATTTTGTGCCCCAAATTGAAATGTGTGACAAACAATATTAAGAGATTAAAAATGGAATGTGTGCACCTGATTATTCACTTTCCAAATTTTTTTTGTGATTGATCCCAATGTTTTTCCAGCTCTGTATGATTCACCAACAAGTCACCAAAACAAAAAGAAACAAATTACAAATGTGCTGGAACAAAAATCATATGCGCTGAAGAATATATGAGAATTTGAGAACTTTAAATTTTTCAAAGTTGATAAACACATACACTATTTCATATCTTATGAAATTCTACCCTATTTCAAAAAAAAAATCTCTGAAAAAGACCAAAAACTGACCAAGATACGACCATTTTAAGATTTACTAAAAAAAATACTAAAACAGAGGTATATGCGCTAAAAGAATTATTGAATGCGCTAAAAAAGTGTTAACTATGTCAAATTTGATAAAAACCTGCAGTATTGGATAGCTTATGAAATTCTACCCCATTTAAAACAAAAAACCTCTGAAAAAGACCAAAAAATGACCAAGATACAACCATTTTAAGATTGACTAAAAAAACTGCTAAAACAAAGGTATATGCACTAAAACAGACCCTGTATGTGCTAAAACAATGTCAGATGCACTAAAACAGTGCCAGATGAGGTAAAAAAAGTCCCATATGCGCTACAAAAAACCTTAAATGCGCTAAAAGAAGTCCTAAATGTGCTAATTTTAATTTTTTTAATTTTAAATTTTTTTAATGAAATGGACTAAATATATGCACCATTTTGTTCTGTATATGCATCAAAATAGTTCCTGGATGCACCGAAAGACCTACAAAAGCATTGTTAAAATCCCTGGATGCACTACAAAAACCCTCAGATGTGCTACAGAAACTCCCGGATGCACTAAAACAGAAAATTTTGCCAAAAATCCGAATTCTAGAAGATGAAATCCTATCAGAAAACCTGCAAATAGATGTTAAAAATGGGGCAAGGCCCCACTGTGGGTGCCAGAAATGTAGATAGGAAAAAAATTCAAAAGGTTTAATGTAATGTTGAAAATAATAAACTGATTAAATCCTATCAAGCACCATGAAGCACAAACTAGAATGAAAATAAAAATAAAGGAAGAACATGCAAACCAATTTTCAAACTTAAATTCGATTGATCTCCATGGCTCTTCTCCACCTACATAAGAATGCAAGATTTCAAAGGTTGATTTGTTGAATGAATGTTGGTTGCTCAATTTTGCAGCATAACGACCTGATGAAGATGATAGATGGTGATGGATGGAAGATAGAAGAATGATTTTGACAACATAAGGATGTCTGAAGAATGTGATGCAAATGGCCTGTGAAAGGTTAGATTTATAGATTTTCGATGTGGACAGAGATAAGATTTGATAAGATTGATAAGGATTTGATTTTTGAAAAAAGAGGAAATACAATGAGATGAGATAAGATTTTCAAAAGATAGAAATATTTTAATTTATTGTTTTAAAGGAATTAAAACAAGATAAGATAAGATGTGAAAAGATAGAAAGATTTTGATTATCTTTTAAAGGAAATAAATCCTAAAAAAGATGAGAAGGATAATTGATAAATTATCTAATTTAAATAAATTAATTAGATACACATGAGTTTCAATTTTTGAAAGAAAGCGAGAAGATATTTTAAAGATTTTATTAATTAAATAAATATTTGATTTATTTAATTAATGTTGGATTTATGATTTCATCAATTAAATAATATAAATTATTTAATTAACATTAGAAGAATGAATAGAAATGATTTAATTAATTAAATAATATAAATTATTTAATTAACATTAGAGGAATGAATAGAAATGATTTAATTAATTAATTAATATAAACTATTTAATTAACATTAGAGGAATGGATGAATTATGCATAGGAAGGGAATAAATGAAATTAGTCAAATAAATAAGATTTATTTAACTAATTAGATGATGACATGGGTACCTAGGGGAAAAAAATGATACAAGGTGTGTAAATGATGCAATGTTGTGACAAGGTATCGTAAGAGGACAATTTTTTGGTATCTACACTCCCTAATTGGTGCAGGGTACACTACCAAAATCATTTAGAACTAACCTGCCAACCCTGCATTGGTGTTTTAAACCATGTTTCCCAAACTGAAAAGACCCACCCAAGTCACCTTGAGGCCGCTTTAGACCACTTCTCATTTGAAGCCAAAAATGCAATAATGTTAACTAGGGATAATATACCTTCAAAGGAAGTCCCTCCTCAAGCTGAACTTGCCCCAATCACAATACCAGACCAACGTAGTTACGATGAACAACCCCAAGGTTTGTTTGATACCCCTGCACTCACAAGTATACCAAAACTCAGGGGATTAATCAAAGATGCGGATAACTCAGAAGAATATCCTAGGATTACATAATATACCTATGCAAGAATCAGATATTGCACCTCATAAACCTATTGAACACCCGTTCCCAATTCTTTGATGTAAAAGATCAGGTGGCCTCACTTATGGTTCATCTTATCTAGACACCCACAACAACCTCAAAGGGATCAACCCCAGCTCATGATCAGCTATGGACCCTCACATTTGATGGATCCAAATCCAAAACAGGGTGTGGTGTTGGAATTGAATTAACCAACTCGAAAGGGAAAACATTCTTTGCTTCTTCCAAGATGCAGTTTAGATGTACTAAAAATATAGTAGAGTATGAAGCATTGGCTCAAGGACTAATGTTGGCACATCAGAAGAAAGTTACCACCTTGATGGTTAAAGGAGATTCAAAAGTGATTATTAGGAAAGTACACAGCCAATACACATGTCACAATAAAAGGCTGGCAGCTTATAGAAATCAGGTATGGAACCTGATTGAAGAATTTGATTCCTTTGGGGTTAGTTTAATCCCTGGAGAGGAGAATCAAATAGTTGATTCATTAGCTATTACCGCAAGTACCTTGGAACCCATGCAAGGCTCCAAGCTTAAGAGATTCTTAGTAGAGTTGATATCCACCCCGACTATTCCTAATAATGTTAGGAACTTTCAAGTCTTCGATGATGATCAACATATCCTTGATTTTCTAGAAAGCTCACATGTTTTTGAAGGACAAATCATTGATGAGTCCGATAGGAATCAAGGAGACTGGAGCCCTGAAGACTGCTATACAGAGGGGGTCCTCAATTTAAAAAGTAATAGCATTCCCAAGGGAATGGTGGCCTTAGAAAGAATTTTTGATTCAAACCCAAGGGCTCAGGAAAAGGTGTCAAACAAAGATAAAGGAGGTGAATATGAAACTGTTAACCTAGCTGATTCTGGCCCTAAAAGAAATGTTTACATAGGGAAAGCCTACCCTAGAGCGATTAGAAAAGATATATTGAGGGCACTAAAGAAAGATATTGCTGCAATAGCTTGGGGGTATGAAGATCTAAAAATATTTGATACCTTTGTGATAACTCATACTATTCCTTTGAAGCCTAAAGCTAGACCATTTCTACAGAAACAACGTCCTGTCAATGCCCTGATTGAACCACTGATCTTTAAAGAAGTTCAGAAATTACTTTCTACAAGAATAATCTTCCCTGTACAACATTCAACATGGGTGGCTAATTTGGTTCCAGTTCGTAAGAAGATTGGAGAGATCAGGCTATGTGTAGATTTTAGGAATCTGAATAGAGCTTTGGAAAAAGACAACTACCCACTCCCTTCTCTAGATAAAGTCTCAGAAACTGTTAATGGGTCTCAGATAATATCATTCCTGGATGGTTATTCTGGATACAATCAGGTGATTGTTAATTATGAAGATAGAATGAAGACAACCCTGACTACTAAGTGGGGAACATTTGCTTACAGAAGGATGCCATTTGGTTTGATAAATGTTGGAGCAACGTTTCAGCATGCTATGGACGTAGTGTTCAAAGATTTGATTGGTAAGTGCATCATTGTTTACATGGATGACCTGACAGTATTCTCTAAAGATAGACTAAACCATGCTGTAGACTTGGCTAAAGTTCTTGAAAGATGTATCCAATATGGTGTCTCCCTGAACCCTAAAAAGTGTGTGTTTGGGGTTTTTGAAGGGAAACTTTTGGGACACATAATCTCAGAAAGAGGGATATCAATAGATCCAGACTGATTTGAGTCTATTTTAAAGTTAACCATGTGAGGAAGTAAGAAGGAAATGAGATCTTTCTTTGGAAAGATCAACTTTGTGAGAAAGTTTATCACAGGTTTTGCAGAGATTGTTAAACCTTTGAACGAAATGATGAAGAAAGATGCTAAAATAGAATGGAGTAACAAGGCAAAGGCTGATTTTTCTCAAGTCAAGCAATCCATTTTGGAAGTGCCAATCCTCACCAACCCTAACTACTTGAAGCCATTTTATATTTATTCTTTTGCCTTTGAACACTCATGCGCAGTTGTTCTGACACAACAAAGAGAGGAGGGGGATGAGAGGCCAATTTCCTTCATGAGCTCTCCCTTCAATAATGTTGAAGTCAAGTATCCACCTCTTGAGAAACAAGCTTTTGTACTGGTTAGAGCTATCAAGAAGTTCAGGCACTATATCCTTCAAAGTCAGATTATTGTTGTGATTCCTGATGCAGCTGTAAAGTCTCTACTTATGCAGAGCGAGTTGGGAGAATGGAGGGGGAAATGGATGGCTATTCTATAGGAGTTCAATCTAGAGATTCACCCTATGAAACTTGTCCGAGGTCAAGGCCTGTCTAAATCAATGGCGGATACTGGTGAGAACATTATTTGTCAGTAGTACACAACACAGTCCTTTTCTAATGACCCTTGGTATGCCGATATTATTTATTTCATGCTCAATAATCGATGCCCAAAGGGAATGAATACAACTTAGAGGAGAGCATTGAAAATGAAAAGCTCTCGTTATATGCTCAAAGGAGGATTGTTATACAGGAAGAATTTTGAGGGAGTTTACCTACGATGCCTTGATCAGCAAGAGGCTAAGCATGCAATTGCTGAATTTCATGGGAAACATGGCATAGGCCATGGTTCTGCAGATTTGTTAGCACATTAGATCCTTAAATCTAGTTATTATTGGTCGTGTGTGTTCAAGGATGCCCACCAACACATAAGGACATGTCATGTATGTCAAATTTTTGCATCAAGAGAGCACCATTCAGCCATGCCATTGTAGCCTATTTATGAGGTAAGGTCATTTGTCCAATGGGCACTTGATTTTGTTGGGGTAATTAATCCTAATTCTTCTACAAGACACAAATTCATTTTGACCGCCATGGATTACTACATGAGATGGACATAAACTATACCTTGCAAGAATAGCACAACAGAAGTAGTAATCAAGTTCCTCACTGAATGCATCACAACCAGGTTTGGAGTACCCTTTGTACTGGTATGTGACAATGGTCCTGCCTTTTCTTCTATCAAGTTCATTTCATGGGCTTATGATCATAAGATTGTTTTAAATTATTCCTCAAACTATTATCTGCAAGGAAAATGAGTTGCATAATCAATTAATAAGAATCTCTTAGGAGTAATCAAAAAAAAATTAGAGAACAACCCTAGAGATTGGCATACCTAGCTAAGATTTGATTTGTGGGTAGATAAGACTAAGATCAAGGCTACTTTAAAGACTTCACCTTTTAAGCTAGTATATGGGCAAGATCTCATGTTCCCCATTCACTTGCAAATACCTGTCATGAAATTTATGCAAGAATTTTACTCTAATGATGATAGGATTGAAGTAAGGTTAGTTGGCTTGCTGAGATTAGAAGAGAAGAGAGATGTTGCTTTGTAGCAATTCTTTAGACACCAGGCTATTGTCAAACGTTGGTTTTCCAAAAGAGCCAAAATCAAGGCTTTCAGAATATTAGACCTTGTGCTACTATGGGATAAGGCTAACGAAAAGAAAGGAAATCACCATAAATTTGATAAGCTTTGGTTAGGTCCCTATCAAATTGCTAAAATCCTAGGAGAAAATGATTTCCGGCTAAGTAGTTTAGCAAGAGAACTTGTTCCATTTCCTATCAATGGACAATTTCTTAAACATTACTTTGGATCTTGAAAGCTTGATATTCTTGATGGGTTTATATACGTAAATAATTTATTGTTTTGTATGTAAATAGTTTTGTTGTTTTCCTTGTTTGCCTTTTCTTTTGTTCGTTTGCTTGTTCCTTTTTTTTCCTTGTGGGGACCTTCATTTTATATAGTTGATGAAGAGGTTGTTATCTAAAGTATACTTTGGTTTCCTAGAGAGAGGTTGGTTTAGATATTTTTAGGTTTTCTGGTTGGATGATTTTGTCCTAAATTCATTGTTTCATGTCCATTGTCAATGAGAGTTGTGGAAAGTCTTGAAAGCAAGGTGAAAAGTAAACAATCTTCATTAACTACGACTGAATCTGCAACAAATAATCAAAAACATCTCCTTTTGTAATGGTATATTTGTCTTAGGGCGATGGTGTTGTAAGATTTGAATGAAAAATCTGATTCCCCAAATGTTGTTATGAGGTCCATGGTAGTTTTCAACCCAGAACAGATGTCGAACATCTGACATATTGAGAAAGAATTGAATGAAATATCTAAAACTCCAAGAGAAAAGAAAAAAGAGAGAACTATCTAAGAAAAGAAAACTCAATATGAATGGGTGATTCCAATATCTCTACTAGGGCTATGGACGCTTGACTGGTAGTAGAGCAATGCTATGAGAAAACTAGAGGTATCTCCATTGGAGCTATGGATGCTTAACTAGCAGCAGAGCAATTCCTAGGATATCATTGCACAACAACTAAAGGGAATCAACTCATGTAGTTCAAATCTTGCACATTATTGTTCAAAAGATGAGGAAAACTTTGTAAAAGGGCGATGCACCATCAAGGACACACATAGATTCAAGGGTAGCCAGTGTTGATTTGCATTTGAGATTCTAGCTCAACCTTGGTTGTTAAAGCTGACCTAACTCGAATTATGATGTCCATAAACTAGGAGTTCTGGGTGACTGAATCCTTCGATTTCTTGAAAATGGTTAAACCATTTTCCCAGCCAAGTCACCAATTGTTATGCCTTGCATAACCACCCCATTTTAAACTTGTTTAAAATAGGTCCCCCTTGTTTTTTTTTGTTTCCTTTGGCCTTTTCTTTTCTACCTTAGTTCTTTTGTTTTGTTCTGGCGGACGTGGAACCGAGACCGAAATCGAACTTTGGAATTTCTCCCAAGTTCTGGTTTTTGTTCCATTCCTAGATTTGGTTTTGCCAATTCTTTTGTTTGTTTTGGTGGAAGCGAGACGTGGACCGAAACCAAACTCTGGAACTTTTCTAAAGTTCCAAGTTTCGGTTTCGTTCTGGTCCCGGTTCTGCCGAACTCATTTGTTTTACCTTTTGTTCGCTCGTTTAGTCTTGGGGTATTTTTCTCCCCTTCTTTTTCTTTTTTCTCATCTTTTTCATAATTTCTTTATGTGTTGTCAGAGGTGGATCCGGGATGGAAACCAAACCTGAAACTTGGAGAAAGTTCTGGGTCAGGTTTTTGTTCCCCTTCCATCCCCATTGTGGTTCACCCAGGATCGGTTTTTACTCTGATCCCGCTTGCATTCTTTTTTGTGTTTGTTCCTTATGTTTGGTCTCTTTTTGTAGGGCCAAGTTTAGAATGGATTTGGGATATGGAGTTGTTACCAATTTCACTTTCCTCATCTAGTTCTGACTCCGCCCCCGCTTTGTTGTGGTCCCGGTTGCTTTGATTTTCATGGACGCAGAGCCAGAATGTGGGCTGAACTAGGAAATGTCATTATGACATCTTTTTGATGACTGTTGGTCTCGCTGATAGGTGTTTTGACATCGGTAAGAATTAAGGGCTCTATATGACTCATAAAGAATGTGATAGTCTTGCAGATGAGTCTGCTATGGACTTCGGTGAGAGGTCTCAGCAATATTGTCGATAGCGATAGTCTGGGCAATTGTCTTGGATATCGGTATGACTCTTGCAGCTCGTTATGACCTCTTGCTGATAGTTGTAAGTTATGCCAATACCATCGGTGGAGCATTGTAGCATCGGGGAGAAACGACTAGTGTCTCACCGACATGTGATTCTGCTTGAATTAATTTTGACCATTTGAAGATCCTACATGGTATGAGGTTTTTTCTGCCCCTGCTGGTATTAAAGGAAAGATTTGTTTCTGGTTTGAATTTCGTTCCGCCTCCAGTAGAGTTGAGTCTCTTTTTGAATGAAAGATATATGAAAGGTATAATGAATGATGATATTTTTCTATGCTTTTAGATGACTAATGAGGGCATTGTTTTGCAGGGTTAAAGCATGACACGAATGTCAGATGCTGCTTCTCAAGAGGGTCAGCTTGAAGAAATATCTAGAAAGAGAGGAAGAAGCCATGAGTCTTAATGATGGATGGGATGTCTACTAGAAAAAGTAGATTGATATTAATTACAATGCTTCAGAACATTCAAGGAAGCTCTGGAAAGAAGTCTTGAGGTCAGACACAAAGGCTACGAGTTAATGAGGATGGTTGTAAAAGATTTGGAAACCATGTCTAAGAGCGATCTTTCACTGACATAAATAGAGTGCATGCATTTAATGCATCTTGGACTTTGTTCAAACCCATTTTCTATAACCAACTTATTTTGTAAACCCTAAAATGGGGCCAACTCATTTTTGGCACATTTTGTATATATGGCGTTTTCGCCTCTTTGTAAAAATATAGAAATAATAGATAGAGACAATAGAAATAAGAGAAGAGATAGAGAGGACAGATAGATAAGGGACCTTTTTTTTAAGATTTAGCAAGCTAGGGTTTTGCAGGAAGTTAGGAATTTTTAGTTCAATAGGAAGAGGAAGTAATGTATCTTCCAGATCTTCTTAGTATAGATGGAGATAATTGGAAGATATGGGTTTTCTTTACACTAGTGATCTTGCCATATTTGTAAATGTTGTTTATCTATTTCACCAATAGTAGAAGGAACCAAATTTAAATCTACTTCATATTGTGCTCCAGAATGGTATTTATCTTGGATTAATCATTTGATTTGAAATCTTTCAAGGAATGAAATTTTATCTTATGTTTTGTTTAAATGATGATTTGCAATCTACTATTAAATTTTGCACTGAGAATGAATGAAACTTTGTATTAATTACAAGTTAACATTATTCTGCAATTTTAGTTTAGGAATTCCTTGGAAGGTAAGAAGTCTAATTAGTTGGATGAATCAACATTCTCTTCAGTTTAAAAACTTTAATCTATCTTTTTCTATTTCTTTAAAACCACTGGTTAAAGAAGGTTTAAATATATGTTTGATCTTATAACAATCCAAAAGCTCAAAACCAATAGGCCCCTTGAATATTATAGCCATATTGACCACTTCGTGAAATAGCAATGTTGTGTACCAACATCAAAGACCTTGGGAGGTGATTAGTTTGATTTTTGATTGTATTTCTTAGGAGTGGTGAGATATTTCACTTTTATCTTACCTACATATTGTGGGTCAACTTGGCACCATGAATAGGTCCCCCTTGTTTTTGTTTTGTCCTTGGTGTTTTGTTTGGGTCTTAGGAATTGTTCGTTTTTCTCCTAAGTCCTTGTTCCTTTTGGCCTAGCAGAATCAGAGTCAAAATGGAAGCTAGATTTAGAAATTTTACAAAGTTCCAAGTCCAGATTCGGTCTTGGTCCCGGTCCCACCTTTTTTTTGTGTTCTTTTCATTGTCTAGTGTTTGTTTGCACTCTTGGGTCTATTTCTCCCTTGAGTTGTTTCTTGTTTCCTTGTGTTTTTTTTTTCTTTGGAAGAAGTGGAATCGGAGGTGGAACTAAACTTGGAACTTTGTAAGAGTTCCAAATTCTTTTTTGTTCCCACTCTCATTCTCACTCGTTTGCTTTGTGTTGTTGTTTTTGTTGGTGTCTAGGCCAAGTCCAATTTTTTTCTTGGTCTCACTCCCCATTGTTTCTATTGTCCTTTTCTTGGTTTTTTCCTTTGTCAGGAGCAGAATCAAAACTGAAAATGAACTTGGAACTTTGTAAAAGTTTCGGTTCTGGTTTTGGTTTTGATTCTACCCTCGTTTCCCTTTCTTGTCTATCCTTGCCGTGGGACCAGAACTAGGTTTGAAGTTGGATAAGAGACTTGTTAAGGGTTTCTTGTTTTGTTTCAGATCTGGGTCCATCTCTACCCCGCCTTTGGTTTCCACACTATTTGATTACTCTTTTTATTTTATTTTCTCTACTCCCGATCGATCGAATTTATTGCATTAATTACAGCCTCCTCACACGTGTGAAATGATTTTAAAACCTTAATCGAGGTTAAATAGCTCATTATATTTTTTATCCAACTTGTTTTAGCAAACCAAAGCCAACATAACTTCAAGAGGAGCATGATTTGATTGTTGAGGCACATTGGTGAGAGAATTCTTTTCCAGTTTTAACCTTTCTTGTTGGCACTTCAAGGAAGGGTCTTTTCCCACTCTTTTCCTTTTTGTGTTTGTTGTTCTACTTTCACGTTTGTATTTGTGGTGTTCTTTCACATTCATGAGACTTTTTTCCTATGAATCTTCACTCATTCCTTGGTGTGTTTCTGGTTTTGTTTTTGTCCTTTTCTATTTTTTGTTTTGTTTGTTCTACCTTTCCATTTGTTTCTTTTTCATTCTGCTGTCATTTTCATGGTAGGTCCATTTTGTCATGCCCTAGTTTCTAACTAGGGTTTCATTTGATGGGGTCCTATTTTCTTTAAATACTTTAAAATATGTTTAGGGACCCCTTTGATCTTATTTCCATGTTGGTTCAATGATTTTCATGTTAGGTTTTCGATGCCCTAATTATTTGAGTCAATGTGTCATACAAACGAGGGTTTATGTGATGACCTTTACAATATCCAACCTTAGAGTTCAATTTGTTCTTTATTCTATTAATGGGTGAGGTTAAGCCCCTTTGTCTGAAGTTCCCTTATGATCCCATGTGACCCAAGTCTAAAGGGTCATGTGATCGCACTATTAAGAAACTGCTTCATTTTGAATGGTAAACTGGCAGAAGTGGAACCAAAGTGGAGGTCGAACATGGAACTATTGATTGGTTTCAAGTCTAATTTCTATTTTGATCTTGGTTCTAGTCTCAATCTTGCTTTGTGTTGATATTGTTTCCCATTCTTGATTCTTCTTTGATTTCACTTCTGGTGAATATGAAAATTGGCCATGTATGGAAAATTTTCCTAAGGAACTAGAGAGTGGTATTGGATGATGTATTGATTATCATACTTGTGTTCATCTAATCCATGGTTTTATTATAGAAATAGAAGATGTTTGGAGCATCAGAGGAGGCTTCACAAAGGAGCCAAGCCTAACAGGATCAAGGTGGAACAACTCCCATATACTTTAAGGTATAAGCACCAAAGTCCTACCATTATAGCTAGCAAGGGGGACTCAGATTAGGAGGATATTACAGATACAAACATGGGCTCATTCAACTATGAAGATTTGTATGAATAAAAAATTAGTGAAGATGTAACAGGGAGAACTCAAAGAATTTTTCAATCTAGTTTGGAACAAATTTCCCTCTTTCCTCTATCTATCTAGTGTCCAAATTTAATACTCACTACAGCTAGAGCCTACAATCCTACTACCAGACAATGTGTAGAATTGCATGGGAACATCAATATTGACCTTACACCAAAGATGATAAGGTTCATGTTTAATGCACCTACTCCACAGAATCCCAAGCAGCTCAATGAGGCTAAATCCCTGCAACTCTATAGCAACAAGAAAGAGACTAGCAGAACTCATATGAATAAGAACTGGATGAGGGTTGAGAAAAATTCCCTAGCCAAGCTTCCTAATTAGCCTAAAAGATCAGATTTCTACAAGGAGATTGAAGATATAGTAATGATGCTCTCGAGAGTGTTTGGGAAGAGAGATGCCTCTCAGTTCAAGGAATAGATTTTTCCATTCATTCAGACTATCCTAGATGGTAGGTAATAATTTGATTGGCCTATGATTGTATCAGAGTGTATACACAACTAGATGCTCAGAATGAGAGAAACCAAGAGTTTCTTTATGACCTCTTATGTGATATATGTAGCAGCTAGAAGGGGTAAGTTTCATAGATTGAATGTAGTGGGAATATTGGGAGAAGCTCAAGGAAAAAAAGGGTGTGGGATCACTATGTTAAGATCACCTTATAGACTTTTGAGTCACACTATAGAAGGGTTAATGATGCATGTTTCTATATGTTATCATTAACCGTCCCATAGGAGATGCAGGCTACAGATTGAGCAGGGACGTTATGTTGTTTATTGTAGAGTGGGGACATTGGTATATCCAATACCCCAAGTTCATTTATTTTAGGCTAGCTGGTTTTGATGGCCACCCTCATCTACTCCCTAGGTGTTGCAACAAAAGAATTGTCTTGATGGAATTCATCTATCAAGCTATAGCATTTAATTTTAAGTTTTCCAATAAGCACAAGACTGGTTGCCACAAATTTACCATGAAGTTGGGTGAGTATAGCTATGCACACATAGTGAAAAAAAAAGATAATATATGATGAGTTAATCCATTTAAATTTGGGTTTGTACACCTCTAGGAAATATTTTGACCCTAAACACAAGATGTAGGCCTTGCTTCCTAATGTTTTTGATAAACACTTCAATCTACTGGAAGACTTTTGGGTTGATCTACAAGATGACTATGATTTGAGAAGAAGAAACTATGAGAGATTTCCCATCCCACTAATGGTTGAGTATGGGGTAAAGGAGGACATTCATGACACATTTTCAGATGATGGGCTAACCTTGGATCTCCAATATGATGTTGAAAATATAGGCACAAAGGAATTAGAAACAGTAGATTGGAATGTAGAGGAGTCCATTGATATCAAGTAGATTGCAAGGCCATTATTGGATAGGAGCATCCAATGGGAGGTTATGAGAATCAAGGAGCTAGAGGCTCAGACCTCTAAAAAGAGAAACGTCGTAGGAACCACTCAAGTGTACAAGAGAACAAAAAGAATAATGGATCCTAAGGAGCCCTTATAGTTTTTCCCTCCTAATTCTAGAGAGGAGTTTGAACCTATAATCCTTGCTCAAGATGTTTCTGAAGCACATGGAGAAGAGGCCGCAATAGAACTTGGTGCCTCAACAACTGCTGAAGGTGAAACATCAACTCAACCTCCCTTTGTAGAGCAACCAAGTGGGGAAATGACTATGGGAAGCCTTCACAAGGAAGTTGAATCCTTGAAAGAGAAGGAGCCTGAAATTGAGATTCATGACATCGAAATAGATTCTGATGCTACCCCATCTGATAAGGAAACCCATGTGGTTGCATCCCTTGATGAAACTAAAGATGAAGGAACTGAGCATGTTTTAATAGAGGAAGATCAATGGAAGCTATTCGAGGATGCTAAGAGAGACGCAGATGCCAAGGTACAAGCTGAGGAACTTTCCAACTAGAAGGAGATTGATGCTAAGGAACAAGTTGATGCATTGATCAAACAACAAGAATTGGAGGCTAAATCCAAGGATGATGAACTAGCTAAGCAACAATAGAAAAGAGAGCAGGAACTCAGAAATAAAGAGCAGATAGATAAATTGGAAATGCTGAAGAAAACCCATGATCTTGAGGAGGAGAAATCTAGACAAAGGAGAGAAAGAGAAGCCCTTGAGGCTATATTCAAGGATTTTGAGGAAGGCCATAGAAGAAAGGAAGAGGAAGAACACCTACAAAGAGAAAAGGAGGGTGAAAAACTTGCTTTGTATGAACATAGGTCTAAAGAGGCATGGGACAAGGTCAAGGAGCTTAAAAAAAAAAGAAACCAAATGTATGAGGAGAGGAGGTTGGAAGAAGAGCATTTGAAAAAGGAATTGGAAGCAAATAGGTTGTAGTAGAAGAAGGCTAAGAAATAAGTTGAAAGGTTGGCACAAGAGGCTACATAAAGAGAACAAAAAAATGTGCAAGAGGTTGATTCTCAACCTAGGACCACCATATTGCAACCTGTTTCTTCTGCCATTGTTGCCTCTTCATCAACACAAGTGGTCACCACTCCTACTGCTCCAACATGGTTAAAGCTTGATCTTGAGAGAAAGAAAATAGTTCAACCTCAACCTTTGAATTGGGATGAGATGATGGAGATAGAGAAGGAAAGACCCAAGAAGAAGGCTAGAGATCCTCATTCTACGAAGCTCACAGATGCAGGAGAGATTGTTGTTGAATGCGCAATTCCAATGGTGGATAAGGATAGAGAAGAAATGAAAATAACTGATTACCAATTGGGCACTTTCAATTTGGGGAGACCTACAAGGAACAAACAAATGAATCTTATTGATATTGTAGCATCCTCCACCAAATCCAGAATGACCAAATATAAACAAAAGAAGGATGAACTTAAAGCCCAATTGGATCAATTGCACAAATTCTTGAAGGATGTCTCCACTATGGTTTCTCAACAAGCTACTACTCCAGAGACCCCAATCCTACTAAGCAAGAAAGAAGTTGATGACTTAGTACAAATGAGGAGTAAGGTGGGGATGCTTGATAGGTGGATTGATAGGCTCAATCAGGAGGTTGGTGAAATGTTCGTTGATAGTTTTAAAGTTCATGAAGATGCACTTGAGTTGGTTGAAGAGATGAATCAACATGTTGAGGTCCTAGAGAAACAAGATGAGGAGTATAGAGAACATGTTAAGAAATTAAAGGACATCAGCAAGGTGCCTAAGTCAACTCTTTTGGAGCAATCAATCCTTGAGTCAGATAATGCAGATTTTATTAAGAAGACATTAAGCATAATTTGATTTAGATCCAAATTCATCTATGAGCATAAAAATGAAGTTGAAGAAGCTAGTAAAGACTCGAATGAGAAAATTGATGAATTGGAGGTAGTGGTTGCTATTTTTCTCAATGTTGACATCCCAATCAAAGAAGGTCTTCCTCTAGATAAGTTGAGGGAGAAATGGAGTAGTAAATTTGAGGAAGTGATGCAAAAAGAATATGATGGAGAATATTTGTTGTTGGATAAACTCATGGACATCAAGGATGAGGTAAAAGCTACTAGGAGGGAACTAATCAAATTGAAAGATATGCAAGAATTCACCTCAGCAAAGTTAAAGAGAATTAATTTTGAGGATAGTTGGATTGATGGACCTAATCTAGAAATTATTCAACAAGTATTCTCTAGTTATGATGAGTATCTCCTTGACCAAGCAACATAGGAATGAGTTTCTAGCAAAACATTCTCTTCTTGATGGTCAACTTCCTCTTATCTACAATTTTGTAGGGTTTTGACATGAATTAAACAAAATTTCCCATCCACTAGTTCTACCTTCTTCCTTGGGCATCATATTTTGTACAATAGGGCAATGAACCCTTGAATTGAGGATCAACTAGTCTAATTTCTTCATGTAGTTCTGATTCCTTGATTAGTGGATCTCAATTTCTGATTGAGAGAAATTCATGCATGGCGTGCCTAGATGTAATTTTTGGCTCCATTTGGTAAAGGTCAGCTAATTGAGGAAGGATTAGCCACCTGATATGATAGTATATAGGAATCATAGTCTTAGGATTTCATAATTTTTAGCAAGATACTTTGAAAGTTCTATTGAACTTGGATACTTTTTTTATAGTTTTATACAATTTCATGTTACTATCAAGTTTGGACCTTTACGATAAAGTTAATGAATCATAATCAACCCTATTTCCAATAAGTTGTTGTGCCTAAATGTTTTCTATTTGATGCAAATCAATAGGGGAAACTAGATTTAAGATTATTTCATTGAATTATCCATGAATGAAACTAATTTTATGTCTACTTGATCTGATTTTATCAATGTGTGAGTGATATGTTTCAATCTTGAAGTGAAGTTATAATGAATGGTTGTGATTATTGAATTTAGCACTATGAATGTATGCAATGGTGTAGATTATGCTATGAATTTCATCATGTTATGGTCTTGGTTAGATGAAGAAACACTTGTTAAGTTGTATGTCTAGATGTTAAGAAGTTTTATTCATTTTTTGTTGTTCTAAAGCCCTAATCTATATTTTTCTATTTATTTATACCCCCCAAATGTAAGTCAATTGAATTTATGTAGTTTTTATTCCTTTATACCAGCAGGCCCCTTGAATATTACAGTTGCATTGGCCATTAAGTAACATAAGTGCAGTTGAGAACCAACTACCAAGACCTTGGGAGATAGATTACTTTATGTTATCTTTCTTTTTTAGGAGAAATAGGATTGAGATATTCTATTTAATGTTGTTGTGTTGTTTTGAACATCAATAGATATGGCGCTAGAAGGAGCGACTGAGGAGAAAACTGGGTCGAATTGGGTCATTCTCACTAGAAAGGTTTGAAAGAGTTCATAGATCTTCTCAGAATCCACAACCATTGATTGAACTCCAAACCCCTATCAGGTACAGACTCCAAGCCCATAGGGTTTTGATCCCACCATTGTTATCACCACTCACTCCACCTAACTTTCCACCAAATCCACCTATTCCACCACTTGATCAACTAGTCCCACCACTACCCATGGCTTTCTTCATGAATAACCCCTCTCCACTAGGGACTATCCCTAAGGGTATACATGATCTCCCCAAGAATCCAGAGAAATTTTGTCCCAAATATATGCATGGAGAATCAAGGAGTGTTGAAGAGGACATATATGCATTTAAGGATTCCTGTACTCATGCTAAAGTAGCCCAACATGATGTTGTGTGTAGGTAATTCCCCTACTCTTTGGGTGACATTGCATACAACTAGTATTTGAATTTACCACAAGGGTCTATTATGAGTTGGATAGACTTAGAAAATTCCTTTATTAATCAATTTTGGGTCTATGTAGACCCTTCCATTTTGTATCACCAGTTTGCTACCATAAGAAAGGAATCCCATGAATCATTGCCATTATTCAACACAAGATTCTAGAGAATGTACCAAAGGCTATAGGATCCTTACTTTGTTGTCAAAAATATTGCCATTTTGGCATATTTAAGGGTCATAGATCCCTTGATTGGCCTATTTTTGTAGAGGGCATATGATGTTGTTGACATTAATTCTTTGTCTAAAGTTTATAACTTGGCCATCAAATTGCAACAATAGATAAGCTTACAATCGGGGAGTTTAGGAGGAGTTCTTCCTCCCATAGGATATCAAATGCCTAATCCAACTCCTCTATTTAATACAGTCCCAGGGATGTCTTATTCCCAATATGGACCCATGTGTAAGTTACAAGCCTCACCTCCCCTACCACTTCTCACTAATGGTGCTCAGGACTCCTCCCAACAATCACAAAACTACCATAATCAAGCTAGAGTGTCAAATCTTGTTAATCAACCATCTATTGTGAAGACTGCAAAAGGTGAACGAACTATTTAATTGACTAATGAAATGGAAACTCTTAAATGACTCTATCTCAGATGTCCAATGATATGACCTAACTTAGACAAAACACCCTTCAGAACCAAAACCAAAGTTACCAAAATCAGGGAGGGTATTCTAATTAGGGTGGTTACTCCAACCAAAACTCCAATTAGAATCAGAAAACCAATCAAAATCAGAGGAACTTCCAAAGCTAGAATTCCCCTAACCAAAATTACCAAAATTAGAATAGGGAATATAACCAAAGGTCTGACAACAATATAAAATGGAATAATAGACCAAATAATGGGGGATTTTCCCATAATTATCAGGCGAGTGACAAAAATCCACACACTACAAATCTAGCAGATCTTAATTTTATGATGAATTGGTGTAGGCTGCATGACACTACAACTCATTCTGAGATAAATTGTCTAGAAATGGAGAAGATGGTCAAGATAACATAGGCTAATGCTTCATTACAAGGTGCTCCCAACAAGTCTGGAAGATCCATAGATACCACCATGGTTTATGATCTCTTTGATGAGGAATCTCCATTCTCCAGCCAAAAAGAGAATGAACCAGTGGAAGACGTATACGATTCCTAGGCCTTCCAACCTAAGGGAACTCATTTCCCTAGGAATCAGAATAAAGGGCCTTTCACCACATCTTACCCTCCTAACAATATGGTCCCACCTAATTGGAATGGAGATAACAACCCACCACCACCAAAGGGGCCATCTAAATCTCAGAATAAAGGTAACCCACTTGCTTTTCCTAAGTATCAGGTAAAGAATGATTCAGAGTTTGATTTCATTGTAGAGATGTAGAAGAAAAAAACTTCATTGTCATTCTTTTCCATTATGAAGTGGTGCCTTGCTCAATGAGAAATTGTGTTGAGTGCCTTGGAGGAGGAAAATTGGTCAAAAGGAAAAGATAAGGTGACTCCAACAAACGAGACAAATGTAGCCCTCTATAAAGGTAAGACGAGCACCCCACCTTTCCTTTTAAGTTTAATTTTTTTTGGAATGAATCTGCACAACTGTCTATTGGATTATGGAGCATTAGGTAACGTCATGCCCTTCTCAATTTGTAGGAAGTTAGGTTTGAGTCCACTCCAAAATAACAAAAGGTTCATTCAGTTGGATAAAATTGAAGTCAACATGGTAGGAGAACTAAAAAATATTCATGTACAGGTTGGATCTGACCCAAGGATCTAATCTTACATGGATATCCAAGTGGTTGATATCCCAGAAACATACGGTATGCTTATAATTAGAGACTTAATGAAGACCATTGGGGGGTATTTATCCTTGGATTCTCACACATGTGGCTGCCCTGGAAAGGGATAGCGACATAGATCAGAATTGAGAGTGAGCCTAGGCTCAAACATATGATTACTAAATATGATTCTCCCAACAAGGTAGCTTACTTAGAAACTAAGATAGGAGTTTACAAGATGGAAGAGATCATGAAATTATCAATGTTCAATCCTTATGATACATTTCCTTAAGAAAGTAGTGGCCCAATGACTATGGTTAACCAAAAAGTTCTAATCAAAAAGTTGCAACAAGGTAAGCTGGTCCTAGGAGATGAGGTGGATCTGTGGAGTTTGTTGCTTCCTAATTGGTGTAGGATTCATTATTAGAATCATTCTGAGTTCACATGTCAACCTTGTGTAGATATCTTAAACCATGTCTACCAGGCTAACAAAACTTGTGAATGCCAACCACAAGTACCCATCAATCAATTTGCATTTGAAGCTAGGGATGCGACCATCCTAACAAGAACTAACCCCATATTAGAAGAAGATCCTTCTCAGCTTGAGTAGACCCAAGTTCTATACTCTTACCTCCAAAGAAATATTGAGGAATCTCAATATTTTTCTAACACACCTGCCTTAGATGCCCTTCCAATTCCTAAGGAATTGATGAAAAATGTACTAAATTGTGATATGATCCAAGAAAAGGTTCAGGAAGTAATTCCTAAATAGGTTTTGAATATATGAGAATCTTCTAATTAACCTTGTTTGTAGCTACCTTTAAATATTGATGGCCAACACCAGTCTGAGCCACCACACACTTCTTGCAAGCCATCACTTGTAATCCCAAAGAAGAAAGAAATCCCAATTCCAGACCAACTATGGAGTCTTAAATTTGATGGCTCTAAGTCTAAATTAGGAAGTGGAGTGGGAATTGAATTAACTAACTTGAAAGGGAAGATGTACTTTTCATCTTATAGGTTGTAGTTTGATTACATAAAAAATGTGACAAAATATGAAGCACTTGCTTGAGGACTAATGTTTTCTCATCAGAAGGTCACATCTCTCATGGTTATGGGAGATTCTAAAGTTATTGTTAAGAAATTCCATAGTCAATACACCTATCATGACAAAAGATTGACTACATACAAGAACATAGTTTGGAATTTGATTGAGGATTTCGACACTTTTGGAATCACTTTGATTCCTAGAGAAGACAATCAGATTGCAGATGCCCTTATCATTACTGCTAGCACTTTGGAGCCTATTCAAGACTTGAAGTTGAAAATATTTTTAGTTGAACTAGTCTCGATCCCAGCCATCCCAGATAATGTCTAAAATTTTTAGGTCTTCAGTGATGACCAACACATAATTTCTTTCCTAGAAAGTTATGATTTTTTTGAGGGAAAAACAATTGGTGAATAAAAAAGAGATCAGTGAGATTGGGATCCTAAGAATTGTGATACAAAATACTCAACTTGAAAAGTAACAACATTCCCAAGGGGATGGTAGCTTTGGAAAGAATATTTCACTCTGACCCTTGGGCTTGTGAAAGGGCACCAATAGAAAGAGATGGAGGGAAGTATGAATATGTCAATTTGGCTGATTTAGGTCTAGAAAGGAATGTCTATATAGGAAAAACCTTCCTTAAGGAAATCAAAGATAAAATAATTAAGGTGTTGAAAGAAGACATTGTAGAGATTGCTTGGGGATATGAGGATTTTAGGACCTTTGATACTTCAGCCATCACACATACCATACCTTTGAAGCCAAAGGCAAAGCCATTTCACCAAAAGAAGTGCTTGGTGAATGCTTTGATCGAGCCGTTAATTTAGAAGGAAGTGCAAAAGATGTTGTCTGCAAGGATAATATTCCCAGTACGACATTCCACTTGGGTTACTAACTTGGTTCCTATGCACAAGAAAAATGGTGAGATCAGATTATGCGTTGATTTCAAGAATCTAAATAAGGCCTCTGATAAGGATAATTATCCACTTCCTTCTCTTGATGAGGTATTGTAAACTATTAACGGATCCTAGATGATGTCATTCTTGGATGGCTATTCTAGATATAATAAAGTACTTGTCAGTCATGAGGAAAAAATGAAAACTGCCTTCACTACCAAGTGGGGGACATTTAGCTATTAGAGGATTCCATTCAACCTTATCAATGCTAGAGCTACCTTTCAATGTGCAATGGATGTGGAATTCAAAGATTTAATAGGTAAGTGTCATTATTTATGTGGATGACTTAACTGTCTTCTCTAAGAACAGAAAGGACCATGCTGTAGATTTAGCAAAAGTCCTTAAAAGATGTATAAGCTATGGCGTGTCTCTGAATCCCAAAAAATGTGTGTTTGGAGTTTCTGAAGGGAAACTCTTAGGCCATGTAATATCAAAAAAGGGGATACCCATAGACCCCGACAGAGTTGAGGCCATCTTAAAATTGAAAATGCAAGGAAGTAAGAAGGAAATGAGATCTTTCTTTGGAAGGATCAATTTGTGAGGAAATTTATAATTGGGTTTGTAGAGATTGTCAAACCTCTTAATGAAATGATGAGAAAAGATGCAAAAATAGAATGGAGCAATGAGGCTAAATTTTCTTTCTCGCAGATTAAATATTCAATATCTAAGGCACCGGTCTTGACCAACCCAGATTATTTAAATACCTTCTATATCTATTCTTTTGCATCTAACCATTCATGTGTGGTTGTTTTGACACAATGAAGAGGAAAGGGAGATGAAAGGCCTATTGCTTTCATGAGTCCCCAATTCAAAAATGTAGAAGTTAGGTATCCACCCCTTGAAAATCAGGCCTTTGCACTGGTGCAAGTAGTAAAAAAGTTTAGGCACTACATCCTTAGGAGTCAATTCATCACCATAGTTCCTGATCCAACTGTGAAGTCTCTCCTTATGCAGAGTGAATTGGGGGAGAGAAGAGGAAAATGGATGGCCATTTTACAAGAGTTTGATCTAGAAATCCATCCAATGAAGCTCGTTTGAGGATAGGGCTTATCTAAGGCTATGGTGGATGTTGACAAGAGTATCACTTGCTAGCTATAAACAATGCAGTCATTCATAGAGGATCCATGGTATACATATATGATCTTCTTCCTCAATAATAGATGCCTAGAGGGGATGAATGCTACTCAAAGGAGAGAATTGAGGATGAAGAGTGCTCATTACATCCTAAAAGGAGGATCCTTATACAGAAGAAATTTTGAAGGAGTTTACCTATGCTATTTAGATCAACAAGCAAAACATTCTATTGCCGAGTTTCATGGTACACATGGCACAGAGCATGGATCTATTGATTCCTTGGCGTATCAAATTCCTAGATCAGGCTACTATTGGCCCCATGTGTTCCTAGATTCACACCAACATTTTAGGACATGTCACACATGCCAAACCTCTACATCCAAAGAACGTAATCCAATAATTCCTTTACAACCGGTGTATGAGGTAAGACCATTCGCCCAATGGGCACTGGATTTCATAGGGGTTATTAATCCAAACTTGTCTATAGGTCATAAATTCATCTTGATAGGAACTGGCTATTTCATGCCTTGGACCAAGGCTCAACCCTACAAAAACAACACCACAAATTTGGTCATTAGATTTCTCAATGAAAGCATTATAACCAGGTTTGGAGTACCATTTTCCCTGGTATGTGACAATGGCCCTACTTTCTCTTCTACTGAATTCATTCAATGGGCATATGAACACAAAATTATCTCAAATTATTTATCTAATTACTACCCTCAGGGAAATGGAGTAGCTGAGTCTACTAACAAGAACCTATTGGAAGTGATTAATTTTTTTCTAGAAAATAACCCTAGAGACTAGCATACCCAACTGAGATTTTCCTTATGGGAAGATCAAAACTTGTATTAAAGTCGCCCTGGGGAATTCACCATTTAAGTTAGTCTATGGCCATGAGCCGGTCTTCCCTATACATTTGTAGATACTTTTTCTCAAGTTCATGCAGGAATTCTATTCAAAGGATGATCAGATAGAGGTTAGGCTAACTAATCTATTAAACATGGAAGAACAAAGAGATGCTACTTTACAACAGTTCTCTAAAAATCAAGCTGTCATCAAATGTTGGTTTGATAAGAAGGCCAAACTTAAGGCCTTTAGGATATCAAATATTGTGTTGTTATGGGATAAAGCTAAGGAGAAGAAAGGAGACCACCAAAAGTTTGATAAACTTTGGTTGGGTCCATATCAAATAGCTGAAATCTTGGGTGAGAATGTTTTTCATTTGAGAACCCTAATAGGAGAACCTGTACCATCGTCTATCAATGGTTAGTTTCTCAAACACTAATTTGGACCATGAGGGTCTGTTTTCTATTGATTATACATATGTAATTAGTTCTTTTTTTTGTTCATTTGTTTATTTTTTTTCTTTTTTTTTCTTGCTATTGTTTTTTTTTGTTTTGTCTTGTTTTGTTGGGGACCTTCATTTCTTTCCATTTTGAAATGAAGGGGTTGTTATTCAAAGTATGTTGTAGGCACTAGGAGAGAAATCGATTTTGGTATTTTTAGGTATATCTATTGAAATATTTTGATCTAAACTTATGTCTTATGATCATTTTAACACTGGCTTGAAAAGCTATTAAGAATAAGGTATATTGTAAATAATTTCATGAAATATGATTGAAGTTTTTCACAAAATAGATAAAACATCTTCCTATGTAAAGTGATTATTTATCTCAAGGTGGTTGTATCTCTGATTCAAGTGAAAAATATGATTCCCAACACTATCATAAGGTCCACTGTAGTTCTCAACCCACATTTCAGATCAATTATATCTGAGTATTGAGAAAATTTAATAAAGAACTCCCACCAGTGAAGCCTATAAAAGAAAAAAAGAAAAGAGAACCATTGAAAGAAGGAAAACTCAATACCAAATGGGTGATTCAAGTATCTCTATCAGGGCTATGTACTCCTATATGTCAGTAGAGAAATTCTTTGAGAGAACTAGAGGCATCTTTGTCGGGGCTATTAACACTTGACTAGAAGCAGAGCAATTCCTAGGATTTCATTACACGATAGTTAAAGGACTCGACCTATGTAGCTTGGATCTTAGGTGTAGTTGTTCAGGGTTGGAAAAAATTTTTATGAAGAAAGATGCACCATACATGCACACACTCAAATTAAAGTTTATTCATGTTGATATACATCTGATATTCTAGCTCAACCTTACTTAGCATATCTGATTCTGCTTGAGTTAGCATGATTCATAAACTAGAGGTTCTAGGTAACTAAATTCTTCAGTATCTTGAAAATGGGTAAACCATTTTCCCAGCCGTCGCCATTTGTTATACCTTGCATAACCACCCCATTTTGATTTGGATCAAAATGGGTCCCCCTTGTTTTTTTTTGTCCTTGGTTTTTTGTTTGGGTCTTAGGAGTTGTTCGTTTTTCTCCTAAGTCCTTGTTCCTTTTGGTCTAGCAGAATTAGAATCGAAATGGAAACTAGACTTAAAACTTTTACAAAGTTCCAAGTTTATATTTTGTTCTATTCCCAGTCCCACCTTTGTTTTGTGTTATTTTCCTTGTGTGTTGGTTTGTTTGCACTCTTGGGTCCGTTTCTACCTTGAGTTGTTTCTTGTTTCCTTGTGTTTTGTTTTTGCTCTAGCGGAAGTAGAATCAAAGGTGGAACTGAACTTGGAACTTTGTAAAAGTTCTAAATTTTGTTTTGTTCTCACTCCCACTCCTACTCACGTGCTTTGTGTTGTTGTTTCTGTTGGTGTCTAGGTTGGGTCCCATTTTTTTCTGGTCCCGCTTCTCATCATTTTTGTTGTCCTTGTCTCAATTTTGTACCTTTTTCAAGAGCGGAACCAAAATCAGAACCAAACTTGAAACTTTGTAAAAGTTCTAGTTTCGGTTTTGGTTTCAATTCTACCCCTATTTCACTTTGTTGTTTGTCCTTGCTGTGGGACCAGAATCGGGTTCAGAGTTGGATAAGAGACTTGTTAAAGGTTTCTTGTTTTGTTCTCGATCTAGGTCCATGTCCTCCATGACTTTGGTTTCCACACTAATTGAGTACTCTTTTTATGTTGTTTACTCTGCTCTCGACTGACTGCATTTATTGCATTAATTGCAGCCTCCTCACACGTACAAAATGATTTTAAAACCTTAATCGAGGTTAACTAGCTCATTATCTTTGTTATCTATGTTTCTTTAGTGAACCAAATCCAGAATAAATTTGAGAGGAGCACAATTTGATTGCGAAGGCATGTTGGTGAGAAAATTCTTATCTAGTTTCATCCTTTCTTGTTGGAACTTTGAGGTAGGGTCTTTTCCCGCTCTTTTCCTATTTGTGGTTGTCATTCTGCTTTCGTGTTTGTCTTCATGGGGTTCTTGTGCATTCATTAGAACTTTTCCTATGAATCTTCACATGTTCCTTGGTGTGTTTTTGGTTTTTTTTGTCCTTTTTTGTTTTCCATTTTTTTTGTTCTACCTTATCATTTGTTTCTTTTTTGTTCTGCTATCATTTTCATGGCAGGTCCATTTTTTTGTGCACTATTTTCTGAATAGGGTTCCTTTTAATGGGGTCCTATGTGCTTTAAATGCTTTAAAATATGTTTAGGGACCCCTCTAATCTTATTTCCATGTTGGTTTAGTGATCTTCATGTTAGGTTTTTGATTCCCTAATTACCTAAGTTGACATGTCATGCAAACTAGGGTTTGTACGACAACCTTTACAATATCCAGCCTTTAGAGTTAAATTTGGTCTTTATTCTATTAATGGGTGAGGTTAAGCCCCTTTGTCTGAAGTTCCCTTTTGATCCCATGTGACCCAAGTCCAAAAGTCCATGTGACCGTGCTATTAAGAAACTGCTTTGTTTTGAATGGTAAACTAGCAGAAGTGGAACTAGAGTGAAGGTCGAACCTGGAACTATTGATTAGTTCTAGGTCTAGTTTCTATTCTGATCCTAGTTTTGAGATTGTTCTAGTTCTAGTCCTGATCCCGCATTGTGTTGCAATTTTTTTCTGTTCCTAATTCTACTTTGATTCTACTTCTAGTGAATATGAAATTTGGCTAAGTATGGAAAGTTGTCCTGAGGAAGTAGAGAGTGGTATTGGATGATGTATTGGGTGTTATGCTTTTGTTCATCTAATCCAAGGTTTTATTACAAAAATAAAAGATGTTTGGAGCATTGGAGGATGCTTCTCAAATGAGCCAACCTGCAGAGAGCTCAAAACAAGGAGCAAGCCTAAGATGATTGAGGTGGAATATCTCCCATATACTTTGAGGTATAAGCATCAAAGTCCTACCATTACAACTAGCAAGGTGGATTCATATTAGGTAGATATTACAGATACAAAATTGGGCTCACTCAACTATGAAGAGTTGTATGAAGAAAAATTTAGTGGAGATGTAATGGGGAGAACTCAGAGAATTGTTCAATCTATTTTGGCACACATTTCCCTCTTTCCTCTATCTATCTGGTGTCCAGAGTTAATACTCTCTACAACTGGAGCCTACAATCCCACTACTAGACAATGTGTGGACTTGTAGGGGAACACCATTATTGATCTTACACCATAGATGATAAGGTTCATGTTTAATGCACCTACTCCATAGAACCCCAGGAAGCTCAATGAGGCTAAAGCCCTGCAACTCTATAGCAACAAGGAGAGTAGTAGGACTCGTATGAACAAGAACTAGATGAGGGTTGAGAAAAAGTCCCTAGCCAAGCTTCTCGATCAGTCTAAAAGATTAGATTTCTACAAGGAGATTGGAGATATAATAATGATGCTCTCGAGAGTGTTTGGGAAGAGAGATACCTCCCAGTTCAAGGAATGGATGTTTCCATTCATTCAGACTAGATCCTAGATGGTAGGAAATAATTTGATTGGCCTATGATTGTATCAGAGTGCATACACAACTAGATGCTTAGAGTGAGAGAAACCAAGAGTTTCTTTATGACCTCATATGTGATATATGTAGTAGCCAGAATGGGTATCTTTCATAGATTGAATGTAGTGGGAATATTGGGAGAAGTTGAAGGATATAAAAGGGTGTGGGATCACTATATCAACTCACCTTACAAACTTCTGAGTCACACTATAGAAGGGTTAATGATGCATTTCTATATTTTATCATTAACCAGATCACAAGAGATGTAGGCTACAAATTGAGCAGGGAAGCTATGGAATTTATTGCAGAGTGGGGACATTGGTATATCCAATACCCCAAGTTCACTTATTTTAGGTTGGCTAGTTTTGATGGCCACCCTCATCTACTCACTAGGTTCTACAACAACAAAATTATCTTGATGGAATTCATCTATCAAGCAATAACAATTAATCTTAAGTTTTCCAATAAGCACAAGACTGGTTGCCACAAATTTACCATGAAGTTGGGTGAGTATAGCTATGCACACAATGTGATAGCCAAGATAATCTATGATGAGTTAATCCATTTCAAGTTGGGTTTGTACACCTCTAGGAAGCATTTTGATCCTAAACACAAGATGCATGCCTTGCTTCCTAATGTTTTTGATAAACACTTCAATGTGTTGGAAGACTTTTGGGTGGGTCTACAAGATGACTATGATTTGAGAAAAAGAAACTATGAAATATTTCCTATCCCACTCATGGTTGAGTATGGGGTAAAGGAGGACATTCCTAACAAATTGTTAGATGATGGGGTAACGTTGGATCCCCAATATGATGCTGAAAATATAGGTACAAAGGACTTAGATTTAGTAGATTGGAATTTAGAGGAGTCCATTGATATCACGTAGATTGCAAGGCTAGTATTGGATAGGAACATCCAATGGGTGGTTATGAGAATCAAGGAGCTAGAGGCTCAGACCTCTAAAAAGAGAAAGGTTGCAAGCACCACTCAAGGGTACAAGAGAACAAAAAGAAGAATGGCTCCTAAGGATCCCTTAGAGTTTTTCCCTCCCAATTATGGAGAGGAGATTGAACCTATAATCCTTGCTCAAGATCTTCCTAAAGCACATGCAGAAGAGGCCACAGCAGATTCTGGTGCCTCAACCACTATTGAAGGTGAAACATCAACTCAACCTCCTTTTGCAGAGCAACCAAGTGGGGAAATACCTATGGGAACCCTTCACAAGGAAGTTGAATCCTTGAAAGAGAAGGAGCCTAAAATTGAGATTCATGACATTGAAATAGATTTTGATGCTACCCCATCTAAAAAGGAAACCCATGTGGTTGCATCCCTTGATGAAACTGAAGATGCAGGAACTGAGCATGTTTTTACAAAGGAAGATCAATGGAATTTGTTCAAGGATTCTAAGAGAGAAGCAGATGCCAAGGCACAAGCTAAGGCACTTTCTAAGAAAAATGAGATTGATGCTAAGGCACAAGTTGATACATTGATAAAAAAACAAGAATTGGAGGCTACAACAAGGCTGATGAACTAGCTAAACAACAACAAAGAGAGTAGGAACTAAAAACTAGAGAGGAGAGAGATAAATTAGCAATGCTGAAAAAAACCATGATCTTGATGAGGAGAAAGCTAGATAAAGGAGAGAAAGAGAAGCCCTTGAGGCTAAATTCAAGGCTATTGAGGAAGCCCATAGAAGAAAGGAAGAGGAAGAATTCCTACAAAGAGAAGGAGGTTGAAGAACTTGCTCTATATGAAGAGAGTTTTAAAGAGGCATGGGACAAGGTCAAGGAGCTTGAAAAACAAAGAGACCAAATGTATGAGGAGAGGAGGTTGGAAGAAGAGCATTTGAAAAAGGAATTAGAAGCCAAAAGTTTGTAGGAGAAAAATGATAAGGAAGAAGCTGAAAGGTTGGCACAAGAGGCTACGCAAAGAGAACAACAGAATGTGAAAGAGATTGATTCTCAACCTGGGACCACCATATTACAACCTATTTTTTCTGCCACTGTTGCCTCTTCCTCAACACAAGTGGTCACCACTCCTACTGCTGCAACATGGTTAAATCTTGATCTTGAGAGAAAGAAGATAGTTCAACCTCAGCCTTTGAATTGGGATGAGATGATGAAGGAGATAGAGAAGGAAAGACCCATGAAGAAAGCCATATTTATTCATTCTACCAAGCTCATAGATGCAGGAGAGATTGTTGTTGAATGTGCAATTCTAGTGGTGGATAAGGAAAAAGAAGACATGCAAATAACTAATTATCAATTGGGCACTATCAATTTGGGGAGACCTACAAGGAACCAACAGATGAATCTTATTAATATTGTAGCATCCTCCACCAAATCCAAAATGATCAAAGATAAACAAAAGAAGGATGAACTTAAAGGTCAATTGGATCAATTGCACAAATTCTTGAACGATGTCTCCACTATGGTTTCTCAACAAGCTACTACTCCAGAGACCCCAATCCTACTAAGCAAGAAAGAAGCTGATGACTTAGTACAAATGAGGAGTAAGGTGAGGATGCTTGATAGGTGGATTGATAGGCTCAATCAAGAGGTTGGTGAATTGTTGGTTGACAATTTTAAAGTTCATGTAGGTGCACTTGAGTTGGTTGAAGAGATGAATCAGCATGTTGAGGTCTTGGAGAAACAAGATGAGGAGTATAGAGAACATGTTAAGAAATTAAAGGACATCAACAAGGTGCCTTAGTCAACTATTTTGGAACAATAAATTCTTAAGGAAGATATTGCAGATTTTATTGAGAATACATTGAGCATTATTTGGTTTAGATCCAAATTCATCTATGAGCATAAAAATGAAGTTGAAGAAGCTAGTAAAGACTTGAATGAGTAAATTGATGAATTGGAGGTAGTGGTTTCTATTTTGCTCAATGTGGACATCTCGGTCAAAGAAGGTCTTGCTCTAGATAAGTTGAGGGAGAAATGGAGTAGTAGATTTGAGGAAGTGATACAAAAAGAAGATGATGGAGAAGATTTGTTATTGGATAGACTCATGGAAATCAAGGATGAGGTAAAAGCTGCTAGGAGGGAATTAATAAAATTGAAAGATATGCAAGAATTCACCTCAATAGAGTTGAAGAGAATTAAATTTTAGGATAGTTGGGTTGATGGACCTGATCTAGACATTCTTCAATAAGTATTCTCCAGTTATGATGAGTATCTCCTTGACCAAGCAACACATGAATGAGTTGGCAACAAAAAATTATCTTCTTGATGGATACATCCCTCTTCTCTCCTATTTTGTAGGGTTTTGACATGAATTAAACAAAATCTCTCAGCCACTAGTTCTACCTTCTTCCTTGGGCATCAAATTTTGCATAAGGAAATCAACTGTTGAACTAAAGATCAACAAGTCTAGTTTCTCCATGCAGTTCTGGTTCCTTGATTAGTGGATCTCAATTTCTGATTAAGAGAAATTCATGCATGGCATGCCTATATGTAATTTTTTGCTCCATTTTGTAAAGGTTAGTTGATTGAAGAAGGTTTAGCCACTAGATATGATAGTAGATAGGAATCATAGTCTTAGGATTTCATAATTTTTAGTAAGATACTCTGAAATTTTTGTTGAACTTGGATACTTTTTTTACAATTGTATACAATTTCATGTTATTATCAAGTTTGGACCTTTACGGTAAAGTTAATGAATCATAATCAATTTGTATGCCAGTTATTTGTTGTGCCTAAATGTTTTCTATTTGATGCAAATCAATATGGGAAACTAGATTTAAGATTATTTCATTGAATTATCCATGAATGGAATTACTTTTATTTCTATTTGATCTAATTTTAACAATGAGTGAGTGATCTATTTCAATCTTGAAGTGAAGTTTTAGTGAATGGTTGTGATTATTGGATTTAGCACTATGAATTTATGCAATGGTGTAGATTATGCTATGAATTGCATCATGTTATGGTTTTGGTTAGATGAAGAAACACTCATTGTTAAGGTGCATGTCTAGATGTTAAGAATTTTTATTCATGTTTTGTTGTTTTGAAGCCCTAATCTATTTTTTTGTATTTATTTATACCCCCCAAATGTAGGTTAATTGATATGATGTAGTTTGTATTTCTCTATGCCAATAGGAACCTTGAATATTATAGTTGCATTGGCCATTGAGTAACATCAAAACTGTTGAGAACCAATGACGAGGACTTTGGGAGATAGATTACTTTATGTTATCTTTCTTTTTTAGGAGAAATAGGATAGAGATATTCTATTTAATGTTGTTGTGTTGTTTTGACCTTCAACAGGTATTTTTTTCAAACCATTACTTTACTATTTGTTGATAGTTGATCATGGCTTCATAAGTTCTTTCTATATCCTCCTCCAGTTAGAGGAGTTTCACTAGTCGTACTTCCATTCTTTGATTTTCTTCAATTTCTAGGGCTCTCAGTAGTTGTAAAGTGGGAATTTCTATGGAAATGGGTAACACTACCTCTTTTCCATACACCAATTCATAAAGGGAGGTCTTCATAATTTGCTTGGGAGTAATCCGGTCCACCCACAGAGTAGCTCGCAAATGCTTTTGCTAATCCCTTTGTTGTTTTGATCCAATGTGCTTGATTAACCTAATTAGCTTTTTGTTGGTTGACTCTACTAACCCATTTCCTTATGGGTAGTAATTCGATGAATTTTTATGGAAAATCACATGTCTGATAGAAAAATCTAAGATCCTTGATCCTACAAAAGCTCAAGCATTTTCGGAGATGATAGTCTTGGGTGGGCCAAATAAGGCTACTAGCTCTTCAAGGAAATTGACAATTCCCCCCACTATGGAATTATTTAGGGCTACAACCTCCATCCACCTTGTGAATTAGTTGGTTGCTATGAGGATCCACTTGTGTTCAACACTAGAAATAAGATTTATCATTCTAATAAAATCAAAACCCCATTGACCAAAGGGTTTCTTGGTTACAATTGGGCTTAGGGGTAAAGCGTAATTCTTTATTTTTCCAACAAAAAATTGGAATTGGGTACACCTTTGCACTAGATGGTGTTCTTTGGAAAACATAGAGGAACAATAATATCTCACTCACATTATATTTAAAGTGGTAGTCTTGGCGGAGAAATTTCCACCCTTAGGAATGCGATGAAACCCATTGAGAACTCTTTCTGCGTGTAGCTTGTCTAGACATTAGAGAAATACACCATCATAATTTCTTTTGAATAATACACCCTCAATTAATACATACCTAGTGCCTTGCAATCAGTAGTATCACCTTTTATTGAATGGAAGGTTGGTCAGGTAGTACCCCTTTTGCATATAGTGTTTCTGATCAACCACCCAAGATTCTTCTGATTTGAATTGTTTTGAGTAGACATGATCGGTTTCTTCTTCAACTACGAGACTTGATTCTTGTGCAATGTATTCACACATACCTCTTCCCTGAACCAACTTGGTTGGTCTAATGTCCACATCATACTCTAAGATCTTAGTGATCTAATTTTACCTCTCTTTTGTTATGTCTCTTTCTGTAATATATTCCCGCACACTAGGATGTGCTATGAGAATAGTGATCTTGTTGGATGACACCAAGTGTCGGAACTTCTTTAAGATTTTAACAATAGAAAAAGCTTTTTTTTTACAAAATTGTACCTGGCTTCATAACATTTAAGGGTTCTTGAATGGAATGCAATAGGATTCTCTCCATTATCTTCCTCACTCTTCTGAGTGAGCACGGAAGCTATGCTATGTTGGATAGTATACACATAGAGTAAAAAGTATTTGGAAAAGTCAGGGTTGACCAATACTGGAGCTGAGAAGATGGCTATCATTAGCTACACAAAAGTTGCAATTAGAGCAATCAATCCAAGAAATCTATCTACAAAAAATACCTTTACAAATAGGAGAGAAGTACATGCTATTTCATCAAAAAATAGAATGAAAATGAGATGATATTACATACTGTAGAAAGTGCCTTAAAAAGGCATAAAAGGTGGGTGATGACTGAGAAACTTCCCAGCATGGGAAAAACTACTCGAATAAAAAGATGCAAAATTAATGAACTGATTTGCTTAAGTAAACTTAAGCAGATAAATGGTGAAAAGCAGTTACTCTAATAGTTGCTTTACCTTCCAAGGTCCATTTGAAAATCAGATTTTTCTTAAGCATCAATGTAATTGGTCTTGCAATGCTTGCAAAATTTGATATGAATTTGTTGATAAAATTGATCTTTCCTAGAAAATATTGTAGTCCCTTTTGGTTCACTAGTAGGGGTGATTCCATTATAGACCTAACCATTTCGAGGTCTATTTCTATTCCCTCTTTAGATACTAAAAAGCCTAGTAACTTTCCTTGAGGTACTCTGAAAACACATTTTTGGGGATTCAAAGAAATCCTAAATTGTTGGCATTTCTGGAAAACCTTCTCTAGATGGTCAAGGTGATCATCTTTCAATTTTGAAAAGATCATTAGGTCATCCAGATATATTAAGATAATCAAGTTGATAAATCCCTTGAAAGCAATATCCATTTCTCATTGAAAGGTTGTGCAACATTTCAAAGTCCAAACATTATTTTTTAATATGAAAATGTTTCCCAATTGGTGGTAAATGTTGTCTTATGTTGATCGTCTTCCTTCGCATATATTTTGTTATAGCCTGAGAAACCATCTAGCAATGAAAACATCTCTAAACCAGCCATAGTCTACAAAATCTACTCCATCAATGGCAAGGGGTAATGGTCTTTTAGCGAGGTTTTAATCAAATATTGAAAATCAACACAAAGCTTAATATCTCCATTCTCTTTTTAGACTAGTACACAATTTGACACCCAAGTGGAATGTTTAATCAGATATATGATTCTTGACTTGACCAATTTGGTGAGCTCATGCACCATTAATGCCTCAACCATTGGATTAATTGTTCTTTACTTTTTTCAAATGGGTTTAGATCCTTCCACCAAGTCAATGGTATGCTGAATTATGCCCGGGTCATACCCTCTAAGATCATCGTAGGTCCAGGAAATAACTCTATCATATTTGAAGCATAGATCCTTCAGCCTTTTCTTGTCTTTATGGGGAACTTCCCTTTCGAATTTTAGCTTTCTTTCACCTACAACATCGAGCTCTTCATAGTCCCTAGCATCTGTAGTGAACCTTTGCTTGTCTTTTCTCTCATCTTCACAATCAAAGAGATTCTCAAGGGAAATTAATCCTCAAGGAAGCTTGTTCCCTTTTTAACTGGATGGAATTCTCTTTGGGAAATTCTACTCCTACTAGTAAATAGTTGGAAGCCATTCCTCCTTTTTGTATGAAGGAAGCAATTTGAATGTCATCATCAAAAACTTGCCAGTTTTGATTGTTGTCAAGAATTGAAGGTCAAATGATGACTTGTATTGCATCCTGCTTGTTTGAATTGGAAATTAGTTTAAATTGTGAACTAACGGAAGCTATCTAATCAGTGACACTATTTTGAGATCGAGGAATAGCTTATATGTTGAAGGCTTCAAAGCTCTCGATCAAGTCCCAAATCCAATGTCTGTATGACTTCATCCTTGTGTTTTTTGCAGTTGCTTGTCTACAGACTTGGCTTACTAATAACTCTAAATCTCAGAAAGCTTGTACTCTCTTTACACCCATTGATTCTACGAGAATTAGACCATGGACCAAGGCCTCATACTTAGTGTCATTGTTCAAGCATGAAAATTGAAAGTGGTAAGCTTTGAGGGTCTCTGATCCTATTAGAGCTACTAGTTAGATACCTACTCTAGAGCCAACATTACATTTGGCACCATCAAAATATAGGGTCCATAGACAATTATCACCTAGATCATCATATTCTTCCTGATCCTTCATCAATTTCAGAAAGACCTGATCATTGTCAAAAATCACATAGGTGTGTTAGAATCAAACATGCTCTGATACCATGTTAGAATTGGCTATAGCTGCCAAGATCTTGAGACCAAATGGAAAGCACAAAAAGAGAGAATAGAGTATGACAAGAATAAACTGTATTATTATCAATATGATTCAATGATAGATTTGATTGTACAATGAGAGAGACCCCTTGGTTATATAGCCAAGGTGAGATGCAAGATGTCATAGGATTATGACAAGTGTCTTAATCATATGACATGAGACAACTAATCACTCTTACCTAGGTTCACATGTGTTACAAGTCAAAAGATAAGATAACAACTAATGACAACTAACACCTTCTAGAAAGATTCCTTCCTAGGACCTAAGTGAACTTAACATGTGTAAATAAGTCCCCTAGTAATGAATTAACTAGGTACAAGACATTGTTTACAGCAACACCCCCCCTTAAGTGAAACTTAGGGAGTGGCAGATTATTATGAAAATGACACAAAGATGGGTCTTGGTTACTAGGCCATGTTAGGTACCCATCTACATATGCAAAAGAAATCTCTCACAAATGGAGAAAAGAAGAAAACCCAGTGTAACAAAACTCCTCCCCAAAAGAGAGATGAAATAAAAAAAAGAAATAATCTCAAAAATGAATGATAAGGTAAAAACCCCATGTGAGGAAAAAAGACCCCTCCATAAGAGAGAACTAGATGAGAGACAAGGAAAGCCCCATTCAATGTTGATTCTCTTGCAATGATGGTAGAAGCTCAATATTGAATGTTGAAGATGATTAAAACTCTACAAAAAATGTTCCTCCCCCTAGGAAGAAGCAAAACCATGGATGTATGTAGGATATCAGTAATATGGGTGATGTATGATAATGATGTATCTAAATCATTCTCAAGTGTCTCCATGTTGATTTCAAAAGCTGACACACTCCAAATAGGTGTTCTAGGCCACATTGCCGAAGAGGAAAATCCAAAATCTAGTGGACATGGATGTAGAACATGATCCAAAGACAAGGATATCCCCTCTGAAGACAAAGAAGCCTCCTCCAAATTTTCTCCAAAAGTATCCACAATCATGTCAAACTACAAAGAATGATCATGTAGAGATTGAATAAGAAGGTCAAGGTGTTCCCTCACAACAACTAAAGAAGGGTATTCTCCAACAAAGAGAAGATGAATTCCATCGATAATGTCTCCCAAATCTGCAATATGAGACTCCACAAACAAGTCTAAAATACCTGTCAAGAAGTCATCATAAGTAGCCAAATCTGAAATAATATGTATGTCCTACTACACTGAATCACAAGGAATCCAAATTGTGGAAACACAAGCATCATCAACTGCAATAGTAGATGGAGGAGATGAAATGCATGACTCAAGAATTGGATTTGATGTGAGAACTCCCACATTTAAGCAGTAAAAATTCTCCTCTAAATCATGGTTCATATTGGTGTCATCAACCACCCTAGTAGCAATGATCTCTCTACTCTCCAAGTCTCAAATGATGACCGAATCAAGTGTGAACTCCATAGTTCTCCCATCTCCACCATGTGTAATCTGATATATGGAATGAAGATTGTTGTCAAATGAGGAACACACAAGAAATCCTAAAAAAGTGTTGTCCCAAAAACTAATAGATCCCTTCCCAATTACACTCATGTATGTATTTTTCCCATCAAGATAGGAGACATAGTACAAGGCTGAAATGAAGAGAATATAGTTTGTGAAGATGCCATATGATGAGATGCTCCTAAATCTAGAAGCCATCTCCCTAATCCTAGACCTGAAAGAGCACAAAGAGCTTGTCCTTTATTTCCTGATGTTTGACCTTTGTCCTTTTTAGACTATTTTGAAGTAGAAGGAGAAGAATATTCATACATTTTAGAAGGAAAATTTATGTGATTCTTTTCATGAAGTTTTTTCAACTCATCAATATCCTTCTTATAACAATAGTGTTCTTCATGTCCATCCTTCTTGAAATATGCATAAAAAGGCCTCTCCTTCTTAGATGATTCTCCTTTTGAGGATGAGGATTTTTATTCTTTATGTGGCTTGTTATTTTTCTTCTTTTTCTTCTTATCAAGATTCCTTGATTCTTTTTGCACCTTAGACTCACTAGCCACCAACACTTGTGACTTGGAAGGCTTGATTAGACCCATGTTCATTAACTTAGATTCCTCTTGGATTAGGAGATTTGTAAAGTCATCAAACTTAGGATCAACATATGATTCTCCCATATAAATTCAATGGGTATGAAAGCTAGAAACAAAAACTGAATACTCAGGACCAAGCTTAGATAATACAATCAAAATAAATTGTAAATCCTCTTTGGAAATGTTGCACTCTTTCAACTATGTTCTTAGTTGCTTAACTTTAGAGATGTAGTCTTGGATGTGGTAAAAACATTTAGCATCAACATTCATTAAATCATTATCAATATGATATCCTCTAATCTTATCTTTTTTACCATACAATTTTTCAAAAGTCTCCCATGTCTCTTTAGGTGTTTTACATGATTCAATATGAAATTGTAAATCAAATGAGACTAATGAACATATGCATTCAAGTGTTTTCTCATGACCAATCTCCCACCTTTCCAATTCTTTAGCATCAATAGGTTGTTGAGTGGTTTCCTTTAGATGACATATTAGACCTTTCATCATGAGATAGTGCCATATTGATTTCATCCATGTATCATAATTATGTGGAGTTAGGAGTTCAATTTGAGATTTCCCTATTGCAAGAACACAAACCAAGGAAAAGAGTGCATCCAACCATTGTAAGATTACCCCCCCCAAATCACTCAATCAAGAAAATCCCCTTAAACAATATCTGATTTGGCACTTTATATTTAGTACGTTTATAGTTTCCACTTGCCAAAAAAAATGAAGTGGACTTTGATCTTGGTGCTTACAAATGCCAAAATAGGAAACAATATCAAGTACAATTTTTGGTACAAAATGAGATCAATTTGATCATTCCACTGAAATGTACACAAAAAATTATGCACTTTAAAAAAAAATTGCATCCAAAAATGTTACCGTAGGAGCAAGATATGAGCTCATGAAGTTCCCAAAACGAGGATGAAGTAGAAACACCCATGAAAATATGAATTTTTTGGAAAAATAAAGCACCAAAACCAAAAACTAATTGCACCACTTTGAAGAGTGTGAAAAATTAGCCTAAATAAAAAGAATGATCTAAAAATGGAGGTCATATGCTTGAGTTATGAAGCTCCAAAGCTCACCTACAAAATTGAAAAACTCATTAGAGAGGGGGGGGGGATTTTTTTAAGCTACTATAATCATCATTGATGTGATGATGAAATTAACACACTAAGTGATTAAAATTGGCATGCTCTCACCCGTCAGAAAATACGATCAGCTTAAATTTGGTGGTCTATTGCACTTCATGGATTTGACCAACCTGCCGAAATATGCTTCAGAATATTCTTTGGCTAGTGGATACAGAGAATCTTGAAAGAATAAAAGTATCTCAATTAGAATCTTCTAACTCCCTTCTAGATTTTTCAACCACCAAATTTTCCAAAAACAAGGCCTGATTATATGAAATGTCTGTCACTTTTTAGACTTTGGCTACCAGTTCTAAGACTTTTCTATTGGATTTCTGAAAGGTTGACTACTCGAGTATGAAGATGGGTCCACAACTAGAGGCCATGGAAACCATAGGGCCCACCATACCTCTACTATGGGTACCAAATAGAAGGTACATCCATAGATTGACAAGTTTACTGATTGTACCAAAACATTTTTTTTTGCTTTTATTTAATTTTTAATACGATTTTTCAAAAAAAAAAATTATAGAGAATATCTAATCAGTGGGATTTAATTTTTCCAAAAATAAATTTCAAAAAAATTAATTGAATTTTCAATAATATTTTTTTAGAAAAATCATATCGTATGCAATAATGATGATCTAGGAGCCGTACGACTCCTTGGGAATTTTTTTTTTGGCTCACCAGACAATTGCTCCAATTTGGACCATTTGGTAGTTGATCTTAGGGTTTTTGGCCTTTCTGGATGCAATGGCAGGGTTGGATTTGACCCAAAATGCTCCAAAAATGAAACTACCTTCTGGATCTAGCAACCACTCTTCAACTTCAAACCCTCATAGATTTGGCCTTGTATTTTTGATTTGGATGAAACAAATGGGAAAACCAACTTTCTCAAACCTTTTGGATGCAATGGTGAGCTTAGATTTGCACCAAAAAGCTTTGATTTGAACCTGCAATAAAGAGCCAAAAATGGAAAACCCCTTAATTTGGTATCTCTCTTTTGAAAAAAAATCTCCAATGGCACCTAACCCACTTTGATGCCATGTTAGAATCAAACATGCTCTGATACCATGTTAGAATTGGCTATGGATTCCAAGATCTTGAGACCAAATGAAAAGCACAAAAAGAGAGAATAGAATATGACAAGAATAAATTGTATTCTTATTAATATGATTCAATGATAGATGTCGAAAATCTAGCACTTTTTTTGGCTGGGGTTTGAATGGCAAGGAATGCATCGATTGGTGAGGAGAAGGGAGATATTCCTGATGAGCCTTAAATATGCTCATAGTTTGAAATCTTTGATACTCTTACTTTTGTTTTTAATTGTTGTTTAAACTTGTTGATTAAAGACTTTTTGGGGTGGCATCCTATAGCAACAAATTCCATATTCTTGTAGCTTGACAACTTCATTAATTACCTTTTTGACCTCCCGCATGGCTAATGTATGCTTATGATTTTGGATAATGGAATAGGATTAACGTGTGATTAATGAATGGATGTCGTGTCACTTGTGTGTATGCTTTCCTTCGCTTATGTCACTTATTGCAGGTTGTTGAAGGGAGCTGGAGCTGATCAAGCGCAAAGAATTTCGGTTCTGTTGAAGAAGTTGTTTCAGTAATAACTCTTTGACTGAATCTTTGGGAAGGAGCTCAAACGGTCCTTTGATCTAGGAAGTGTGTAATGCTATATTCTCTCTGGATCACGTCGAGCAGATAGACTTTCATTTATGAATATCTGTTCTGTGGATTCAGTATGTATTTATGATCACGACTTCCTTTGTTAGTTAGTTAGTTGCCTTTTTCATTTAAATAACTGTTCCTCCTGCGTGAGTGAACAAGGATGATAAAACAGTATGTATTAAAATTAGGTTGAAGAAGCAATAGAGTTCTGTGTTAAGCTTTTATTTTCAAACAAAGTAATCGATGTATCCTGGTTTTGAGTATGAATAAAAATTCGATGAAGCTTTGAGTCAACTTCTTGTGTAATCTAGTTGATGCTTGCTAAGGGGGGCCACTTAGTATGTATTCTATAGCAATTTTTTGTAGTTAACTGTTCATTTCATGCTGATTACCAGTTAGAGTCTATTTCTCTTGATTTCAACGCAAACTTAGCTTTGTATTGTTCCTGCAGCATGGGGAGTCCATCCCTGTGTCTGTTCCTACAACATAAGGCTAGTTTATAGTTTGTTCTTTAATAATAACTGCTATGATTTTTGTTTTAGCTGAGTCATGTTTGAGTTAAAAATCTTTGTGTTGCATTTCTGTTAAGCATTTATTTTCTATAGATGATGACTGGAAACTAGTTCTTAGTGCACATACCGTGCTGCTCCATTTAAAGTAAACGTGCCTGGTTTGACAAAGCAAATGAACGTCCATAAGAAGATGTCAATCACCTGTTGAAATGACCAATTCCTAGGTTTATTTATGTTGTGACTTTTATATCATTTTGTGGGCGTGACCAATTCCTATGACGGAGGTTGGTGGTGGGGCTTCGTCTGGAGAGGGTTTGAAAAAATCTAGTACCTTTAAAATGCATAAGATAAATGGATGTCTGGAAAGGGCGCAAGTTCGTCTTGTGTTGGTGATTCAATCAGAGGTGGTAGCTAAAGATATGGATTACTACAGTAAGCATGTTTTGATTTGTAAGTTTATGGGGATGAGGGTTTCTCTTTCTTTCTTGGACACTTGGATCCGCAAGACATGGTCTCCAGAGGGTGACTTTGATGTTCTGTTGGCTGCAAACAATTTCTTTTTGGTAGATTTCTCATGCATTTCTGATCGAAATAGGGCATTTGAAGGGGGGCCTTATTTTTATAATCAAGTAGGTCTTTTCATAAAACCATGGCATGCTAGCTTTAATTCAGTGGAAGAGTTTCCTTCTAGGGTTCTAGTTTGGGTTCGCCTTCCTCGGCTGCTACTTGAATGTTGGAAATTTGATATATTACAATCGATTGCTTTATTGTTAGGTAAGCCTATTGGTCCTTCTCAATATACTTTAGATAAGAGGATCTTTCTTAAGCGAGGGTTTGTGTCAAGATTGATCGGAGTCAACCTGTGCCTGATTCTATTGATTTGACTGTTCGCTCTAATTCCTAGACTCAGCCTTTGGATTATGAAATGTTTCCTTTTCGCTGTCGGTTATGCCATGAATATGGGCATTTGCAGTGGAGGTGTCCTCGGGCTTTTGGTGCGGGAGGTGCAAATAATGCAGGTTCCCAATCTAATCTGAGGGTGGAAAAGGGTAAGGATCCTATGCAGGGAATGGCAGAGGACAAATATGGTTTTGTTCCAGTTAAACCTCGTAATCATGGACGGGGCCAAAAGAGGCCTTTCCAGGATAGACAGGAAGGGGAGACTTTCAATAGATTTGAGGCTTTGGATGAGTTAGTTCAGGAGGAAGGGTTTACAGCTGACATGCAGATGGTGGATGGCTCTAGTTCTAAGGAGTTGGTTGAGGTACAACCTTTGGTGATCCCTGGAGTGGATCAGCTTGGTGACCAGGATCCTCAGATGGTGTCTAGTCTAGGTCCTTCCGCTCTAGCTCTTGGTGCAGGGGATGGGGGGTTGTTGATTTTGGTGGCCCCTCTAGTGCTAGTAAGGTCTACTCGAAGGCTCGGGATAGCCCTGATTTAGGTAAGTTTAAACCTTCTTCCTCTATTCTGGGTGTGCAACAAAAATCTTTTAAGAAAGGGATTCCTGAGAAATCAGTTAAGGTTGGTCGCAAAAAGGACCAAGAAAAGGTGAAGCTTGCTAGAGAGACATTGGTTGAGGCTGGTTCGATGAAGACTATTGATGCTCACTTTTCCCATCCCCAACGATGATAATTCTTTCTTGGAATGTGAGGGGTATGAATAGCATCCCTCGACAAAAGGCTATTCGAGATTTGATCCGCATTCATTCTCTGGATGTGATTTTCTTGCAGGAAACTAAGTTATATGTGGATAGTATGTTAGGTGTGGCTCCTAAGATTTGGGGTCATGGCCAATGTCAATGTGTGGGTGCTTTGGGTAATTCTGGTGGAGTGGCTTGTTTTTGGGATCCCTGAAAGGTTAGTCCAATTTGGTCGATCTCCTGTAAGAGTTCGATTTCTTATGTTGCTTCTCATTTAGAGTCAGGGGAGAAAGTTATTTTCTCTAATATATATGCTCTGATTGATTTCCAAGGTAAAGCACAGCTGTGGGATCATGTTAGATATGTGAGGTCTTTGGATCCTTACCTACCTTGGATCCTGGCTGGTGATTTTAATGTTGTCATTTCTTTAGAAGAGAAGAGAGGAGGTAGTGCTCATTTGGAGCCTTCCTCTAGGCTCTTGCAGGATAATATGGCTCTTTTGAGGTTAGTTGATGTCAAGCCAACTAATGGAGTCTTCACATGGAATAATAGGAGAACTGGAGATGCTGTTATTTCTGAAAGACTAGATAGATTTTTGGTGTCTAGTTTTTGGATGGGGGATAGGTGGATGATTAGCTCTAAAATTTTGGATTGTCGAGGCTCTGACCATTGGCCAATTAAGCTTGTGGTTGTTGTGCCTCAACAATGTGCTAGACATACTTTCAAGTTCCAACTCATGTGGCTCTAGGATGAGTCTCTTCATGATATGATTTATGGCTGGTGGGATCTTGGGAAGCCAGCTTATGGCACTGCTATGTACTCATTCTCAAAGAGGTTACAGTACGTCAAATACAAGTTGAAAAGATGGAATAGGCAACATTTTGGTAATTTGTTTCATGGAAAACAGAAGGCTCAGGATAACTTGGACTTAATCACTGGGCAGATTCATGATCAAGGCCTAACAGAAGAGTTGATTTTGTTAGAGATTGTTGCAACAAAAGAGGTAGAGGAATGGGAGTTAAGAGAAGAATTTTTTTGGAAACAAAAGTCTCGTATTGAATGGCTTAAGGCTGGTGATAGGAATACTTTTTTTTTTCACAACTCAGTTAAAGACCGGAGGCAAGGTAATGTTATTTCTTCTCTTGTGTTGTCTGATGGGGAAATTTTGTCCTCTTCTACTTCTATCTCTATGGAATGTATTCGGTATTTCTCTTCATTATTTTCTGAGGATTCCCCTCCAGCTGAGGAGGCTGAAACAAGGATTTTGAATTGTATCCTACAGCTAGTGTCTAATGAAATGAATGAATCATTTCTTTCTCCTATTACCTTGTTAGAGCTTGAGAATGTTGTGTTCCAGATGAAGAAAGGTAAAGCACCGGGGCCTAATGGATTCCCTGTTGAATTCTTTCAAGAGTTTTGGGAGGTGGTTAAGTTGGACCTCTTAGAGGTTGTTAAGGAATCTTTCATGAATAAACAAATGTTGAAGTCTCTGAATGCAACTTTTTTAGCTCTCATTCCAAAGAAGGAGGGGGCTAATTCTTTGGATCTTTTTCGGCCTATTGCATTATGTAATGTTGTTTATAAGATTATTACTAAGTTGATTGCTGAAAGGCTGAAACCTTGGCTTGGTGAGTTAATCTCTGAGGAGCAGGGGGGTTTTGCTGCTGGCAGACAGATCATGGATGGTGTTGTGATTGCAGCTGAGACCATCCATTCTATGGAATCCTCAAAATAAACATCTATGTTTATCAAGTTGGACATGGCAAAAGCGTATGATCATGTTAAATGGAGCTTTTTGTTTAAGATTCTTGGAGCTTTTGGCTTTGCTAGTGATTGGATTGAATGGGTTAGGAATTGTGTTACTTCTTCCTCCTTCTCAGTGCTTTTCAATGGTGAGCCCACTGAGTTGTTTGGTGGTTCTAGAGGCCTCAGACAAGGAGATCCTTTGTCACCCTACTTATTCATCCTACTTGCGGAAAGATTGGGAAGGCTTATTCGTGCTCAGGTTGCTAGCGGCTTGATTTAGGGTTGGAATTGGGGAAATGATCTTCCCCCTCAGTCTCATCTTTAGTTTGTTGATGATACTACCTTGATGGGTAGGGCAAGGGTTGAGGAGGCTTTGAACTGGAGCAGTGTTTTGGACAGCTACTTGGCGGCCTCTGGGCAGCGCATTAATGAGGGGAAGTCTCTCATTTACTTCTTCCATACTCCTATGGGTATCCAAAGGAGATTAGCAAGTATTCTTCATTTCCAGATCGGTTCGCTTCCTTTTCTCTATCTTGGAATCCCTCTTGCCATTTGTTCTCTCCCTAAAAGGTTTTGGAAAGAGACTCTTGACAAGTTTCAAAGATTGGTCAGCCATTGGACTTGCAGGTGGCTTTCTTCAGCTAGAAGAGTGACTCTTATAAAGTTTGTGATCCAGGCTCTCTCTCTTTATAAATGCTTTGTTCTTTCTGCTCCATCAAGTTTTATTCAAGATTTTGAGAGGCTGTCTCGTTAGTTCCTATAGTCTAGCAACCTTCTTCATAGAAAGTGGAGCTTGGTGAAATGGGATGTTGTCTGTAGGCCGAAGCAGGAAGGGGGTCTTGGTCTACGACAGACTGATTTGAATGGGCAGGCCTTGGCTGCTAAGCTGTATTGGCGTTGGTGTTCACAATAGCATATGTGGTGGGCTAAAATTCTTACCCTCAAATATTTGGGTACAGTGGAAAGCATGGAGGTTGTAAGATTCAGTCTGGAGGGGAAAGGTTCTATGATCTGGAGTACCCTCAAATGGGGTACCAAGCTTGTAAAACAGGGCCTTTTTTGGATTTGTAATGGGGGTCGGGAAGCTCTCTTTTGGCATGACTCTTGGGATGGACATCCCCCTATTTTGTCTTCTCATCCCCACCTTCAGGACTTGTGCCAGATTTTTGAGGAGGCGGGTTGGTGTCATGTGGCTGACTTCAAATCTTAACATTATTTGAGTTAGATTACTATGTGCAGGTGGAAGGACCTTCAGGATTGGCCTCCTGGGGGGGTTTTGGAGGATAGTCAAGTGCTTTCTAAGATTATTTCGGATCGTTCCTGCAACTTTCTTCTTGGGAGAGATGTGCTTGCTTGGGGTCCTGATTTGCGAGGTAAATTTTCAGTTGCCTCTGGTTATCAGGTTTTGGATAAACAAGTCTTTGTGAGCTCTAAGGTTCCTTGGTGGAAGCATGTTTGGAATAAATTTTCTTGGCCTAAGTGTAATTTCTTCTCTTGGCTTGTTGTCCAAGGTAAGTGTCTTACTTGGGACAATCTTTGGAAACGAGGGCTCCAGGGCCCTTCCATGTGTGTTTTGTGTGGTCAGCATGAAGAATGCCTCTCGCATCTCTTTTTTCAGTGTTCCTTTGCTAAATATATCTGGCATCACTGGTGGAATCTCTGGAGCTTACCGTGTTGCCATGTCTCTGCCCTGGATGATTTTTGGAGGAGACAGGGATCATCTCCTGCCAAAACCTCTTTTCTTAAAATTGCTTGGAGCATTGGCCCTAGTTTGATTGTTTGGCATATTTGGTTGGAGCGCAATAGACGGATTTTTTTGGATAAAAAATTGATCCTAGAGCAACTTTGGAGGCAGATTCTTGGGGCTCTGCAGGAGACTTTGTCTGCAAAGTGTGATTCGTTTGTGCCAGTTGATCCTGGGGACTTGGGTGTTGTTAATTCCCTGGGTCTTGTTGCTGGGGATAGGAGAAATTTGGGCAGTGTGCATCATAGGTGTGGGTGTGAGAGGGTGGCTCGTGATGGCTTCTGATGTTCGCCTGCTCTAGGGGAGATAAAAATCAATACTAATGGGTCATCTAGGGGTAATCCTGGGCATGTTGGAGTTGGTGGTATTGGTAGAGACAGCTTGGGAGTGGTGGTGTTTTTCTTTTCTATGTATCATGGTTTGCATACCAATAATCTTATGGAGGCTAGTGCTATCCTTATGGCGATTGAGCGTGCGGTTGGCCTTGGGTGGTGGCATATTGTTTGTGAGTCTGATTCTCAAGTGGTTATTGATATGTTGCATAAGCGACAGTTGGAGGATATGAATTGGTAGCTTGTTGTGGTTGTCAAGCAGATTATTTCTATGTGCTCTTCTCTGGAGTCCATTATTTTCTGCCATATTCCATGAGAGTGGAATAGGGTGGCTGATGGATTGGCTAGATGGGTGTTAGAGAGGACTGATTCTTGGTATGTGGATGGTTGGGGCAATCTTCCTAATGACATGGCCCCTGTTCTTGAGGAGTGGGTTGTTGAGGATATGATATGCTTCTTGGGTGTGAATTAATTCTTGTTTTGTTGGGCCCCTTGTGGCTTCTTTCTTTAGATTTGTAATGTTGTTCTGATTCAATAAAGTTTTTACCCTCTTTTTTTTTTAAATAAAATAAAAATAATAATGTGATAATGAGAGAGACCCCTTGGTTATATAGCCAAGGTGAGATGCAAGATGTCATAGGATTATGACAAGTGTCTTAATCATATGACATGAGATAACTAATCACACTTACCTAGGTTCACATGTGTTACAACCAAAAGATAGGATACCAACTAATGACAACTAACACCTTCTAGAAATATTCCTTCCTAGGACTTAAATAAACTTTAAAACATGTGTAAAAAAGTCCCCTAGTAATGAATAAACTAGGCACATGACCTTATTTACACCAACAAGGTGCCTAGCCCTATTGCATGAAAGTTTCCAAATGGATTGGAGTTAATGAATTGGTTGAGTAGCACCTCTTCTTTGGGATTTTATCACTTGTATCTTCTTCATCTTCCAACATTTCCACACAATATCTCTCATGCTGAGAGATGGAGGTATGCGTTGCTTCAAAGCATAGGACTACATTCTCTGTAATGTGTTCGGGATGCAAAGATTCAAACAAAATCTTCATCTTCTCCTCGTGCTTGGTTCTCAATATCAATTCAGACTAGTCGAGTGCTAAGTATATGCTAAGCTTTGCAGTGAAATCTCTTGAAATACACATTGCAAAGACTAGGGGAATGTCTATCACTACCACTTCTTTTGTGACTGTTTGGCTTGGACATGAGAAGAGGGTTAGAGGTTTATCTTTTATCCAACCAATGGTAGGAACCTTCTTCTTGTCCAATTGCATGATTCCTTTTTCTAAGGGCTCATACTTAAGTTTCAAGGCATCAACCACTTGTTTCAGCATGACAGTAGTGCTAGCCCCTAAATCAATCATATTATTATGCAAAAGCTTATCTACCACAATAAGTGTTAAAAATAAAGGTGTGGGCTTTGGATTACTTACCTATTTCTCTTTTGCATTGCCTACATCATTCATATAAGCTGGTGCTTTTGAAACTTGAGGGCCTAATGTGGATCTTTTGTCTCCACATTGGCTACACGATGAAGTCATGTCCATCTGTGATATTTGTTCTTCTTTTTTCAATGCTTCCTAAAGCAACGTATTTTGTTCAAGAATAGATATGACATCCCACAAAGATACATTGGAAAGTGCCTTCTTCAATTGTTCCACCACATTAAGTGTTCTAACTAGTTGGGTCTTAGGCTTGAATGGTAGTATTTCTCTCATTTTTGGAAGTAAACATTCCATCGTGACTAGGCTTGGTGCCTTGCTCACCTCCTTCTCTGGCAATGGCAGATTATGCAGTTATGGAATAGGTCAGATTTCTGGCAATGGAACATAATTTTCTTATAGTGGCAATTGTCGTGGCTGAGGATGTGGCACAAATTGTTCACATATTCTCCTATGATCCTTCTTTTGGATCTTGTGTTGTAATCTGACTATCCTTGTGGGGCACTAGTCATCAAAGCTTCATTCATGAACACTACATCTTTTTCTTCCATCCATGAAAATTGCGCTTGGTCCGGCACAATATCCAACTCTTGTTCTAAGGACATTTCTTTCATTTGCGCTTTGAAGCGATTGTTTTCCATTTTAGAGGACTCATATTCATCCAAATTCAGGAGCACTCCCTTGCTTCTTTGTTCTGCTATCCTCTACTGGATATTCCCTCTTGGAAAATTTTGGGGCATATGACTATCGCTGCATGGGAAGCACCATACATTCTTGTCTTTGACCAATTTTTTTTGGCTCAAAATTAACTCTTTACTAGGGTTGTATTTGACTGTGTATAGCCGCATTGTGATTGGAACTATATGGTTTGTAGACATCGTCTGTTGACCTCCTACTCTAGAGGATGCTTGGTATGGATTTTGTTGATAAGATGGAATTCCTCCACCATAGGCTTGCATAGTCTGCTTCAAAGGCATTGCTTGCTATCATTTGATGATGACCAACTCACTAGCAAAAGTCCACATGAGACTCTTCATTCCATTGATGTGTGTAGTAATTGAGGAAGAGCCTGACATGCTTGTTTGGGTGGTGGGATACACATACATAGGCTGTAGCATAGCTAATGTCAATTGTGTAGCAAGAGTGCTTGGAGTGGTTTCTTACCATAGACCACTAGATATTTCTACAAATATAGGCATCAGAGGTCATGGCAGAAGCTTCCCGACATCTATTAAACTATTTTTCGCATGCATAGCCAGCCCATATGCATCGGGAAAGATATCCCCTCCCATGGATGTTATCATTATTGTGATTTCTAAGTTGAGGACCTTTAGATAGAACATGAATGCCATCACAGCTTGCAGTTGAGCAGTTACAGGGATTCTTTGCCAAGTTTTGTGAAACCTAGTGTTAAAATTGCTCATGGCCTCTTGCAGAGCTCTCTTCATGGTGATTACTTGTCATGATAATGACAAATGATCTCCTTTCTCTGAGAAGCATTCAAACAACCTTTCTCTATGTTGATCCTATTATATTTTAAGGAAAGCTTAAGGTGTAGAAGAAAATCTCCTAATGTCAAACCTTAGAGAAGAATGTAGATATGTATTTAAATTTTGCAATTATAGTTCATTATGATGAACATGAAAAGAATAAGAAACTAAACACATACACAAATGAGTTCACCAAATTTACATGGGAAAACCCTTACAGGAGAAAAACCCACCACACCAAAGAAAAATCTCTTGTATTATAGTAAATGAATTACATACAAGTTATAGACTCTCCTTTCAGATAATTAATCTCACAGTAGCAACATTTCCCTGATCAACATCATACAGAACAAATTATGATCACTTTGTTATGTCTCACTGTTACAATGCGTATACAACATACAATGAAGAACACACATTGATCATTCGACTATCCAACCATCAAACCCATAATAGTTATACCACATTGCAATGTATAGCAACAACCATGATTGATTCATTCTGTGTACTGATGGTTTAGCTCAGTTTCCTCTATTGAGAAACTGTCAAACTTCCTAGTGTTCAAACGACCATCTCCAAGTCAACACCGTCCTCCACTGATTGGCGTACATCTCAGCTCAGTCAAACAAGTTTGTGCTCATTAATCGATGGTATGCTTCACTGCACTACCTCTAGTTAGTTAGAAAGCTCCCATGGTATGGTGGTATCCCCGCACTACCGCACCTCTACTAGAAAGCTCATGTGGCATGGTAGTATCCCCACACTACTGCACCTCTGCTAGAAAGCTCCCGCGGTATGGTAGTAACCCTACACTACCGCACCTCTGCTAGAAATATCCCATGGTATGGCGGTAACCCCACCCTACCACACCTCTGCTAGAAAGCTCCTGTAGTATGGTGGTATACTGCGCTATTGCTAGATAGTCACAAGGCTCTCACGATATGGCGGTATACACTGTGCTACCACACCTCTCTCACAAACACCTAGCGGTATAGAGGTAAAAGCATGAACTTAATACTTATGAATTCTTAGTTGATTGGTGATAGAACCAGGGTTATACCAGGGAGTTTGAGACACATATTCTCAACAATCTCCCACTTGACGAAGAACTCATTGAACCCTCTAGAGTGTTCAGAAACTACTGAGATTCATGGGCCCCAAGGCCCATCAAACTAGCACACCACCTGTACTTGTCTATACTCACAGTTTTCATTAATGCATCTACAAAATTTTCCAGAGTATCCACTTTTTCTAAATAGACCTTTCCATCCCTCACCATATCTCATACAAAGTGATACTGTAGATCAATATGTTTTATCCTGGGATGGAAAGTAGGATTTTTCACCAAAAAAATAGCACTCTGACTATCACAATAAATTGTAATCTACCCTTCATCAAACCCAATGTTAGAACAAAAATGTTTTAACTAAATTACTTCCTTATAGGCGTGTGTAGCTGCCATGTTTTCTGCCTCCATAGTGGAAAAAGTGACTACAGCCTGCCACTTACTCATCCAAGTAATAGCACCACCATTCATCATGAAAATATATCCACTGGTGGATCTTCTGCTATCAATGTCCCCTACCCAATCAGAATCCACATACCCATGAATGCTAAGAGTCCTCTAAGATTCAACCAAATTTCCATGGTAACACAAAGCCTATTCTGAAGTGCCCTTGGGTATGTGCAGGATCATGATGGGAAAAAAAGTGGTGATATGATGGGTATGTGTAGGGTATGTGGGTAATGAATTTTTTTACCCAAAATTGATGAAACAAAAAGGGTTTTTAAAGGATATTCTCAGCTTTCCACCAATATAAATTATGCTTTACTTTGAATTTAAAAAATTATTATTATTCATTTTCTATTTTGAATTACGACTAAAGTCTTGATTGATAGGTTGATTGAAAAATATCTATAACTTTCAAATGGTATCACATTTTTTGAATCTGAAACATGTGTCACATTCTATGCTTTGCATACTATAGGATTAAATATATATATATATGAATTTTATGAGGTTTTGACCAAGTTAAGGTGGTCAGACATATGATTTTTTTATAATTTTTTAAAATATGTAATAAAAAATTCATAATTAATTATTTACTTGGAAAAAAATTACAAAAAAATATGCATCACATTGGGACATGAGTCCTCTACTTATATCTAAAATATTATAAAAAATTATTATCATTTTATTGTGGTTAGAGTGGTCAGACAAACACCTACTTCTTATTTTTTCCCTGAACTTTAAGTACTACTGCATTGAAATTTGAAATTTTCACCACATATTTTAAAAAAAAAAGTAAATCTAGTTGTTTAGAAACTACATTCAATTTTCTAAAAATTCTATTCTTACACATTTTTGAAATAATATAGATAACTTATTCAAATTTTTACGTCAATTTTCCTAACTCTAATTTTTCTGAATTTTTCACCACTTAAGGACCTATTTTTTCCATGATGATCCTGCACATACCCCCTTCAGATATCTAAACACTCTTTTCATAGCATCCCAATGTGTCCTTCCAGGATTCACCATAAAACAACTAAGTACTCCCACTGCTTGGGAAATGTCTGGCCTTGTACAAACCATTTCATACATTAAACTGCTAGCTGCACTTGCATAAGGCACTTTGGTCATGACGTCCATCTTAGTAGGATATTTTGGACAATCTTCAATAGATAGCTTCATTCCCTGCAAAACTGGAACAACTAGCTACTTGCAATTAGTCATACAAAATCTCTCTAGAATAGTGTTAATATACTTACTCTGGCTAAGCCAAATATTTCTACTTTTCTCGTCCTTGGTTATTTCCATTCCCAAAATATTCCTAGCTGCACCAAGATCTTTCATTTCGAACTTTGCAGAAAAATAAGATTTTAGATCTAAAAGCATTAACTTACTATTGCCTATGAACACATATCATCAACATAGAGAGCAATAATAAGAACATGATCACTTTCAGCTTTGAAGTACACACAATGATAAGATTTCAATCTTGCAAATCCCAATGACAAAAAAAATGTGTAAAACTTCTAGTACCACATTCTAGGAGATTGTTTCAAACCATATAGAGATTTCTTTAACTTGCAAACCAAATTTTCTTTACATTTTACCACAAAGTACTTAGGCTAGGACATATAAATTTCTTCAACAAGATCACCATGAAGAAATGTTGTCTTCACATCCATCTATTCAATCTCAAAGTCATACGCTACTGCAAGTGACAAAAGAAATCTGATAGATGTTAGCTTAGCTACAAGAGAAAAAATTTCTCCATAATCAATTCCCTCTACCTGGGAATAACCCCTCATAACCAACCTCACCTTTTACTTTTCAACACTGCCCTCTAGACCTATTTTCTTTTTAAATACCCATTTGCACCCAACAACTTTTCTACCTTTAAGCAACAACACCAAACTCTAAGTGTCATTCTTTTCTAATGATTCCATTTCTTCATTCATGGCTTCCAACCAAGAGTTTGAATCAGGCATTCTAATTTCCTCTTTAACAGTCCTAGGCTCATCAGTGCTAGTAATCAAAGCATAGGCACAAGTAGAATCTAACATAGAGAACCCATAGCTGCTAGGTTGCTTTCTTTCATGTGTTGACCTCCTCACAAGCTGAGATTGAGGCTGTTGTTCTTCTTCAAAACTCTGAGAACTACTTGAGCTTTCCTCAATTTCAGGTACATTTTGAATTTTCACTTCCTCTTTATCTAGTGTCTGAGGAATTTCAACTACATCCTTTTTATTTTTTGATTTTATCTCTGACTACATATCCAAAGTAGAAGGCTTCAGCTCACAAAAAATAACACTTTTTTTGTACAAAACTTTCTCAGTATCAAGATTCCAAAGCTTGTATCCTTTTATGCTAGAACTATAGCCAATAAAAATACATTTAACAACCTTGTTCTCCAATTTAGATATTTTTTCATTTGGAACATATGCATATACCTCACAACCAAAGAATTGAATGTGTCTTAGAGAGGGCTTCTTTCCACACCATGCTTCCAAAGGTGTTTTCCCAACAAGAGAAAAATTTGGAGAATGATTTAATAAATAACATTTTGTTGCAACTGCCTCAGCCCAAAACTTCTCCTCCAAGCCAGCACTACTCAACATACTTCGTGCTCTTTCCATCACTATCCCATTGAACCTTTCAGCAACTTCATTTTGCTCTGGAGTGTAGGGTGTAGTTTTATGTCTTTTAATTCCATGATTTTTATAATACCTTTCAAACTCATCATAACAAAACTCACCACCATTGTTAGTCCTTGAAAATTTTATTTTTCTTCCAACTTGATTTTCCACAAGGTTTTTAAAATCCTTAAGATGACTTAACACTTTTGGTTTACTCTTCAAAAAATAAACAAATGCCCTTCTTGAATAATCATCAATGAATGATACATAAAATATTGATTTAAACAAATAACTTGGAATATTTATTGGACCAAAAACATCGGAATAAATGTAATCAAGTATACCAGAAGATTTATGAGGATTGGAGTAAAATGAAACATGGTGTTATTTTCCATATATACAATGTTCACAAAATCAAATTCAAGGTTACAATAATCAAGCCCTTCAACTAGGTTTTTATTTTTCAAAATTTTTAAACCTTTTTCTCCAATGTGTCCAAGCCTATGATGCCAGAGCATAGTCTTTTCTATTGGAAGTCTAACTTCCATAGAGTTTGCAATAAAATGAACTTTTTCCTCCTCTCCACGATCAACCTTTTGTGACTTTGTAGAGACACTATTGCATTGAACAACAAGTGCATCCAAATTATACAAAGTACCAATTCAAGCACCCTTCGCCAACACCAATGAGCCTCTAGTCATTTTGTAGCCATTGTTAGAGAATGTGACTTGCACTCCAACATCGTTCAACTTACTAACATAAAGTAAATTTTGAGCCAAACTTGCTATATGTATTACATCATCTATTCCTTCACTCTTCCATCAGTGAACTAAATTTTGACTCTTCCACGACCAACTATTTCCAAAGATGAATCACTTTCCAAATACACCCCTCCACCATTGTATTTTTCACAATAGTGAACTAGTCTCTATGAGATGTCATGTGGAAAGATGCTCCAAAATCAATTATCCAGACATCATCTAATGCTTGAGTTGCCAAGGTTGCAATGAAGGAATTTTCATCGCTTTGAGAAGAATCATTTTCAAAAGAATTCTTCTTTTTTTTCTCCTCTTTACAATCCTTTAGGACATGACCAAGCTGCCCACAATTCTAGCACTTCACTTTGGACTTCTTACCAGGAGACTTTGATCTCCCTTCTGATTTTGATCTAGACTTCTTGTCCTTCTTTCCTTTTTCTTTTGATTTTCCTCGAACAACAAGAGCCTCCTTTTCCATCTAAAAATATTTCCTTCTCATCTCTTTTGACAACAAAGAAGCAACCACATCTTCCATCTTGAAATTGGTTGTCGTGCTCCCAATCTCCATCACTAAATGATCCCAAGAATTTGGAAAAGAACATAACAATAGCATACACTGATCTTCTTCATCAATCTTCAATCAACATGTTGAAAGTATTCAAATGATCAGAAATAGACTCTCTTTCCTACATTTTCAAAGAACACAACTTCTTCCTTAAGAACAACTTATTCACCAAGTACTTTCCCTAATAAATAGCTCGTAGTCTTTTCCATAAAGATGTAGTCTTCTCTTCATGAACATTTAGAATAACATAGTCTACCAAATAGAGTCTTATCAACCCTTTTTATTTTTTTTCTATAAGGTCCCAATCTTCTTGCTTCATGCCAAAAGGTTTTGTTCTAGACATAGCAAGCCAAAGATCATGATCAACCATTAGATCTTCCATTTTTAGTTTCCACAACTCAAAATTTCTACCATTGAATTTATGAATTTGAATCTTTCTTGATGTACTTGCCATTTCCATTACAATCTATAATTTAAATTACTAGACTTCTACAAGAATCCCATTGAACATAATTGACACAAAAAACCCAACCTACCCACAAGGATAACACAGCTGGCCAGGCTTTGATACCACTTGTAAGGAAAGCTTAAGGTGCAGGACAAACTCTCTAATGTTAAACCTTAGAGAAGAATGTAGATATGTCTTTAATTTTTTCAATTACAATTCATTATGATGCACGTAAAAAAAATAACAGAATAAACACATAGACAAATGAACACTAGATTTATGTGGGAAAGCCCTTATGGGAGAAAATCCCACCACACCAAAAGAAAAATATCTTGTATTATAGTAAATGAATTACATACAAGTTACAAACTCTCCTTTCAGATAATTAATCTCACAGCTGCAACATTTCCTTGATCAACCTTGTACAAAACAAATTATGATCACTTTGTTATGTCTCACTATTACTATGCATATACAACATACAATGAAGAACACACACTGATCATTCGACTATCCAACCATTGAACCCATAATAGTAATAGAACATTGAAATGTATAGTAACAACCATGATTGATTCATTCTTTGCACCGATGATTCAGTTCAGTTTCCTCTGTTGAGCAACTGTCAAACTTCCTAGTCTTCGAATGAGCATCTCCAAGTCAACACTGTCCTCCACTGATTGGCATACACCTCAGTAGTGAAACAAGTTTGTGCTCGTTCATCCACGGTCTACTTCACTACACTACTGCTAGTTAGTTAGAAAGCTCCCAAAGTATGGCAATTTCCTTGCACTACTGCACCTTAGCTAGAAATCTCCCACGGTATGGTGGTATCCCCTCACTACTGCACCTCTGCTAGAAATTTCCCATAGAATGGCAGTAACCCCACACTACCGCACCTCTGCTAGAAAGCTCTTGTGGTATGGTGGTTACCTCACATTATTGCACCTCTACTAGAAAGCTCCCGCGGTATGGCGGTATACCACACTACTACTAGATAGTCACAAGGCTCTCGCGATATGGTGGTATACACCAAACTACTACACCTATCTCACAAACACCTAGTGGTATAGAGGTAAAAGCATGAACTTAATAATTATGAATTCTTAGCTAATTGGTGACAGAACTAGGGTTATACTAGTGAGTTTGAGACACATATTCTCAATAGAGATGATAGAGCTTGAGGCCAAAGAATGATACTAGTCTTGGGCCTTTCCTTTCAAAGAGGCAACTAATAGTCTCAAGGCGATGTTCTCCTTTGCTATATTATGTACCCTACATACCTCCGCTATATCCTTAAGGTGTTCGAAGGGGTTTTGAAGTCTTCTCCAGAGAATTTTGGAATAGCCTTGAGTGCATTATTGGGTATGGTAGGCCATACATCTAGGGGTGTGGGTGGTCATAATATACTACTGCTTTACCAAGTTACAAAATTTCTAGGAGCAGGGGGAGGTACATGAGCCATAGAGAAAATATTCCTATGAATTGCGTATACAAGTATTTTTGATTTGGAAGGTTGAGCCTTTGGGTGGAGTAGATAGGGCTCTAGATATTGGGCTCTTACTTCTTTCTCTATCGCTCCTTACAAGTGATAGAAAACCTGTAAGTCTCGTCCTCCTAGGTACCAAGGAAGGTAATTGAGAGTAATAGAAGTGGCCTCTTGAATATGCTCTTATTTGGACTCTGGGCATGAAAATTCAAGTTTCCTTCCTTAGCCTGATTTAAGAAACATTTATGACTTCTAGTCAGGCATTCAAAAAACTTCTTGCCCCACCGAGTGTGCCAGAAAAAGAACTATTGATCATCAAATCTTGTGCCTCTCTGAAAGTCTTATGTGAAATTTAGTGAGTGGGGGACTAAATTTCACCTCACTAAATACCTCTGAGATTTTTATAGAAAGTCAACTCTTCTTTGGGGTTTGGAGAAAAGGGTAGAAGGAAATGTAAACATAAAACATAAAATACCAACACGCCAATGATTTTACAACATTTGAAACCCAATCATTCCTATGAGTGATATAATTGGACACAGAACACCACCACCCTTCATTTTTGGAAAGAGAACGAACAAGAAAGGCTAACAATAAGCATAGTGTAGACTTTCAAATCTTTCCATAGGTGATGCTCATTAAGGTCTAATCAAACATAAATATTTCTAAGGGTGACAAAAAAAAATCAAAAATTGCATAAACTCTCTCTCCTGTTACAACGTAATATAACAAAACAAAAACCCTTTAGAAAAATAGAGAAGTCCAATGATAATCCAGTTTTCACAAGTTATTATTCTACCATACAAGCATACAACATAGAAATCAACCACTTAAACTATTCAAATTGAGCTTGCAAGACACAATGTTTGATTTAGAATGAAAATATAAAGAAAGAAAGCTTGATAAAGGCCATACATGTATAGTCTCAAATATTTTTCCTCAACAATCCATGCTTCAAATATCAAATGAACTTTAAAATAGAGGTCAGATGCCAATCCGACAATAGTTTGAGCTTTAAAAGATATAACATGCCAGAGAAAAGTAGTTTTATAACTTTTACTTTTGAAAATAGTTCTATATCCAAGAAAACTAAAAAAACTTTTCCTTAGCAAAGGAAATTGAACTTGGAATCCAACCCTTTCATTTGTCGTCACCTCCCTTTTATAGCCATAGAATGAAGAAATCATTTCCACAACACAAAAGTAGTTACTGCCAGATGTTGGCATTTGATAGCATGTGATCTAATTGTAGATCTTTATTTAGGTCACAACAATATTTTCTCATTAATTCTCAGCCGTTGCATTAATGCTTTTAGATATTTAACAAAGATAGAGGCCTGTAAATGATCAAATCCTAGAAAATAGCTTGGAAAAATGTTCAGTTGATCGATCACATCACCCAAAGGCACTGACTCAAAGCTTGCATCCTAAAAACCAAGAAAATAAAAATGCCAACAACCTCCGAAAAACTCCCAACATATATCACTTCATAAGAAGCGTTATCCACTTGTAGTGAAGGGATGACATGTCAGAAAGGTGGAAACTTTCGAGCTCATCAATATATCTCCTTGAGAAAATATTTGACGAGTCGACATGTGTCCCCACTCTCTCCCAAAAAGGAAGGAAAAAAATTGAAAGCTATGTAGCCATCGTGTGGTGCATTGCGCAAATTTCTAATAACTCTACTTGAGTGTGGGAACATCTGAAACTAAAAACATTAAACAAGCCAAAAATCAAAATGATCAAGGAAAAACTCTTCATAGCAAATAGAATCTAGAAGGAACTTTCCAATGTGGAATGTTATGAAGAACTTAATAAATCCAAACATTCACTGAGGAAGCTCTAAGAAAATAAAATAAAAGGGATAAAGGTCAGAGAAAAACTTAACTAGATGAGCCATGGGGACAAAGGCTAATTTTTTTTTAGATATATTAAGGAAAAAAGGGATAAAAGAGCATATTGAGCAGATTTTTTAGAATGAAATCTCAATTACAAAAGAGATATTTCAATATGTGGGAAATAGGGTAGAATGTAGCTAGGTTAGAGATGTGGTTAGGAGATTAATACCAACTAAGATCTCCAAGGATGATGCCACAACCATTTCAATCAATATAACCTTGAGAAAGAAATAAAGAAAGGCATTGCTTCCATGAATAATGATTTAAGTCCTCGGGCATTGATGGCTTACTTGTTGAGTTCTATAAGACCTTCAATGAGTGGATTTTCAAAGACTTGCACTAAGTATATATGGAAGAACTCGACAAAATCCCCTTATAGGAAGCTATAAACAAAGGTCTCATCAAAAACCTTCCCAAAGAAGGAGACAAAGCTCTGATAAAGAATTGGAGATCGATCACCCTTTTGAATTTTCTTACAAAATTATAGCTAATATTTTTTCCTTGAGGCTTACTAGCATACTTTCAAAGTTCACAAATAATTATACCCAAATAGGATTCATCAAGGGAAGGTATATCCTTGAGAACTTGATAACAAGTTGGGAAGTTATGGATCAGAAAAGATAGTCTTAGAACCAAAATGTTGTCGTGCTACTATTGGACTTTGAGAAGGCTTATGATAGGGTTGAGTGGTCTTTCCTCAGAATGAATCTTGAGGCATTTGGATTCCCACTGTCCTTTTAAACCATGGTTGATACTTTGTTAAGTGTTGCTACAACTCATATTGATGTAAATGGGTTACTCTATGAACTTGTTAGCTTGAAAAGATCAATCAAGTGTGCCCCTTGGCACCTGCTTTATTTTTCATCACCTCTAATGCCTTACACTACATACTAAGGGATTCTTGCAAATCTCCCAAGGTGAATGGTCTAATACTACCAGATAAGAATGATCTCCTAAACATCTAGTTTGTTTACACTGCCATTTTTTTGAATTGCAAGAGGACAAGCTGGTCAACCTCATCGACAAACTTAAAATCTTTTGTCTAGCCTTAGGTGCAAAAATATCTAGGATGAATTCCATTATGCTTGGATGGGAAAAAGCTCCACCTAATTGGTTACCCAAGTTTTATTTCTAATGGGGGGACCTCAGAAGAAGGTGAGATATTTGGGGATCCCCTTCTTTGTGAAACTGAACCTAAAAGAGATTTGGTTGTGTAAGATAATGTCATCCTACACCATTTATTTTTCTTCTATATAGTTCTTTAATAGTTACCAAGTGCATGAAATATAGAAGGACATCGGATGCTTCCTATTGTTTGATAGAAGGGGTAAAAGAAAGATGCACTCTATCAAGTGGGACTAGTATTGTCTAGAGAAGCCAAATGGAGGTCTTGGGCTAAAAGACATTAAAAAAAATGGCACATCCTTGCAATCCAAATGGATAATAAAATACCTAGATGGGGATGAGGCTTGGAAGATTCTAGTCAAAAATAATATCAAAGAGGCAGTTCCCAAGATGGCTAAGACTTGGAAGTCCCTACCTTTTAGTGATCTTATTACCAAGCATCTAATTGTATCTACAGGTTCAATGGTGTTCAAGAGAATATGGAAAGCTGAGGAGTTGGTTAGGGAAAATTCTAAATTTCCTTGTTTGTGGACCTCAATCAAAATATTTTCCATCCCAATAGATCTATTTGGTGGAATCTAGAACATAATGGGAAAGCATTGGTCCTTCTATAGAGCTACTCTACAAAGAAGTGGCACCAAGATGGTTGAACCATAGAAAAAAAGGAAAATTTCTTAATTTTATGAATAATTGATGATAAATTGGACTTAATGAGGCCTTGATGTGGTGTTGTGAGGTGTTTTTCAGACCCACACTAGTTCTTGGACCCTTTCAAATGAATTTAATGATGTCTTGTGAAGGTGTTGTGAAGTGTTGTAACATATTTCTACACTCTTCTAGAATCTTCTCATTATAATTCATCTAAAAATCACCTTTTTATCAGTTACCAAGTCTTATTTCAAAGTGTTGTAAAGTCTTGTAATAATTTTCACACTTTTCTAGGCCTGTTATCACTATTTACACCTTTCTTATGCTTTATATGACTCATTTATGCATTCATAATACTTAAGTAAGTGTGCTGTAAACCCAACAAACAACATTAAATGCAACCTAATTCCCGACACCCACTTAAAAGCCCAAGGTGGGACCCATTCACCACGGGTGATGAATGAGTCCCTTTTGGCTCCAAATTCAAAATAATTCAAATTTTATTTCGGGTTTTTATTCAAAAATACCCTATGTCAGCCTATGACTTTTTATTATTGGGTTATTAGGGCATAAGTGTGTATAAAATAAATTTTTTTACATCCATTTTAACCCCTCATTAATCCCCTAACTCATTCACACATCTCTTACCATTCATTCATCATCTACCTTCTCTATCGAGTCAAGCAAGCTAGGGTTTCATCATTGCAAATCTTCAAGTTAGATTCCCAAGACATTTAAGGGAAGATTCTTCATGTTTTTCTATAGAAATTCAAGATCAATATTCATGGAAAGGTATTAACTCCATTATTTCATGCTTCATTACATTCTTTCACCATTTTGGTTTAATTACCTAAAAGGGGTTTGACCAAGGCAAACCCCCATGCCCTAACCTCCAACATTTCTCTTTCTTGTCTTGTGTGTTCACAGATTTAGATATTTTGGAGGCTTAAAAATCATTGAATATTTCATGTCAAAGTCATTCAAGTCATCTCTTCATTGGATAAGTCAAAATAGCCACAAAAAGTCACTTTCAGGCCCAAATCTGATAGTTTTAGAATTGGACACCAAGCAAAAAGTGCAAGCTGAAGGCTCCTGTTTCCACCTTTAAATATTCATAAATTCAAAAGTGGACTCATTTTCCATGGGTTGTGAATGAGTCCCACTTCCAGGCTTGATTTTGGTTTTTCACATTTTTAGACACCCATTTGTCTGAAACGGGTTTCAGAACAGTTTCATAGAACTAGGAGTAATTCGTCTAGAATGGTGAATGAGTCCCACCAAGCCTAAAAATTAGGATCAACATAATTTCATATGTCATTTCCAGTATCCATCCATATCTCAGGTGCATAGTTTCAATTTCATCCATTTTTGTTACAATTTTCTACTCATTTCTAGGTGTTTTTACATTACATAATGTTTTTTCAAACAAGTTGCATTTCAATAGTTTTACATTCTTAATCAATCAATTTTATCAATTAGTTGCATCTAGATCATTGCATTTAGACATAATTACTTCATACATATCTTAGATTTAGGGAACCACCTATATTTTATGGGTGGGATCTATCTATTTCCATTAGGTGAAAGACCCTAATTGAGCAAAAGAGACATATTATTCCATCCAACCCTAAAATCTATGGTTCATTTTGGTGAAACTGATTTTCAAATACTTCTCTTTTCTAATTTGGAGTCCTTCATCATAGATCTAGCCTCACATTGATCTTACATTAGATTTGCATGGATTCATTTGCATGCTAGGTTTCAAATTTTGCATTCATAAAAAGTGCATTTAGGTTGCATTTTTGGCATCTAAATTCATTTAAATTTTCTGAAATTCTACATTTTTAACTTAGTTCTACATCATATAACTAAAAAATCATAAAAATCATTCAAGCTATTTTGAAAATTTTGAAAAAATTCCATACTAGTACTCATTTGCCACCTTGGGAGAATCAGTCCCTTTTCACCCCTAAAATTGCCCTTTACAGAACTAAAAATTCCTATTTTTAAGCTTTTTTTTGGTGCCTTTACCTACCTATATCAATTAGCTGAGTTTCTATAACATGCATTTCACTAGATCTAACTTAAAATAGCTCATTTGATGCATTGCTCCACTTTACATTTGTATTTTCCACATGTCATTTATCCAATTGGTGTATAGTGTAATCATAAAATTACCTTGTTTCATATCTAAAAATTGCATTTCATTTTAAGTCATTACATTGCACTTTCTTTTCTTTTTGATAGCATTTTTTCTTTCAAATGATGTGGCTTTGATTTGGTTAAAAATGGATTGCATAAATACAACATTCCCTCTTATGAGTTCAATTTTGATTACCACAATGAGGACTTTAAGAAACATGATCAAACCATTGGTACAATCCTTAATCTTACATTACCCATTGGTGATAATGGAAATGTATAAAATCATCACAATCATACTTGTTCTTATCTCGATACCTCTCCTATTCGTGACAAAGGTATCTTGGTGAAGGAAGGTACAAGCATTGAGGGTCATGATTGTCCATCTCCTCATTCCCCTTTGGAAGATGTTAGACATCACGAACATGACATCATAGAAACATTCCTAAAAAACACCTTACCTAGTCTCCATAGTCATGACCATCAAACTTGTATATCTCCTAATATCCCTCCTCGATGTAAAGAGGACAGGTTGATGTTAGCAAATATACCTATTAAGATTCATGAGAATCGTGACCCTCCCTTCCCTAATGATCTGACCAAATGGGAGAATCTAGTTAAAAACCATAGTGGTCCTTCTCTTGATGCCTCCCCCACTTGTGATGAAGCTACTTCACAAACCTCAAACTTGGATGAACATATTACAAGCTCTCCTAGAAGGGTAGATAATATGGAACAAGAGAATGAGACCTTCGAACAACCGGCAATCAAATAGAGTCTTCTTCTAATCTCTCCACTCTCAATAATCAAACAAATTCCAACATTCATAACTCCCATGGTCATGATGAAGTCCTTTTAGAAAAATTAACCCTCGAATGTCACAAACATCTAGTTTGTGGTTCTCTTAAAAACTCTCTTACTAGGAAGGATATCATGATACAAGACAAGGCTAACATTGACAACAATAATATTATACCCTTACATGACAATGAAAATCCCCTATTAGACTCTCATTTTCCAAGGGATGTTAATATTATTCAACTTCAACTCATCCTTTACCCACCATCACATTAACCTTCACCTCCACCTGTAGACACCTAAAAATGACCTAGGCCTGAAAGCTTCATTTTACCACTTTCGTCCTAGCATAATTATGACATTTAATTATGTCCTTGGTCCACATTCGACTATTGATTAAATAATTCATAATTATTTAATTAATTCATGTCTTTGTATTCTTCATGATTATTTAATAAATATATTTTATTTATTTATTAAATACGTCATTAATTGTCTAAGTCTTCCCTTAATTAAATAAATTTCTTAATTTATTTAATTCACCTTTGTCATATATGTCTTCCTGATTATTAAATAAATAAATTTTATTTATTTACTTAATGTCACTAACTGTCTTAATTAAATAAAATGATTAATTTATTTAATTAATTAATCTTATCTTCTAAATTAAATAATTAAATTTAATTATTTAATTGCCAAATTAATATTCCTCTCATTTTAAATAAATCAATTATTTAAAATGTCATCACAATCTTAACTGTCAGTCGATTTTGGTAAATAATATGAAAAAAGATTATTTATTGTCTCATAAAATCATCATTTTGAATTAATTAAATTCAAAAAGATATTATTCTTCCAAAAAGAAAGTAATTTTTATTTAATTCTTGAATTTTCCTAATATGATCTTCTGTTCAATCAGGCAGTCCTTATCTTCTTGATTTTTGAATATCTTTTATTTCTTCTAATTAATTATCTCATTTATTCTCCACCGTTGATGTGATTTTCTCAAATTGCATCTTGGCCTCTCATTTAAGGTTTTCACCCTAACCCTAATTAGGGATTATCCTATAGAATCTTGACCATTGATTCTAGGGTATTTGTCATCTTCTCATCCTGGCCACACATTCAAAATTGCAATTTCTATAAAATAGCAATTTTGTTCTTATTTTGGTCTCTCATGCTCATTCTGTCAATTTAGGCTATTATTATTGTCATTTGCAGTCATTGTCATTTGAGGTCTATTGTGAAGTCATTTTTTTTATACAAATCCTTCAACATTTGCATAGGGCTTTGGCATTAGTTTAGGTTGCTCATCTGAAATTTGAGGGCCTCATCCGATTTGCTGCAAACTAGAAGGTGTAACAAAGGTGAACCATGGAAGATGAAGATTTATGGTAACTTTGTTCCTTTTATTTTCATGTTTATTTCCTTTGTGCTTTGTTACTTCATGGGATTTTGATGTTTATTGTTTAATAAGCTAACAATCTAAATTTTCCATTAATACATTTAGTGAACCCGACTTCGTTTTTCTGGTTATTTCCGTATGTTTTTGTATTTTCTGCTGTTTTGAAGGTACATGTATGGATCGACGCAACTGCCTGTTTAAAAAAAAAATCATGATGCATTTGATGCATCGCGACACATTCGCAAACACAAAAGTCACAATCACTCTGACAAGCTGCAATCGATGTCCTGAACGACGCATCTGCTCAGTCGTGCCGCATTTGAAGTCCTGAATGACGCATCTGCTCTATCATGCCGCATTTGACTGGTAAAGATTTTCTTTAATTTTTGGCATTCTGATTTTTGGATTTTAGGGTTTTTTGGTTGCTGGTTTCTTTCTGGTTTTTCTGGTCCTCTGATTTCCTAGTTTTTCATTTCTGCATGTTAGCTAGCTTAGGGTTTTCTGTTACTAATCTTCATTTGCAGTGTGTTGCAGTTACTATTCGTGTGTCGAAGATCATTTAATAAGGAAACTACTAATCTTTTGTCTGCAGATTCGAATGTCAAAGACAGAGTAAAACAAACATTGTGCTTGTTTTTCATAGATTAGAAAACATTTAACTTTGGTGCACATAAAAAGAACATTAATGTCTTCTTTGCTTGATTGTGTTTGCAAGATGGTAGGTGAGTATGCTCTCACTTGGTGAAAACCTCATGATCAGAAAACTAGACCCATCTTTATTTGTTATTACCCCGACTTGGTATATCAGAGTATCCTCTCCCCTCACGCTTTCGGGCAATCTTGGGTGTAAGAGAAACGGTTACCAACTCTAAAATTGGGCTTCCTGGGATTTCATCACCCCAACGCAAACCGCAACGAGCTAAAGTCAAGCTACCCCGACCGGTATATAAATGTAAACCTTAAGGGAAAACCTAAGGTTGCTTGTGCGGATGTGTCATACGGACGAGTTGTACTCCCTTAAACCCTATTGAGCTTAACCTCTTCAGGCTGGAGTGCCACCTTAATGGTGATTAATCTCTTGCCCCATGTATGGCCACTCAAATGGGGGTCCCTAACTAAAAAATCTTGTATAGAAAGCCAAAATCCTTCTATTTGCTAGCGCAGCACCGGTCGGTGTGAAGGCATCCACACTTTCGTAGTTTGTAGTAGATGTGATCAGCTTGCCATGGGAGTTTCATGGGGTTGGAAGCTTGGTTGGCCTGAGAAGAGAGTGCACTGTAAGGGGGAGCCTGCAACCAACTTTATGAATTCACACGCTACAGATATGCGGTTGGGGAAACCCGCGCGGAATCTAGCTTGTCATGGCCTAACCTAGGATTATGTTTATCTGATGTGTGTTTGGTTACTTTCAAAACACTGTGTTTTTCAAGTGCTTTCTGGTTTCATCACAGCTCCAAACAAAACATTCAACACTAAACATATCAAACTTGCAATCAAAACGACAAGAAAATCAACTTGAAACAAAACTGTGTCGCATATGTCGAACTGCAAGTGATTTTCTGAACCGCAATTGCTTTGTTAAATTGTAGTTGATACTCAAAACACTGCATCTGTATGCGTCGTGACGCATCTGAATACTGAAGAGCTGCATTTGCAAAACTGAAATGCAACTGACTGTCATCGAGTCGCATCTGATAAACCGAGTCGCACTTGTCTGTTTCTGAGTCACATCTGCGAAACTTGAGCCGCATTCGCAAAACCACGACGCAACTGACATCTCAAATGATGCATTTTCCTGTCACTATTTAAAACTTCATCCAAAGTCAAATCTGAAGTCTTTGTCTTGTCAATAATCTGTCAAACACTATTTCCTAGAAGTTTATGTCAGAAACCAAACTTGAAATTGCTCAAAGTCTTGACCCCTAGTTTGCATTCATTGCCATAGGTTGCATCCCTCATTATTTTAGTTGCATATATTTGACATTAGGTTGTCCCTAGATTCACATTTTTGCATCTTTAGGATTAGGTAAACCTCAGCACAACTTGCAACATCATTGTTTTCAAAACTAGGCTCTTTTGGACTAAGTTATCAACCCCTTTTCAGTCATTGTCCACTTTTGTGGATTTTCCAACTCAAAAGTCTAGTTAGGAAAATTCACTAGTCATTTTGACCTTGTCACCTTGTCATTTTCAACAAAGTCCTCTAGTAACCAAAATCGAAAACAAAGTTTAAGCTTAGACGTGCTTAGGTACCCTTATCTTACATTGCATTTTAAGTCTTCACATTGCATATCCTATTTGCAAAAATCCAAAACATTAGTCATCCTAGTCATCATTTTGAACTTAGATCTTGCATAATATCATCATTATTAGCTATCATTCCTACTTGAGCAATCTCATTTATGGTGGAAACCAGACTTCAAAAACAACAACGACAAATGGCAAACTCTCGGCAAGACCCCATGTCTACTGTCGATAATCCAAACTGGACCTTTTACGATCCATTTTTCCAATCCAAACGATCCACCTCCAGTGACAATGCAATCTTCATCAAGTGGTACATTTGAACTTTTCTTGCAAAGAGATAAATACTGTCACATACTTGAGGAAAACATAGAGGCAATAGCACAAGACCCAGAGGCCTCTCACTTCGTTGAAACAATGGTCCGTCACGACAAAGACAGATTCTTGGCTATACTCTTGAGTGAAGGAGCCAAATTACCTCAAGGATTTCACATTAACACGATAAATGTGACACCTCCTAACCCTAATAATAACAATGCACATAATATGTCACATAGTGGTCAACCTCCAAACACTACAAGCAACACTTCCTTTGACACCACAACGACAGTGCATGCCACCCCCAATATCCCAAACACCCCCAACACCATAAATACCATGACAGCAAATGCCACGATAGTAAATACCATGGGGGCATCATCAAGTCACAACAATCCCCCCTTGATAGCTTCATCTACTACCATGAATACACCTTTGACGTATCCGCTCGGTGGTATTTCACAAAATCCTTTGGGAGGGGGCAAGGGATGCATTTTTATCCCAGGACAACAACCAAACGTTAACACGACAACACAGTCACATGTCATTGCCTCCCAAAGTACAAATACCAAAATTCCCCTTGTGCAAAACCAACAATTCGCACAAGGTGTCCAAATAACACAACCCATGGCACCATTAACGCATCATAACATCCATGGTCATCACATCCCCCAAATAACGACACACATGGCTAGGGGACACATCCCAACCTACTCATCTAACGTTCATACTCACCAACACGCACCCAATCATAACCTTCACTATCAACAACACATCAATCCACACACGTCATACATTGCACAACAATCCACACCACCACAATACACTAATATTCACGCACAACAAACAGGGACTTATGGTGTACCAGGCAATCCAACGTATGGAAACATAAATGACCCTGTTGTGGATGCCCTCCAAACACGAATGATGGGTTTAGAGAAAACTATTCAAAACCTATACATTTCAAGCTAGAAATCAGAAATATCATATGACTTAAATGTATACCCATTCGACACAAGCATATACATGCCTCCATTTCCTCTGGGATATGTGTCACCAAATTTCACAAAATACAAAGGCAAGAAAAACCCCATTGAACATGTTCGCGAATTTGCAACCAATTGTATGGACATCGCCTATGAACAAACATACTTGATGAGACTTTTTTCTAAAAGTCAGGCGGGTCAGGCCCTTTGAATGGTTTTCCACACAAAAGGATATCCAGACATGGGACAAGCTTAAATGGAAATTCATCAAGAACTACGCGTACAACATTGACATGGACACTTCCATCACTAGCTTGTGCAATCTCACGCAAGAGGATGCTGGAGAGACATTTATCCCATTTTTTCAAAAATGGAGAAGCCTTGCTAGTCGATGTCATATCGATATACCCGAATGGGAAAAGGTCGACATGTTCGTGCAAACACTACTAGGGCCCCTAAAATATGCATTGCAAATACAGTGTTGCACAAATTTCACAGATTTAGTCAAAAAAGGGGTCCAGATTGAGAAATCCCTTATTGCAAAGGGAGAATTACGATATGGTTCCAAAAACACAAATGTCAATCAAACCACTGATAAGAACAAATACTGGATAAAAAATAAACACGTTACAAATGACGGTGTTGTTGATGCCAAGACTGCAAATGTTGTGGGTACTGTACTGGCCCTAAAAGGGGTTCAACAACAATACCAACCACCAACGACATCGACACCCCCTCCTAATGTCCCTTTCAACAATCAGAACAGTCAAAATAACTAGGGGCAATACTGTCAAATGAGACAATTTCCCAAAGGACGCACATACACTCCTTTGGGTGAACCCATTGAAGAAGTCCTTAAGAAATGTATCCAGAATGGGGTCATTACACTCCAAGAACCAAAATCGTATGATCTAGGACAATTCAAACCAGCATGGTGGAATGATAATGCATTTTGTGAATATCATCGAGGAAAAGGACATACAACTTCCAACTGTCGACAATTGAAAAACCTAATACAAGATCTTGTCGAAAGTCACGTCATTGAAGTAGGTGGATCTCAATTTTCCTCCAACTCAGATCATACTATCCATAAGAATCCACTGCAGGACCATGGTTCTCATAATGCTTCCACGTCAGGACCACAAAATCAAGCTAACTTCACCCGAGTCAAGTACGACTATTCTGGTTGACCCATTATAAACAATGTCTGAACTAATAATGAATACATCAATACCATTACGGTCAGGAGAGCACCCCAATGTAATGCCACTACTCGCAGTGGAAAAGTTACCATAGCTGGTCCACCTACTACTAGACAAGCCAAAATAACTATACTTGGCCCATTTGCTAAAAAGCCAGAACCTGTCCCGACCACAAAACAGTGGAAACCCAAAAGTCAGTTCAACCTCATTGACCAGCTAGGAAAGACTCTCGCACAATCTCTATACTTGAATTGCTTCGCATATCCCCCGCCCACAAAGAAATCCTGGATAAAACCTTGCTTGAGTCATCGGTTCCTAAGGACATCGATGTCAATCAATTTGAAACCATGGTGGGATATCTCACTATGCCTCACCATGTCACCTTCTCGGACCAAGATTACTCATCACCTAAAACCAACCATAATGACGCATTGCACATAGAAACTTTTTTCCACAAGCACAAAGTTAGATGGGTTTTAGTAGATGGCGGAGCAGGATTGAATATATGCTCCCTCAAACTAGTGAAGGCTCTAGGGTTCTCTGATGCGTGCGTAGACCCAACGAAGAGTATAGTGATCAAAGCATACGATGACGAGGAATGCTCTTCACGGGGCATTATCTCTCTCCCAATCAGAGTGGGACCAGTCATTATGGACACAACCTGCCAGGTCCTGGATTTGGAACTACCATATAACATCTTATTGGGCCATCCATAGATTCACGCCTTAAAAGCCGTTTCGTCCACATACCACCAATGCCTCAAGTTTCCATTTGACAGCAAAGAAATAACCATATATGGAGACCCCGACCCTTTCCAATATTGTACAAACTTAAGGGGTATCTTTGAACATCGAGTACCTATTAACTGAGAAGCACCTAGCTCCTCGTCATCCATATACGTCGACCCATCCACACTCATGCCATCTTCCACATCCACTCCATCTACATCTTCCACCATACCACCACCTTCCACTGGCCCTAAAAGTAAATCCACTATCAAAATCCAGGACCTTGGCTGCGGAGAATTCAAACTACACACAGCATACAGCATAACAACAATGCCCAGGTCTCCAAAGGACTATGGTCGACCATGTTTCAGAATGGAACCTCAGGAAACTTTCAAAGTTCCACCAAAAACAATTTTTATCAAGTGGGGAGACATGAGTAAGGAAGACCTCATTGACATTACAGGATGGATTTACAAGGATATTGTTGCCCTACCCCCATTACCAGTTCAAAAATATGGCAAAGGTTATGACATCATGAAGGCTAAAGGCTACGATGGTACTAGTGGCCTAGGAAGAGATAAAACTGGTCGAAGGGAACCCATAAAACCTTTTCAAAATTTGAAGTATCTTGGATTAGGGTTTGGATCACCCGACAATGACAATCAATGTACCTCTGGACTTTCAAGTGAGCGAGTACATGCTTCGGATAGTGTCGAGACTACTAGGGAAACCCTCACCGAAACTGACTCCCACTAGTGGGAATTTGGCTCAGAATGATCTCTAAGTGACTGTTGTCATGATGATTTATTTGTGGAACTAGGGGAACTAACCTCTGAACAGCGGTTTTGGAAAACATTCAAAATTGAACAAGCACCAAATAGTCAAAGTGCCATTATCACTTCCCATGACGACCAACACCCATCATCTGAACCTATTCCATCCAATTCATCTGAAGTGTCAGACGACATTGACAATCAGGGCTCTAAAACCTTCACTCCTTATTTTGACAACGAATATGACACTAGTGAAGGAGAATATTGGATAGAATCTGATGTCAAGTTGGATGATGATAATCTCATCTACAACATCACTGAATACATTTGCATGTTTTCCGCATCCTCACCCCAATTCACCAACATCGACGATGGCATTTCCTTAGTTTACCCTGAGCTAGTCGATTGGGATCAACAAGGACCGCTAGTGCTGGACACGTTTTAGAATGATGAGGCAATTGCTGAATTTATGGGATTACGAGAAGGCATACCCAGTGGGGACCACAAATCAGGATTTGCTATTGATTTAGACTGCACGACATACTTCGGGGAGACTGTTCAGTCCTCTAGTCGCAAAAGTAAAAATAAGAATAAAACAAAAAGTGAAACGTCTCTAGGTGAAAACCGAAAGGCACCTCTTGATGATAAAATAGTAAAAATAAAGGACGTATCTGCAGGTGAAAACCTCTCTGAGGTGCCCAAAGATGGAGGACTGAACTTTCTCCCCGTGCAACAGGAGAAATCGGCCATGCTTATTGAAGACACAATAGAGGATAACATATCGACTACAGAAGATCCCAAGATGGTCCTTTTTGCTGCATCATCAACTGAAGATGAGAAACCAAAATTTCATAAATTCTTTGCAAAACGGAAAATCAACTTCGCATGGTCCTATGCTGACATGCCAGGATTGGACCCCGAGCTAGTTCTGCATCATCTGCCACTATTACCTAATGCTAAACCAGTCAAGCAGAAATTGCGCAAAATGCACCCCCAAGTTGCTCTATTGGTCAAGGCCGAGTTGAAGAAATTGCTAGATGCCGGATTCATATGGTCTATAGATTACACTGAATGGATTTCCAACCTAGTGCTGGTGACAAAGCCAAATGGGTTGATCCGCGTATGTACAGACTTCCAAGACCTAAACAAAGCATGTCCAAAGGATGGCTTTCCTTTGCCAAACATTGACATCATAGTTGATCTTACCGCAGTATATGAGATGCTATCCCTCATGGATGGTTTCTTCGGCTATAATCAGATTCACATTGCTCCTGAAGACCAGCACAAAACGGCATTCACTTGCCCATGGGGTACATATTGTTGGAACGTCATGCCATTTGGTCTCAAAAATGCAGGTGACACATATCAAAGGGCTATGACCACGATCTTCCATGACATGATGGATAAAATAATGGAAGATTATGTAGATGACCTATTGGCCAAATCAACAACCAAGAAAGATCATTTGAAGGTACTCGACACAATTTTTAAGAGACTTGAAGAGTACAAAGTTCGGCTAAACCCCAAGAAGTGTATTTTCGGGGTCACATCAGGAAAACTCTTGGGATACATAGTTTCCCAAAGAGGTATAGAGGTTGATCCAGCAAAGGTTAAAGCCATCATAGACATGCCTCCGCCCAGAGGAATCAGTGAACTAAGAACTCTACAAGGTAGACTACAATCTATTCGACGTTTCATAGCCCAATTGGTAGATACGTGTCACCCATTCCAGTATCTATTGCGCAAGGGTATTCCCTTTGTATGGATAGATAAATGTGAAGAAGCCTTTCAGAAAATCAAAGATTACCTACTGTCAACACCAGTCCTCATGCCTCCAATTCATGGAAAGCCATTGATACTCTACATCGCGACTACTAGTTCAGCACTGGGGGCATTACTGGCACAAAATGATCATGAAGGAAAAGAACGATCCATCTACTACATCAGCCGCACACTAATAGGGTATGAGTTGAACTATACACACATTGAATGTGCATGCCTTGCTGTTGTCTTTGCATCCCAGAAATTAAGACACTATATGCTCAGTCCCCAGACACACCTGGTCGCCAAGATTGATCCACTAAAATACTTATTAAGTCGGGCAGCATTAACAGGCCGGTTGGCAAAATGGGTTATGATACTAAGTGAGTATGACATACAATATGTCGGTGTAAGGCAATAAAAGGATAGGTAATAGCAGATCAACTGGCAGATGCACCGATTCAAGTCACTCATCCACTAGTAACTGATTTTCCCGATGAGTCCATTTTTCATGCAGAACCAACAGTACCATGGATGCTATATTTTGATGGGTCTCATACTGGTCATGGCTTGGGCGCTGGAATCTTGTTTATCACACCATAGGGGGATTCAATTCCTAAGGCATTCTGGATCACTTTCCCTTGTACAAATAACATTGCCGAATATGAAGCACTAGTCACAGGTCTCAAAATGGCAATTAAATGGAAAATTCAAACGTTGCATGTATTCGAGGATTCCCAGCTCGTTATCAACCAAGTGAATGATGACTATGAAACAAAGGATGAGAAGTTGCTTCCCTACAAGAGGATGGTGGATAGTTTCCTGACATACTTCCAATTGATTTCCTTTGAACAAATCCCCAGGGTACAAAATAAGGTAGCTGATGCAATGGCTACTATCGGTTCTCTCTTGGACATCCCTCAAAATGTGTCACAATTTGAGTTCTTAATAGAACAACTTTTAATACCGACATATGATATCCCAGAATCAGATATGGTTTGCGAACTTGTTGGTCCCAATTCTCCCTGGTATCAGGACATTTACGACTACCTAAAATCTCAAACCCTTCCACTAAACCTGTCCAATAACCAAAGGAAGTCCTTCATCCAAAAATCTGCCAAGTATGCCATCGTCAGTGACACCCTGTACCGTCGTAGTTTTGACAACACCCTCCTTAGATGTCTCGACACCGACAAAGTGTGTACGACCTTACGAGAAGTGCACGACGGTATATGCGGATCTCATTCGAGTGGTCATACTCTAGCTAAGAAGGTAACAAGACGGGTATTATTGGCCAACAATTGAAAAGGATGCAATTGAATATGTGAGGACTTGTCGTAAATGTCAGATCCACAGCAATTTGATCCATGCTCCAGCACAAGAACTACGACCAATCACTTCTCCTTGGCCCTTCGCTCAATGGAGACTCGACCTTGTGGGTAAGATCCATCCAACCTCATCCAACGGCCATAAATTCATTATCACCGCCACTGAGTATTTTACGAAGTGGATTGAAGCCATCCGATTGACATATATTACCGGCAAACAAATATCGAAGTTCATCCTTAACTACATCATTTGCTGGTATGGCCTTCCACAATCCATCATCACTGACAACGGACGTCCGTTTAAAAAAAAATACGTTCGAGAATTATGTGAGCAATTCCATATCCAACACCACTTTTCATCTCCCTACTACCCACAAGGAAACGGCCAGGCTGAGGCATCCAATAAAACCATTGTCAAAATTCTCAAAAAGACTGTCAATGATGCTGGTAGTGACTAGCACATACAACTCAACCTTGCTCTGTGGGCTTACCGAACTGGCATTTGTACGCCTACAAGAGCCACTCCTTTTTCCCTAGTCTTTGGCACTGAGGCCATCTTACCCATTGAGGTCAAAATTCCTTCATTACGAGTGTCCCTGAAGGGTCTAACCAATGAAGAGGAGTATCGACAATCACGCTTGCACGAGCTGTAAATGCTAGAAGAAAGAAGAAAAAATTCACTAAACCATCTCCAAGCATATCAGAACCGTCTTTTCCGTAGCTACAATAAGAAGGTTATGATCAGAAATTTTGACATTGGCGACCTAGTTCTCATGTAGAATCCCAAGAATCAAGCCGACAAAGAAAAGCCAGGAAAATTTGAACCAAACTAGTTGGGTCCCTACATTATCATATCTTCTTTCAGTTCCAGAGCTTATCAGCTGGCCACACCAGATGGAGAACAACTGACAGAGCCCATCAATAGTTTACATCTCTGAAGGTTCTACGCATAGCATCAGAGGATTCGGTTGAAAACCGCAAAATACAAAAAAAATGAAAAATGATAAAAAAATGTTGCCTTGATGAAAACCTGGCAAACAAGCGTCTTGGTGACACCAAAAAAATAAAAAAGTTAAGAAAATAATAAAGAGAAAAATGATTCATTCAATAGTGAAAACCTAGGAAACAGGCACTTTGAACAAGTACCATGGCGAAAACCTGGCAAACAGGCACCATGTGTAGTCAATCATTGCTCCACCATCTACTGTCACTTTGTCTTCCTTAGTTTAGAATGAAAGGTATTATTGCCATTATTATGCAAATCGCCACCACATTCTACCCTACCTATCATAGTGGATAAACGATTGACATCAAGTCCTGACAATTGTCCTCCTAGTAAACCAGCAGCATCCCACCCATGTTCCTTACAACTAGCTAAGTCTTGGACCTGACTGGGGGAAAAAAATTTATCATGAAACCGCAGTGGATGTCGCACATGATCTTGGAAATTGGTAAAAAGTCCTAAAAAAAGACAAAAACATCGCAAAAGTCCTGAAAAAAGACAAAAACATAGTAAAAAGTCCTGGAAAAAAGACCAAAAACATCATAAAATGTCCTGAAGAAAGACCTAAACATTATAAAATGTCCTGAAGAAAACCGCAAACAAAACGTCAGACTACTTGAAAAGCACAAGCACATTGTCATCTTTTGTCAAAGTCAATCATATCAATCAGTCTTTGTCATTTGTCTGAACTATGTTGTCTCTATGCATTTGCTACGTAGGCAAGACTCACATTTGAGTCCCCGAGACATTAGGTCAGTCCATTTAGGTTTGTCGGAATAAAATAATGACATAATCTTTGGTATTCAAGACAAAGTCATTGGTCGTGTCGAACTATGAGGTCTTTGAGTGTATGACGTAGGCAAGGCCATCTGTCGATGAGCCCCTGAGGCCGCACTAGGTCAGTCCATTAGGGTTCATGGCACTACACTGGCACACACGTCAAAATATCTTCAAGACAAAGCGAATCACTCCCAAATGGGTAAACTCCTAAAAAAACAAATCATGCCAATTAGCTATTTCAGTAGGACAATTTCATCAACAGGCCAATCATATCATCACGACAATACCGGCATATAGTCAAACACAATTCAAACTCAGTCAAAGTAGGTCAAATCATCATAACCTGTCAAACTATCAAATCTTGGTTAACCTTCAGATGTGTCCTTCTAAAAGATAACCTCTGTCATTCATGCCTTAGGATGTGTCCTTCCTAGGAATCGTCACTGTCATTCAACATTTTGAGGGATCCTCTCGACATCTAAGGATCACTCCTCTCGACATCAGTATTTTTTAGATGTGTCCTTCTGAAGAACCAACTGTGTCATTTATGCCTCAGGATGTGTCCTTCCTAGGCATTGTCATCATCACCATCACATGGAATTTAGGGATCAATTCTCTTGGCATTAACTTTATTCAGGATGTGTCCTTCCTGAATTTGGCAATTTTTGACATTTGTCATCAGAGCATTATCAAAGTATTGACACTCTGTCATCTTAGCATCATCAAACCTGACATCTTAACATCAAAACACTTGGAATCCAGACACACTTGGAAAACACTTGGCACTTGACTTTTGGATTTTATCATGTTACTAGCTTTTCAGTGAGATCCTCACAAAAGGATTTAGAAAAGCAGCGATGTATCATGATGGTCTTATCTTTTCTTGGTACTAGCTTTTCAGCGAGATCCTCACAAAAGGATTTAGAAAAGCAGCGACGTATCATGATGGTCTTATCTTTTCTTGGTACTAGCTTTTCAGCGAGATCCTCACAAAAGGATTTAGAAAAGCAGCGATGTATCATGATGGTCTTATCTTGTCTTGGTACTAACTTTTGAGCGATATCCTGACAATAAGATTTAGAAAAGCAGCAACGTATCATGATTGTCTTATCTTGTATTTGGATATTTTTATCATGTTACTAGTTTTTCAGCGAGATCCCAATAACAAGGTTTAGAGAAGCAACGACGTATCATGACGATTGACGCACATGATTACTAGTTTCTCAGCGAGGTCCTGATTTGGGATTTAGAAAAACAACGACGTATCATGATAAAGGCTCTATTTTGTATTTTGGCAATCATGCTGCTAGTTTCTCAAGGATGTCCTGGAAACAAGATTTAGAGAAGCAATGATGTTTCATGAATTGTCTTTGTCTTTTTCTGCTTGTGGTTGATTATGACAAAAAGACTGGGGCAATCACGCTCTTAGTACGAGTCATGATCATCCTTGTCTGTGACTGCTTGTCTTATGTGATGGTACAACCTTGCACACCTTGATCTATGTCATATCATGGTGTTTATTGGCCATTACAACAGTTCACCCAATGATGATTAAGAGCAATAAATATTAAAGTCCTATGGCAATGTTTTGAAGGATTTGGTCTCGGAACTAACATGCATCTTCTTTAGTCTTGTCATCTTCTCTCACTCATCTCATATAGGCATTGCATCCATATCTTTTGCACTAACATTTCTTTGTCTCTTCATATTCTAGTCTTCTCATTAATTTTGAGAGCACACCCATATTCTTGGAACCTGTCTATCCTCTCGAGGGGGCATACAGTAACCCTCCTCGTCATTCTTCCTCATCTTATTTTGCACTAGGGCATATTTTTGACTTATTTTCTTTGTCACAATGTGACATGCTACATTATGACAAAGAGGGGCAAAATGTAGACACCTAAAAATGACTTAGGCCTGCAAGCTTCATTTTACCACTTTCGTCCTAGCATAATTATGACATTTAATTATGTCCTTGGTCCACATTTGACTATTGATTAAATAATTCATAATTATTTAATTAATTCATGTCTTTGTATTCTTCATGATTATTTAATAAATATATTTTATTTATTTATTAAATACGTCATTAATTGTCTAAGTCTTCCCTTAATTAAATAAATTTCTTAATTTATTTAATTCACCTTTGTCATATATGTCTTCCTGATTATTAAATAAATAAATTTTATTTATTTACTTAATATGTCACTAACTGTCTTAATTAAATAAATTGATTAATTTATTTAATTAATTAATCTTATCTTCTAAATTAAATAATTAAATTTAATTATTTAATTGCCAAATTAATATTCCTCTCATTTTAAATAAATCAATTATTTAAAATGTCATCACAATCTTAACTGTCAGTCGATTTTGGTAAATAATTTGAAAAAGATTATTTATTATCTCATAAAATCATCATTTTGAATTAATTAAATTCAAAAAGATATTATTCTTCCAAAAAGCAAGTAATTTTTATTTAATTCTTGACTTTTCCTAATATGATCTTTTGTTCAATCAGGCAGTCCTTATCTTCTTGATTTTCAAATATCTTTTATTTCTTCTAATTAATTCTCATTTATTCTCCACCGTTGATGTGATTTTCTCAAATTGCATCTTGGCCTCTCATTTAAGGATTTCACCCTAACCCTAATTAGGGATTATCCTATAGAATCTTGACCATTGATTCTAGGGTATTTGTCATCTTCTCATCCTAGCCACACATTCAAAATTGTAGTTTCTATAAAATAGCAATTTTGTTCTTATTTTGGTCTCTCATGCTCATTCTGTCAATTTAGGCTATTATTATTGTCATTTGCAGTCATTGTCATTTTCAATCTATTATGAAGTCATTTTTTTTATACAAATCCTTCAACATTTGCATAGGGCTTTAGCATTAGTTTAGGTTGCTCATCTGAAATTTGAGGGCCTCATCCAATTTGCTACAAACTAGAAGGTGTAACAAAGGTGAACCGTGGAAGATGAAGATTTATGGTAACTTTGTTCCTTTTATTTTCATGTTTATTTCCTTTGTGCTCTATTACTTAATGGGATTTTGATGTTTATTGTTTAATAAGCTAACAATCTAAATTTTCCATTAATACAGCACCCTTGAAACTTGAGTTTAATCTTCACCCCCCTCAAACTAATGTGTCACAGCAATCGAGTCATACTACAATTTCTCATACATATAACACTAGAAATAATACACAACCACAACAACCCGCGCCAACATCCTTACCTTTTCCAAATCCCATTTTTCCTAGAGATCCTCACTTAAATTCACACATTCAAGAGTACAATCTTGTTGAACAACTAAAGAATACTCCTACTAAGATATCCTTATGGGATCTTATTCAAGCATCCCCTCACTGTCACAACATGATCCAAGTAGCCTTGCAACAAGTTCTTGTCCCTTCTAATGTTCAACCAATTGACATAACAACCATGATCCAAGGAATAAATGATGACATTGTTTTCCACCAAAGTGAACTTCCCCCTTTGGAAGTGCAAAAACAAAACAGAGCTTTCATGATTATTTCTCAATACGATCAAATAGGGATAAAGTCAACCCTTATTGACAATGGCTCAACCCTTAATGTGTGTAGCGTCAACCTCTTGGGTAGGCTTCATGTGGATGAGTCAAAAAATCAAGCTGAATCTTTATCTATTTATGGCTTTGACAATGTTGAAAAGACACTGCTTGGTGTGATCGCTTTACCTATTACAGTTTGAGAAGTCACATTGAACACACTCATCTAGGTTATGCCTCATGATCTTTCATATAACCTTCTTCTAGGTAGGCCATGGATTCATACGACGATGGATGGTGTTCCTTCCACTCTTCATTGAAAAATTAAATACATCTACAACAACAAAGTGTGCACACTTGATGATGATCATGACCCTTATAGTGTCTTGCAACTTGAGAAAAATAAAGAGAACCCCTTGAACACATTTACACCAACCACAAGGTATGTGTAGGATCATGATGGGCCAAAAAGTGGCAATATGATGGGTATGTGGCTGATGACTATTTTTTTAAACCAAAAATTGATAAAACGAAAAGGGTTTTTAAAGGAGATTCTTAGCTTTCCACTGATATAAATTATACTTTACTTTGAATTTAATAATTAATTATTACTCATTTTCTATTCAAATTATGACTAAAGTCCTGATTGATAGGCTAATTGAAAAACATCTATAGCTTTCAAATGGTATCACATTTTTAGAATCCAAAACATGTGTCACATTCTATGCTTCACATACTATAGGATTAAAAAAATAAAAAATGAATTTTGTGAAGTTTTGACCATGTTAAGGTGGCCAGACATATGAGTTTTTATATTTTTTAAAAATTTGTAATAAAAATTCATAATTAATTATTTACTTGGAAAAAATTATAAAAATATGCATCACATCGGGCATGAGTCCTCTACTTATATCTAAAATATTATAAATAAATATTATCATTTTATTGTGGTTAGGGTGGTTAGATAGACACCTACTTATTTTTCCCCCTGAAATTTAAGTACCACTACATTGAAATTTCAAATTTTTACCAAATAGATTTAAAAAAAAAAAACCTAGTAGTTTAGAAACTACATTCAATTTTCTACAAATTCTTTTCTTATAATATTTTTGAAATAATATAGATAGCGTATTCAAATTTTTATGTCAAGTTTCCTAACTCTAATTTTTTTGAATGTTTTCCACTTAAGGGTCTATTTTTTCCATGATGATCCAACACATAACCCACACAAGTGGAACCTATACAACAAAAAGACAAACAACAACATATTGAACAATTCCCAATGCTATTAGAAGATGATTGGGGTTCCTTGGATTTCGAACATGACTTCATGGGCGAGTACAAAATCATCCACAAAGATTCAAATAAGGGAAAAGAAAAAATGATAATGACAACACAAACTTTGAAAAAACTTTGAAAAGCATCCACTTCAACCACTTCAGACAAAAAATCAAGCTACACAACCACCTTTGATGATGATTATCACCAGCCACCACCTAATCCCAAAGCAATGAAAAAGCTCTATGGAAAAGGGTATGAGCTTATGAAACAACTTGGATATAGTGGAAAAGGATGTGGTGCTAATGAACAAGGTATCCACAACCCTATAGACCTTATCACACAGCAAACCACTCATGGTCTTGGTTATTTTCCTTTGATAGAGATCACCAATCCTTCACTTGACATAAACAATCTCTCACAACATGCTCCTAAATCATCCTTAACAATCGTCCATCCTAAAATCATCGACACTAGTGGTCTTGAACATCATCCTTTACATACTATGACACAAAAAAAAAAACCTTATCTTAATGTCAATGCCATCTCACAAGACACCAGTGATTTGCATTCAATATATTTCCCCTCCTCCTATAAGAGTGAGAACAAAATATCACAATCTAGAGAAACTTGTGTAAGTATGACATCCAATACTAAGCAAAATGTATCTTTGACGCAAACCACAAGACCACCTTCTCTATTTGATCAAGAGGGTATCTTTTCAATACTCCTCCAAGATCACATGATCACCCTTCCCCCTATAATTCAAAAGAAATGCTCTTACAAGACTTCATTCTGCACCTATCATAGAGTTCATGGTCATTCCACTAATGAATGTAATGCTTTGATTCGTATAATCCAACATCTTAAGGAGTTTAGTATGCTTCCTTCTATGGGGGCACCTAATTCCTCTAATTGATACCAATTTTCACTCTCACCTACATTTCCTCAATCATTTTGGCTCACCCTTGCCCTACACCAAGTGGGGGCAAGGGGTTATGTAGCCTTGACCTCGTATGTCACTTGTAGTTGCCTCCTTTGGCTAGTCGTTAACCTTTCATGAATATATAAGAGCAAGCTTAGGATGTAGACGATGTGCCTTAAGTTGGCTCACATGTGACATACTCCCCTTTTCATGACGTAGCTTATTGAAAAAATATGATTGGAATAGGGATTTTTGAGTAAGCTCTCATGTCCTCTTCTTCTACTTTAAATCAATTTCTCAAAGTATTGGTGTTCACAACCACTTTAAAGTGGGGTCATACATCACAACTCACATCTCATTGTGTGATTTTATTTTTCTTGTGATTCCCTCTCTTGGACACATTTGGCACAATGTTCCCTAGGATGAGACCTGGCACTTGTCCTCTCTTGGAAACAAGATGAGACCGTTTGCACTTATCCTATCTCGGAGGCATTAAGCATGATGTTCCCAAAGATGAGACATTGCACAAACTAAGAAAAATCCCTTTGAACTTTTCTTGCACTATTTTTCATTTACAATGTCTATGAGTGTCAAGAATACAAAGTTTTTCTTAATTCATAGAGCTCGAAAATTATTTTCCCTTGTGCCGCCTGATTAAATTTATCAGGAGGTATAACTTTGATAAGGTTGAGTTGGAAGCATAGTCTGTAGCATAACTTTCCCCATACCCACCTATGTGTTTGTGAGTACATACCACCTGAGCGCATGTTTCTCACCTTTTGGGATTTCTCACCTGGCGGACTGTAACCAAGAATTTTGTCACCCTAGAGTGAGTAATGCATTTTATTTTGGACAAACAACTTAGCTCTAATCCACAACTAGTTGGACAAATGATTAAAGCTTGGTTCTCCTTTTCATTTTTATCTTTCTCTTCTTCCTAATTCTTCCCATTGCATGATTATGTATCTTGATGGTTTGACTTAGGATCTTGGATCCTGGGGGCTTGACTACCTTCTTCATCTTTGTCATTCTTTTTCATTTGCATCTATACGCTCAGATCTCTCTTGAATGTCTACTTTAGTGTGAGTTTTAAGCAAGTTCTTCCTCTCACTAAAGTGGGGGCTAAATGTACCATAGAAAACAAGCCAACTTTTGTGTTGTGAGGTGTTTTTCACATCCACACTAGGTCTTGGACCCTTTCAAATGCATTTAATAGTTTCTTGTGAAGGTGTTGTGAAGTGTTGTAACACATTTCTACCTCTTCTAGACTCTTCTCATTATAATTCAAAATCACCATTTTTATCACTTATCAAGTCCTATTTCAAAGTGTTGTAAAGTATTGTAACAAGCTTTCATGCTTTTCTAGGCCTGTTATCACTATTTACACCTTTCTTATGTTTTATATGACCCCTTTATGCACTCATAAGACTTAACTAAGTGTGTTTTTTAATGTAAACCCAACAAACAAGATTAAATACAACTTAATTCTCAACACCCACTTACAAGCCCAAGGTGGGACCCATTCGCCATGGGTGGCGAATGAGTCCCTCTTAGCTCCAAATTCAAAATAATTCAAATTTTCTTCTGGGTTTTTATTCAAAAATACCTTATGTTGGCTTGTGATGTATTATTGGGTTATTAGGGCATAAGTGTGTAAAAATGGTTGTTTCTACATCCATTTTAAGCCCTCATTAATCTCCTAACTCATTCACACATCTCTTACCATTCATCATCTATCTTCTCTATCAAGTCAAACAAGCTAGGGTTTCATCATTGTAAATCATCAAGTTAGCTTCCCAAGACATTCACCAAAAATTTCTTCATGTTTTGTTGCAAAAATTCAAGATCAATCTTCATGGCAAGGCATTAACTCCATTATTACTTGCTTCATTACATTCTTTCACCATTCTAGTTTAATTACCTAAAAGGGGTTCGACCAAGGCAAACCCCCATGCCCTAACATCTAACATTTATCATTCTTGTCTTGTGTGTAAACAGACATAGAAATTTTGGAGGATTAAAAATCATTGAATATTTCATTGTAAAGTTGTTCAAGTCATCTCTTCATTGGATAAGTCAAAATAGCCACAAAAATTCACTTTCAGGCCTGAATCTGATAGTTTTAGAACTAGACACATGGAGAAGCAAAAATTGTAGACCGAAGGCTCTTGTTTCCACCTTTGAGTATTTAAAAATTCAAAAGTGGACTCATTCTCCATGGGTGGCGAATGAGTCCCACTTCCAAGCCTTATTTTGGTTTTCTGCAATTTTAGACACCTATTTGTCTAAAACAGGTACTAGAATAGTTTCATAGAATTGTGACTAATTCGCATAGAATGGTGAATGAGTCCCACTAGGCCTAAAAATTAGGATCATAAGCATTTCAGATGTCATTTCTAGTCTCCATCCATATCTCAGGTGCACACTTTCAGTTTCATCCATTTCTATTACAGTTTTCTACTCATTTCAAGATGTTTTTGTATTACACAATGTGTTTTCAAACAAGTTGCATTTCAATAGTTTTGCATTCTTAATCAATCAATTTTATCAATTAGTTGCATCTATACCATTGAATTTAGACATAATTACAACATACATATCTTAGATTGAGTGAACCACCTAGATTTTAGGTGTGGGATCTATCTGTTTCCATTAGGTGAAAAATCTTAATTGAGCAAAAGAGACATAACATTCCATCCAACCCTAAAATATATGGTTCAATGGTATCAAAACCTTCAGTAGCATCCTAAGGGATGGAAAACTAGTTTGTTGGGATAATCTTGATGGCAAGTCTTGATAAAAAGTATTCTCTTCAATTTGGTACAATTTTGTGTATGCAAAACAAAAAATTGTTTTAGGTGGATTTTTCTATTAAAAAAATTGTCTTATAAGATGAATCATTCTGCCATTGACATTTGCAGCTTGTGTAGGGTGCCTAAAACAATTAACAATAATTTCTTTGTCTATTTTTTTGCTAATGAGATTTGGAAAATATTTTGTAATGAGAAGGAAATATGGAATGTTAATGGAAAATTTAATTGGAAAAAGATCATGCTAAGTAATGATAGTAATCTTAGCAAAAAATGCAATTTTTTTGGTTCTCTTTCTACTAAAATTATGTGGTGCATTTGGAAGGCAAGGAATGAGGACAAATTTAGTGGGTTCTAGAGGGTTCTTATTAAGTCTCTTAAAAGACTCATCTTTTTTAAGGTTTCCATGTAGGTTGTGGCCACCATGGAGATATCAAAAATAAAGTTCCTTATATTGCTAAAAGATGGGATAGTTCTAGTTAACCAACATGAGATCAAGTTTGGGCATTCATTGAAATAGGGGCAACCAAGTTTGGCTATCTTCATGAAAGCTCTGGAGGCATTTCAAAAAGATTTTAATAAAAAAATTGTTGCCAAAGAAGAGAATGTGGCTCCTAATAGGGCTCCTAGACTACACACCAATGATAACCTAGAAATTGAAGAGGTATTCTCAAATGAGGAATTGGAGGCCATTGCTACACTTGCAAACTAGGAGAATATTGAATCTTGCAGTGAAAGAAAGAACATGGGAAACACCTATATGAGCTACCTTTGCTGGTCAATTACAGTATTTTTGTGTATCTTTTTGTATAAAATACTTAGTAGAAACTATTTAAACTTGTCTAATACATATAGTTTAAAATCTATACTCATGTAAAGCAATATGTATAGGCAACCTCTAGTTTGCATTCGATTTTAAAGTGTATAGTTTTAAAACTTGATATGGCATAATAGATTGGTTCAATGTATTTTGAGCATTTAAGCTATTGTTAATAAAAAAAATACTTTCTTTTAAAATTAATCAAAATAAAAGATAAAATAAATTCGACTAACCTTTAAAAAATTTCCAAATTTGCAAGCATTATTGATTAAGCAACTCAAAGTCAAGGGAATATTCCAATATAAAAATAAATATAATCAGCCCATAAAAAAATTGTAAATATAAATCATATTCCAATATTAAAATAAATATAATTATCACGTAGAAAAGAAAATTGTGTACATATATATTCCGTATTTTAGCTAGTAGGAAGGTTTTCAGAGAAGTTTAAATAACTTTAGATTTTTTTGAAGTCAATAAAGAAAAAAGAAAAAGAATATGATTCACAAAAAAAATTATATTTTAATTAGTATGGAGGGTTCTATAGAACTTTAAACAACCCTAGTATTTTCTTGAAGGTGTGATAGTAGTTAAGTTCATAATATACATCTAAGATAGGAAGCTCATAAAGGTTGGAAATTGCACATGAAATTTCTCACTTTTTTTATAATATTAATTTTTGTAATTATTTAATGAGTGTGCATATTGTTTCTGTCCATTTAAGACCAAAAAAATCCTATATTGAGTTCATTATACAATGATTTATGTCTCTTAGATACCCTTAGTCCTAGAAAAAATTCCCGCATATATAATCTCTGGCTGATTTACTTACTAGCTTCAACATCATGTCTTTTTCCTTCATTTCTAAAATTTAAATGAGGTGGAGTCTTATAAGATTGCTAACTTAGAATAGCTATCTTGGTTTGATACTTATTTGTAATGCCACATAGACAAGTGAGAAGTCTTGATGAGTAAATATTAAGAAATTTAGTAAACCATTATTTATATATCTAAGATAAATTCATAATTTTTCCCAAATTATAGATAGATTCATAATTTTTTCTAGATCATTGTATAAAGTATTTAACAATAAGAATTATAAAAGAAGTGTCAATATTACATACTTATATTTGAGGCATTTTTCAATGTAGGGGATTCCATTGTAGTTTGTCAACAAGACAAAAGATTAAAAAAGTCATAAGTAGAAAGTGGAATGAAGCTAAAAATAGGTTCACATCTAGACTTGATGACTAAATCCCAACCATAACTTACTCAAACAAACCTATATTAATGGAATTTGGCTCTAAGTCTTACTCTCTAAATATGGGCACTCTTGGGTTGAGGGGCAACTAGTACTTTAGGGAAGGGACTTTGTTGTTGGTTCTACTTATGAAAGAATTAGGTTAATTGAATTTTATATCCATGCTATTAGATATATCTCAAGAGGCTAAGTTGAGCCCACCATGAATGAAGTACTAGTGATGTTGGTTAGATTAGGGAGAGTGATCAAACATTGATTCCCTTGTGATGACAAGTAAAATATCTCAAACTAATATAATAGACATAAAATCCACTGCTTTACTCATAATTTATATAACTTTTACTATGAATCCATTTAATTTATAATCACTCATGAATTAAATTAGGTACATGAATTTATTAGCTATGAATTGGTTGTAACTTATGAATTATACAAACAAACAAAACTTAATCTTAACTCTAAACCATACAACTAAATTTGGTTACATGACAATGGAGAGGCATATCGTAAACATATATATCTTTGTGCATTCATATCTTTCATTATTAATCCCTCATGCGTAGAATATTGGTGATTATCTTTAGGATAATTGATGAGAAATATTTAGTTTAATTTATAAGTGAGGGGAGGATTCAAGAGATATTGATATTGAAAAGAAATATTTATTTGGAAGACACATGTAGAATGTTCCCAATACTTTTAGTATATAAACTTATAAATAAGTTCAAGACTATGGATCATAAGAAGACGATGCTTGATACATAAGTCAATAAAATACCCACCATATTAGTTTAAACCGTTGACTACCTTAGATTTACTCATGCAAGAGTTAAAAGTTATGTTAGCCAAGGTTGAATCTCTATTTATTCATTCCTTACCATGAAAAGAGGGAAAATTGTATAACTCTATTGTGACAAAGGAAGGAAATGTACACTATCTTGAGGAAAAAAGGTAATGCATTCTACTATAGGTGAAGTATAATTTGTAAAAATACTATCATGATTGAAGTGCAATCTACAATATTAAAATTACCTACTATGCATGATTTATATTCTCATTAGTGTAGAAAACATGGCCTTATGAGTAACCTCATTCCCTCTTGGCTACTAACATAGTCATGAAATGTCTATTCCTTAATTATATTTCCTATAGAAAGAGAGAAGGCATGTTAAAATCTAGAGGGTAATTCATAATTGCTTGAGATACTACTCTCTTGACCTCAAATAACCAATTAGCCTTGAAATATTACACTACAAACTTTGTAATTTCCTATAACAACACTTCATGATCCCTGAAACAAGCACTTCTTAAATTCAAAGACTTCAACTTATGTAATGTAAACTTGTATAAGCTAAAAGAGAATATAACACATTTATTAAATAATAGAAAAGTCCATTATGTAAAAAGAGAATTTAACCCTTGCAACTACAATATGTGATCATACAAAAGCCTTCTAAGTGCAGCCCATGATTTTTTAATAGTCTCACTCTCCATTTCAAGTGAGAAAATGCTTGTCTAATGCTTGAGAGTACACTCCTCCATTCTTTTGCAAGTTATGAAGTACCACATGGATTTTGTGTACTTGTTTGATAAAATGGTGACATGAATGAAAGCCATGACAATAGTTTATGAATTGCAATAGGTATATTTTTTCTATATCTAAATGTATAGATTTGAGTAAAATTGGTAATATCATTCAAGCAAACAAAATAATTTAAAAGTCAACAATACAATTTTATGGAAGAGAATTTCATTGAAGATAAATTAATTTTCATAGTAATTTACCTTCCCAATTGACAATATAGGACTATTATGGTGACTATAATTTATATTTGAATAAGACATATATTATTTATATAGTTCAAATTTTAACACAAAAATTTAATGCATTGAAAATGTGATAAAATATAAATTATAATTTCATTCATGCATTGACCAAAAGAAACCATACCAAAATTAGGTAAATGTGAGTTTCAAAATTATTAATTAAAAAATAAAATTGTTGTTCAATTTTTAAATTCTAAATAATAATTGACCCCACTAAATTACATCCAGTAAATAATTAATTCAACTAATAATATTCTAATAATTGTTATTCAAACCAATTATTTGGTCCCCTAGTCCTTCGGGTGTGTATTTATTTGGAGAGAACTGAGTCAAATTTCACCTAACACGTGTTGCTGAAGGAAAAATAGAATTCGGAAATGATTCAAGTTAACAAATTGACCATTAGAAATCGGCAATGTTTTCAAGTCCACAACTCATTTTTCCTGGTCTACAGAAATATTTCTTCCATTTTGCGCAATCTGTAATTAGGAGAAACAGTGGACGAAGGAATGGATTGGTCCCTGAAAGACAACTTAGCATTCAACTGTTTGAAGCGTTTCATTTTAGCTCTTACTATGCTCATTCTCCAGCGCAATTGCGATTTATTGGTTACTGCTTCAGACACCCTCTCTTTGGGGGATTCTCTGAGGGAAAACCAGACACTTATTTCAAAGAATGCCACTTTTGAATTGGGATTTTTTAGTCCTAACGGAACCAGCAACTGGTATGTTGGCATCTGGTATGCTCAGATCTCAGAAAAGACCATCGTTTGGGTGGTTAACAGGGAAACTCCCATCAAAGACATGCCGGGCGTTTTGACGCTCTCTACATCTGGTTATCTCACCGTATCTGATTTGCAGGGAAAAGTCTTCTGGTCCAGTAATAACACTCAGCAAGCTAAGGCATCCAGAGCTTCCATACTGGACACTGGTAATTTTGTTGTTTTAGGAACCCAAAATACTTCTGAGATTGTGTGGGAGAGCTTCGCAAATCCCACAAATCATTATATGCCTACGATGAAATTTTGGAAAGGTTTGAAACTAAACTCTTGGAAGAGTTCGCTCGATCCAGCGCCTGGGCCCTTCTTTTTCCAACTGAATCCATCCCCAGGAAAGAATGGCTTTTTGCTGCAGTATAAAAATGGATTTTCATATAACAGTTGGGGAGAGTGGACTAGTAAATCTTACACCACCATATCAGAGGCAGGATCTGAAACCTCGTTTGAGGCAGAAGTGGACGAGTTTTCTCCGACAAGACCTTACCGCACATATAAGCCTACGTCCAAAGCTAGTTCGACGCCGTTGCTGAGATCAGTTGTCCGCCGGAATGGCGAGGCATCAACCTACTTTTGGGCTAATAATAATTGGAACCTGCTTCGTAATGCACCCCAATCAAGTTGCGGCGTGTATGGTGTATGTGGGGCTTATGGAGTGTGCTTTACCCAAGGAGAGATTGAGTTATGTGACTGTGTGCAAGGCTTTCAGCCAAGAGACCCTACTGCCTGGCGTTCTGAGGAGTGGTGGTCAAGCGGTTGTGTTCGGCGTACTCCATTAAACTACTCCAGTGACACAACAGATGGTTTCCTCCAAATCAGTAATATTACCCTGTCTGATGAAGAAGCTGTTCAATATAGTCAAGAGTCGACTCTTCTAGAATGTAAAACTGCTTGTCTCAACAACTGCTCCTGCACGGCCTTTGCTTTCAGTAATTCTATTCCTGCTCTTTGTAAATTGTGGTTTGGCGATTTGTTAAGCCTGCAGGCTGCTGCTACTTCTCTCAGCCAGCCCTTATTCAATCGATTGGCTGCTTCTGATGTGCCACAGTCCTCACCCATCGCAGGAAGGAGCAGGAGAATAGTGGCTCTCTACATTTCAATTCCTTTGGGCGTTGCTGTTTTGGGTATTCTGTTTGCTTGGTTTATTCAGCGCAGGGGTGGAAGACTGCTTGACACAATCAAGAATTACGACACACCAATATCGCTCAGAACATTCACCTACAAAGAGCTCAATTTTGCGACCAACAATTTCGCCCATAAGTTGGGAAACGGAGGATTTGGCTGTGTCTTCAAAGGAACTCTGCCAGACACTACGATTGTGGCCGTGAAAAAGTTAAAAGAGGGTTCCGCACAAGCAGAAAAACAATTCCGTGCGGAAACAAGCACCATTGGAAATATACATCATGTGAATTTGGTGAGGCTCCTGGGATTCTGCGGAGAGGGATCTCAAAAAATGCTTGTTTATGAGTACATGCAGAACGGTTCTCTCAACTCCTACTTGTCCCGCAAGTCTAAAGAAGCAGACAAGGTGTTGGACTGGAATACCAGATTTGGAATCGCTTTAGGCACTGCAAGAGCGTTAGTTTATCTCCACGAAGAATGCAGAGATCGCATCATCCATTGCGATATCAAGCCAGAGAATATTCTTTTAGATGAGAATTTCTCTCCAAAAGTGGCCAATTTTGGGCTGGCAAAACTTGTTGGCAGAGATTTCAGCAGAGTGCTGACAACAACAAGAGGAACGAGAGGGTATTTGGCTCCGGAGTGGATCACCGGCCTCCCAATCACAGTTAAGGCAGATGTATATAGCTTCGGCATGACCCTGCTCGAAATAATCTCAGGGCAACGAAATATTGATTTGAGTGTACTGGAATCACAGTACTTTCCGACGTGGGCAGCAAGTCAAATTGAGAAGGGAAACATAATAGGCATTGTGGATAAAAAGGTTGCAGACAAAGCAGATGTGGATGAGGTGAGAAGAGCAGCCGTGGTAAGCATTCTCTGTATTCAAGAGGATGACAATATGAGGCCGAGCATGAGCCAAGTTGTTCGGATGTTGGAAGGCATATCAAAGGGTGACGTGGAACAATATGAGAGGTCCCTGAAATTGACGACCATTGACACGAGGAACCCTGAATAAGATAATAACATTGAAAACAGAGGCAGGCGTTTCCATTGACCATACATAAACAATATATAGTAATTTTCGAGGGCTCCTTCTTGTACAAATTCTTGTGGTTAATAAGTTTTGTTTATGATATCAGTAAATTGTTCCCATATCTCTTGAAATTAATGAAACAAGAATAATGTAATGATAAGTATTTGTTCTTTTGTTAGATAGTTGATTTATGGTATATTAAATTCATGGATATATTAGATAATAGTTTGAAATCAATTAATTTTTGAAAAATTATAAGTGTTTATGTAAATATTGAAATTTCAAGTTTTTGATTTGTATTGACATAAATATGTCTAATATAATTGAAGTTGAGTTTATATGTTAGAATAAATAATTTGTTAAATATGGATGAACAAATGATTAATTACTCAAGTTTTTTTAAATTGAATAAAAACAATTTTAGATCGATATTATAACAATATAAAATTAAATATTGTGATAAAACATTAATAATATTTTTTTTAAAAATAAATAAAAATTATTGTTTTGATTAGAGGTAAAAGATGGGTTTTGAAGGGGCTCGAAACCCTTTACAAAATAACCCAGTTGATAAAAAAAGGAAACAACATTAAATAACCATCAACCCAACGTCAGCAAACCACTAGCCAAAAAATAGCCAAAAAGAAGGAAACTAGCTAGCACCACTACAATTTGTTCAGAATTTCAACAACTTCCATCTCACTAGCAGCAAGCTTCTTCCCTTTAACCCCAGTATCAGAAACCTCAATAGTCGAGGCCCCAGCTTGATTTTTCATTCTGTTTTTGGTCCTAACCCTAGGCCCACCAATTTTTACCTTTCTACTCAAAACAAAACCTTTAACAGCACCCTTATTAGTAGCATAATCCTCAACCATCATCTTACCCTCAATGGCAATAACATCAGCGAACACATTTTCCTTTCTCTTTTTAACAATAGTCACATGGGAAATAGCCTTTGCAGAGTCCAACATAGTCAAGACTTTAGGGGCTTCTCCACACTTCATAACAACATTCCAAATCTTATCAATTTTCTCCTCGAGAAATAACATTCTTTCCTCCATACTCTATTTTAGATTGGTGGTTTCCTCCACCATAGTATTGGTAACAGTATTAAGACCATCCATTAAACTATCAATTTGGCTTTGGACCAAAGGGTCCTCAGCCTTGCTAGCAACACCTCTAATACGAACATTGGTCCTATTGATCTCATGAAAGAACCATTTAAAAAGTTTAAAAAACACATTAACACTATCATGGGCTGAGCCCAACACATCAAAAAGATCTTCCCTATCAAATTTTTCAATATGTTTGCTCACAGCAACATCCCCTTCAGAGGAACTCACATGAACCTTTTCAGTAGAAGCTTCCTTACCTTTACTAGCAAGGATGAGAGACTTCATCCTATGAATGGAATTGGTGAGTTGCTCTGCAATAGCTTTCCTCTTCAGAATCCTATCTACATACGCTTTACTGGTTCCCACAGCGTGTTTGCTACCCACAAATTTCTCCTACTTTAGCAACCCAATGACTGCACTTGGAACATCCTCACCATGGACACCACAGCCAGGGAGGGAGGGAAACTCTTCTCTAGGAATTAACCAGCTTTCAAAACCCTTCTATTCTGGCTCCCCTCCTCAGGATCCTACACAAATCTAGTCATTGGGGGAGGAGAAGAAGCTTTCCCATAAAATTCATTTTTATCCCTACCCCCCTTAGAAGGAACAATAGCCTCCAAATCATCATTGCATGTCATATAATCCACCCCTAAACAGGGGAAATGGGGCCTTCCTCCAAAGAGGCATATGAATCTGGGACATAGTTAGCATCATCATCCCTATCTAACTCAGATTCTTTATTTAAAATAATTCTCCTCTTCTTTAGTTTCTTAGAAGCCCTTTCCTCTCTCGACCCCTTTTCATAGCCCTCCCTAGCTTTAGCAGAATAATCCTTCAGAGAAACAATATTTTTATGCACATCATGAGCTTTCACATGTTCATAAATCAGGAGAATTAGCCCCAAAAATAGGACATGATTTTTGGGGTTTTTTCTATGCTCTTTAATCCCAGAGTCCATTGATATCAACAAATAATAGGGAAATGACACCCATTTCTTGTGCCAAAAATGGTAATTGTTAATAGTCGTGTACCTTCCTTCTAGGGTAACATACCTCATAATTTCTTCCACGACATCCTATCACAGAGCTTTTAAGGAACTCCTCAGAAACCCACCACTCTTCGTGGGCTTCAAGTCATCAACCTCATTCTTTTTTAAGAAAAGAGACATCGCGGCTTGTGTTCTTTCGTATCCCTGAACACTTTCATACCTGAATAGCCAAACCTATAATCTGGGCTATGAATTCCTCATCCACCGCAATTTCCCTACCACCCAAATTCTAGGTTCTCTCTTTCCACCCTTCCACAACCAATTCAGTGACTTGGGGATTATTGCCATGTAATTTCTCCATGAATGGAGTTAAATCACCCCTTTCTAAAATCTCCCACACCTCCTTTCTCTATTTAGCAATATCAAAGGATTTAGGCTTGGCACGATTTTTGTCCCCACCCATGATGATAGAATACTGAGACCAAGCACTCAACAAGAAACTCAAAAGAAGGCAACAAACACCACCCAAAACTGAAGTATCCAACAAAAGACTCTAGAAACTTAGGCGACTAACACCCACAATCTATGTGAAGCCAGCCACAGGACATACATACCATAATTTTGAACTTCGCGCCTTATGATAGATTTCCCTCAAAATAATAACTTTAACATCCTTACTAATGTCATTCAATCATGTGAGTAAGGAGATGCACGCCTTAATGAATAAAAGGGTCACCATAAGATTAACTTTCATTAATAATAATAGTCGTGGCCTCAAAAGGGATAGGTTCATTTAAATCCTAGACCTTACTATCTCTAACTCCAAAGTTAGCAAAGAAATTAGCTAACATATCTCCCTCTCTCAAAATATGGGAAATATAAACATTATCAAAGGACTTAATAATTTCAATGGAATCCTTGATCAAGGCCTAAATTGTCCAAGATGAAGGATATTTATTCTTCAAATTATTGATAATGTTTAGAGAATCACCCTCCAACCAAATATTCCTATACCTTCTTTTCTGAGACAATTCAAGACTATGATAGACAACAGCCACCTCCGAAAATAAAAAATATTGTTACAATTTAAAGATGGCATAAAATCAACAGTTGTTAGCTATTTAAAAGGTTTTCATAAACCTCTTGACTTCTAAGAGAAGTTGTAAATGATTATCTCCTCTTTATGGGTTAATAAAAACCTATAGTGGTTTCAAAACTACTCTATTGAGATGAAATGCATTTGTTGGAAAGTTTGTACAACCTTTGCATTCAGTCAAATAATTCACCTGTTGTGTCAGTATTTCTAGATTTTGGATACATGTTTAAAATTCCATAATGCTTTGATGGTTGAAAAAATTCTTTATTGAAGCTCTCATTTGGATGGGCAACAAGGATGCTGACACAAGTCATGGAGTTTGGATTTATACCTACTAATTGCATTTACTTGAAATTGTCTAATGCTTGTTCAACAAATGCACTTTGTGGAGATCCAACAATCATTGCATTTCGTGAGATGACATTTCTTTGCAACATTTTCTAAGTAGCTCGTAGCTTGCTCTATAGTTCTACATTTTGTAGACACGTCTATGAGAGTTTTTTAAATTATAGTGACAAAAATTATATTTCTCATGCCTTCAAAAGGTCCAGGACCCCATCAACAAGAGTGTTTGTGGTTCATTACAACCTTAATATAAAGAAAAAATATGGCAATAAATTTGAAACTTTGAAATAAATTGTAGAAGTTGTTCAATTAAAGAGCTTTTTGTATTTTGAAAAAAAGTAAGAAAATTCGATGTTGCAATAAAGAGAAATATAAGATAAGACTATAAAATAATTTCAATTTCCTATAATCATAATAAATCTTCATAGGCTATTGAGCAACTTCAAGCTTCCATGAGTTTCACATTGTCTCCCTAATCAGTATGAGAAAGTTGGAAATTCTTTATCATAGATTGACTATAGGGGCAAAGGTAGTAGGGTTTCTAACCCTAGTAATAATATCAAAATTAGAGAATGTTTATACAATTTTAGAAATAAAATTGTTTCAACACATAAGAAAAGACAAGAGTGCATCACAAAAGGGGCCTTGCAAAGAGAACCCAACTTGAAGAGGCCTTGACATTTGCATGTCCTCCTACTACTAGGACACCAAAATCTTCTCATGCATTGATCTCTATGAAAAGTCCAAATTCTTCAACCCAAAAAAAGCAAAGAAGTGTCATGGCTGAAAATAAAAGAAACGCTAAGCATTCAAAAAGCTAAATGGAAGAAATGGATCCCACTACAAGTTTTGTGAATCAACAATTAAAGAGTCTTTGTCCTTTAATTCCAACTTGGAAGGCCGTGAAAGAAAAATGTTTGACCACTACTAGTAAGTTGGTAATGTCTCTATATGACCACTCCCACATGGCTCTTTGAATGTTGCCACCTATTTACCAAAAATCTTCTCAAAACATTTTCATGGGAAATCTCATTTTATAACTATGGGAAAACAAAATAAGTAGTAATTATAAAAAATATATTCATGCATTATAAATTAAATCCACAAACCACTTTATAAATACTTTCTACCATTACAATCAATAATGCCACAATCATGTCTAAATTAATATCAATTTCTTGATGATAGATAATTTTTTGTTTAATTTTCATTAATAGGTAATAATATTTAGTTTAGAAAAGATGAATATTTTTGAGTAGGGAAAAATCATAGAAAGATAGATATTTTTTTATTAGGAAAAATATAACTTGTAATTTTTTTAAAAATATAATTACAAATAATTAATAAAACAATATTGATTATAATAGTATTATCTAATGAAAAGTATTAATATGTGAGGACTTCATCTTTTTATTTTTAATCAATTAATTATAATGTAACTAATAAAATAATCCATGTAATATTTTTGTTTGATCATATTTTAATATTATTATTGTAGTGTTGAAAATTGTCGTCTTTGATAATTTCACACTAGGTTTCACTCCCCCTATGTGCTTGGACCTAATTATGCATTAATCACCCATTTCATAAAAATTCTTGGAAAATCAAATTATACATTTAATATGTTTCCCCTAACACTCTTGATCCCTAAAACACAAGAATCTAGTCTAGGGTGCATTGCACCCTAGACCAACATTTTTGGCTCCAAAATTAAATATGTCGATGTCGGTAATTTATTATTTGAATTTCAAATTTCAATTGTTGGCTATCAAAAATTAGGAAGAGTAGTACGTATATTTTTTAAGCATAAAGTTTTCATAATGGTTGAATTCTTGGGTAAAATATTGTCCTCTTTAAAATATTTTGTTTATTTTTCATGCTATGTATTTGGTAATGATTCTCATTTACATGATGAGACCCTTGTTCCTTCATCCCCCAATACATATTTTATTAATGAGGATATCTTGAGGTGAGAAGAAGCAATCATGGATGAATTCTTAAGCATTACAATACCTAACCTAGAAACCAAAATTTTCCCAAGTTATCCTTCACTAGTATGGATTAATCATCCTTATCAACAATCAATAAAACCTAGCATACCTCCACTTGACATGTTCACTTCCTCAAATAAGGAAAGTTATTTACAATTCATACCTTGATTGTTACACATGAAATACCTTAATAATGTCTACGAAGATGAGCCTATGTCCACAAATGATCGTCCATCCTACGAAAACAAAGTGTGTGATACACCCATTAGCTTAGAAAAGTACTATGGCCAAGGATTTAAGATTCGTGCAAACTAAGGTTGCGATATAAAGAATGAACATGAAATTCACACTCTCTTGGAACAAATACCATCTAAAGATACAAAATTAATTGGTTATCAAGGTCCTCCATGATTACACAAACATTTGCACCATTTACAAACCTATTAGAAGGGGTCTCTTACCCACTCCACTTCATTGTCTGAGACCAAACGTACATTACAAACACTTTTACAATTGAAATTCATTAAATTGCCTCCTATGTAAGAAATAAGAGATTTTCAACACAAAAATAAAAGCTCATCCTTTTTTGCATATCATAGATTATTTGGTCATACTACTGATGAATGCCATACTTTAAAGAAGATATTAGATGACATGGATCCTTTCAAGGATGAATATGATAAGATGATAGACTAAATTTCTTTAGCTTTTCTCCTTTCTATGTGGTAGTCACAATATTTCATAGTACTCATTACCATGCATGAGGCACAAAAATATTTTATGTGATCATATTTCATCAATAAGGAGCAATGCAATATAATCCATATAGGCTCACTTTTGACCTTACACTTGGGGGGAAAGGGGAGTTAGCCTTAGATAATAAATATTCCTTTGAGAAAGGCATCATTTACTTCTTCATTATCTCCTTAGAATATTAGTGTAGCAAGTACACTAACATTTTAAGGGGGGAATCCGAAATGGTCCATTTTTAGTGGTGATACTATGCATTCCCTAAAGGTGTGGCCTTATTTCTCACATTATGTCATCTTTAGTAGTAATATCACATAGATGTTCACTAAATTATGCCTCTATAATTTATGTTAGTGTCTCCTTTGTGGTGGAATTATACATGATACCTAGGTTTAAAGTGTGATTTCTCATGTAATGTTATGCCCCCTTTAGTGGTGTTATTATGCTTAATACCCACTAAGGTGTGACACTTCATTCCATTATTTGTCCTCTCTTAATGGTGGTGTCATGTCTGATACTCCCTAAGGTCTGACCTCCCAATGTATTGAGTGGTGTCCTTTGACATATTGTGATTTATTTATTAATAAACACCCTTTGTGGTGGTGTTATTTATAATACCCCTTAAGGTGTGAACTTTTGATACCTTTTATCCCCCATGAAGTTAAAAATTGTACATGTCCTAAGGTGATGTTTATCTCCCATGACGCTAAAATTTGTACACCTTTTGAAGTGGTTTTTTCCCCCTGTGACATTAAATGGTACCTCATGACATTAAACTTATTCTCTCCTTGAGGCATTATTTACAAAACAACCCATGGATTTGGTATAATGTTGCTTGTTGATTCATGAACTTGAGCGGTTTTAACATGACCACCTCGCATAACACAACTTTCTTTCCTATGGAGCCATGCATTTCATGAGATACCTAGTATAACTCATCTTTCTAACATTGTGAAACCCATCATATTGCATGGACACTAACATAATGTAATTTTCTAGCCAATGTATCTATGTAACTCATGAGTGACTTGGAATAATGTAGCTTGTAGGTCCTAATGAGAGAATCCTCTTGTCTAATATCACATTCAAGAAGTGATATTGGGTATTTGGGACAATTATAAGACTGAGGTCTCTTTTCCTTACCATATCAAATCCTTTTAGTACTAAACTTGTGTTTCTATTTTATTATTTGTGCATCTTATGTATTTTCTTCGTGTTTATATGGTGTTCATGTTTTTTTGGTATTATATTATATTATGTTATTTTATGTTTTGTGTCTTTGTTGTGTATGCTTCATGTTTTCATGCTACATTGTATCTCATGCATATGTTTTCCTTTGTCCTTATGTTGTCTTGCCATAATATCTTGAGTCCTGGGGGCTAGCACATCCCTATATTCAATGTTACCCTATCTATTCAATATTTGGATAATTGAACCCTTCTTGAAATATTCTTACTTTATTGTGATTCTAAGTGTAAGTTCACACTCTCACTAAAGTGGGGGCTAAATGTAGCATGGAAAATTGTCACCTTTGATAATTTCACACTAGAATTTTCTCCCCCCTATGTGCTTGGACCTAATTATGCACTAATCACCCATTCTATAAACATTGTTGTAAAATCAAACATGGGAAATAAAATTATGCTTTTGATATTTTTACCCCAACACTCTTGATCCCTAAAAAGAAGGAATCCAGTAAAGGGTGCACTACACCATAAACTAACATTTTTTCTCCAAAATTGAATATTTCAATGTCAATAATTTATTATTTGAATTTCTAATTTCAATTTTTGGCTAGTGAAATTTTATTTTCAATAAATTAGAGGAATTTTATATAAATACAAGGTATTTTCAACATTTGAAGTAATTAAGCAATTAAGGAGAGAAAATATTGAGAAATTATACTTCAAAAATCATTTCGAGAGTAGTCAAGAGAAAAATTATCAAGATTATTGCAACATTTCATCATTCAAGCATCATGTCATGTGTTATGTACAAGTTTTGTTCATGTTTTTCGTGCATTTTGTTTGTGGGAACTAACACTAGTAGGAATTCAAATCAATTCAAGTCAAGCAATAATGGATCATTGAAGGTGATGAGTGTGACTTCATTCCATCAAGGAGATCGTATCTAAGTGGTGAGTTGTAGAAAGTTGTCAATTCATTAATTATTTTTCATTAGCCTCTATCCATCAAAGGATAAGCTATCTTTCATATCATAATTTTCCATCATGGAGGTAGGAATACCAACTTGGATTTTGACTTAGGAAAACTACTATATGACACAACCCTTCCTCTCTTGTCATGTGTGCAAGTTGGAGATCAAAAGTGAATTGGAGGAGGATTTAATGCTGTTAATTCATTCATGTGCTTAAACCCTATAAGTTGTCAATGCATAGAAACTAGATTTTCTCATCAATAGACAAAGTTCTAACAATGAGACCAAAAGGATACAAGCTACAAATTGGTGATCTTAGGCCTCCACTTTCAGATCTAGAAAAGGAGGATAGTCTAGGGTGCATGGCACCCCATACCAGTTAAATCAAGCTCAATTTTTAACCTCCAGTTCCTTTGCGTCTAGCTTTTTCATTTTCTGATCTTATTTTTTTCTTGTTGTATTTTGTTTATTAGAATTCATAACAAACTTCTACACTTTCATAGTTTACTTAGTTAGATCATAGCATCATTCAAAAAAATTCAATTAACAATCATCCAAATAACAAATAAATCACCATCCACAAAAACATCCATTTCCCACACAAGGAGTATAACCTTGATTTTCCATTTTTACTCTTCCTATGAGGTTTAGTAGTCAAGTGGATTTGAGATCATTTCTAATCCTTCATCAAAAAATGGGAAGAGTGTGAATCCTTTTCCAAATCAAATAGTTATATCTAATGTATATTGTAGAAGATTGAATCATCGAATTTAAAATTTGATAATTTTTTGAATTTTAAATCATATATTATAACTTTAAAATTTATTATATCCACATTTTGTTATGTTTTTATATAATTATTAAAATACGAGGGAAGGAGGGGGTAAAACTCTATTCCATTTACGTAAAGATATTTATGGTTTAAGGTCCCTCTTCCCAAGCACTTCATTAGGAATGCAAACCAACAAGATCAAGAGATTGAATTTCAACCTCAAAGGTGAGTCACTCAAACCTAGGTAGGTGACTCTTTAATGATAGAAAATGATTAGGAATTATTTGAAATAATGAAACTAAACAAACTATATGACCCAATATGCAAATTGTAGATTCTAGAAGACGTGTAGACTATAAGAACACTTTGTAGGAAGATTTGGGAGATGTATGAGGGTATGTACATGCCACCAAAAGTTGATTATGGAATGTGTAGGAGTACTGGTTTTCCCCTAGGTGACCGGTCCTTGATAGGTCTTTTGAAAACACTTTTTATAGTATTTTGATGTTGGATCTAAGATACTGATTTCCACTTGCAAACTTGTCAGAATGACAAAAATAAATTCTACAACTGAGTTTCTATGTCTTGGCAAGAATGATAAAAAAATGTAATAATGAAAAATATCTTCAAGATCTCTTCAATCCTCCTTCAACTTTTAACCAAAACATACAAAAAGAAGGAAAAATGTTTGTTTTGTTTGTATGGAGTTTTGACTTGAAAAAACCCTAGTTTGGTAATTAAACCTTGATAAAAAGATAATGACAAGGGAAGGAAATGATGGATGAACACTTGTTGAAACTCACCACCCTTCAATGGATTCCTTGAAGGACTAAAATCATACAAATTTCTTGAAAGGAATTATATCTTACTCACTTGATTTGCTTGAATTATTGAATGCTTGGATGCTTGAAAATATGAATACCTTCAACACTTGTTAGCCTTCACAAGACAACATGAACACACATAAACTTGGAGATGATGTTAGGATCTTGATTGTTGCTCTAGATGGCTGCTAATGTTGCTCTTTCAAATTCTCTTTACAAAAATAATTTTCTCGTTAATTTCTCTCATAAAGTGTGTTAGAATGTTGCTTAGATTTCAAATGATAAAATAACTATGTATTTATAGGTGTTTATCTAATTTCCTATAAAATAGATTCCAAAAGCCAAAACTTACAATTTGAATTTGGATCACTAAAAGGCCACCAAAAAAAAAAATTAAAATGGGTCCTAGCACATAAAGGGGACCCATTCACCCTTGGTAAAATGGGTCTTGGCCTATATTTCCAAGACACACATATTTCATGATAATTAAAATATTAAATTCATTTATTTAATGTTGGTTCCTCTTGTAGAAAATAGTAAAAATAAGGCTTTGGAATGCATAATTTGGAAAAATAAAAGATTAATTAAGTCCAATAAATTAAGGGACCCAAACATAGTCTAAAATTATAAAGGTATACAATTTCCTACACTACATTTAGCCCCCATTTTAGTAAGAGTATGAACTTATGCTCAGACTCACACTAAAGTAGAGAAATATATGTCAACAAAGGTCCAACTGTACAACTATTAGAGAGGTAGGATAACTAAGGATCAAGGAGGTGGCCAAGCCCCCAAGATCTAAGATCCCATGATAAACTAGAAAAAGCACAAAGGAACACATGTATGTGTATAATAGAAAAACAAGGTACACCAATATCCAATGTCAAAGTCAATGCAAAAATAAAAGGGATGGATTTGCATCCATAAAATATACTCACAAGGGCTAGTTTAGTCTTATATACATTAGGCGAGTCCCAAAGACAAAAATATGGACTAGCATGTGTTAGAAATGAAAGAAACACTATGTCAATGGAAATGTGATTTAAGATAAATTTCTACAATCTTTTAAGTGTGTATTATCATTGGAGATTGTAACATAAAATATAAACCCACAATACAAAAATATACCAGAAGTAGAATGAAGCACACAACATAGTATTTAATGTAAAGAAAACCTTTTCGGGTAAAAAAATCCACCAAGAAAAGAGGCCAAGTTGTATTATCTTCACAAAAGGATATTACAAATACATTTACTTCCTATGTCTTTCGACCTTCACTACGACAGAACCTAGGTGCCTATAAAATTGTTATGCATCTCATCTATTATGCCATCTTTTATATAGAATTTACACTTGACCTCAAGATGGGTGTACACCTTGGAATCTTTTCCCATGTAGCATTTAATGACTTCTTACAAGATCATAACACTTTTCAAGAGTCAACAATACAACCTTGGGAATCCATGGACAAAAATTGACTCTTATGGGATCATAAAAGCTATCATACATGCATCCTACACATGGCAAAAGATGCCCATGCAAGCTTGAACACCTAGGGGTCTAAAAAAGCCACTTACAAGATCTTATGATGCGTCATATGCTGTCATAAATGTCATAGATTCTTAAGACAACTTACAGTTTTCATAGAATCTATTACACCTTACAACATTTATGATGCATGTCATAACACTAAAAATAGGTGATTCCTCCACATTTTCACCCCACTTTGACCAATTACCATTTAACATAGTAAATTACATCTTGTAACTACCATTGGTAACTCCGTAATTATCATGGACAGTAAATAACTTTTACCTCTGCTGGTGAAACTTGTACAACCCCTTATGGGTAATTACTAATAAAAAATAATAAAAGGAATAAATATAATATTTGGATTTACAATCTTAATGGAACCTTATCCCAACATTCTCCCACTTGAAATTATACATGTAAATCAACCCATACAAAATCAAATGAAAATTAATCAAGCACTAGAAATGAGGCCCATGGCCTCTCTACACCACACGAACTTCTCTATGCTCACAGGTTTGGTCAATGAATTTGCAACATTCTTTAGAGTGTCTATATTTTTCAACTCAATCTGTCCATTTGTAACCAACTCTCAAACAAAGTGATATTTTACATCAACATGCTTAGTCTAAGCATGATACATAGGATTTTTGGCCAAAAAAATAGCAGTTTGGCTATCACAACCAATATGAATGATCCTCCAATCAATTCCAATACCTGTACACAGTCTTCTTAACCAAACTACCTCCTTAGAGACATGAGTAGTGGCCATATGCTTTGCTTCAGTGGTAGAAAAAGCAACTATGGGATGCCTCTTACTCATCCAACTCACTATACCTCTAAACAGAGCAAATACATAGCCACTAGTGGACCTTCAACTATCCAAGTCACCTGCCCAATCTGCATCAATAAAGCCCTATATGTATAAGGATTTATCAACACTATTCATACCAGAATAAATTAAACAATGATCAAGAGTACCTGGAAGATATTTAAACACCCTCTTTGCATAATTTTAATGTTGTCTACTATGGTCAGACATAAATCTGCTAAAAAATCCCACTACTTTAGCAATATCTGGTCTAGTGCAAATAATTGCATACATCAAACTCCCTACAACACTAGCATATGGCACATTAGACATATCCTCAATATCATCCTTAGTTTTTGGACACATATCTAATGAAAGCTTAGTATCAATTGGTTAAGGAACTCTAACTAGATTACATCCTTGCATACTAAACCTCTGCAAAATAGTATTCACATACTTAGTTTGTGATAACAAAAGCTTTCTATTACATATGTCTCTCCTAATCTCCATTCCCAAAATATACCTAGCAACTCCAAGATCCTTCATATAAAATGTACCTGAAAGTTGGGTTTTAAGCTCACTCATCATATCCTTAGTATAGTTGAAAAATAGCATGTCATCAACATAAAAAGCAATAACTAGTATAGAATCATTAATACAATGATCCTCCTCACTTCTAAAAAAATGCAATTGCAAAAAAAAGAATCAAACTTCTGATATGACTTTATGGGGAACTATTTTAAACCATAAAGAGACCTCTTCAACCTGCAAACCTAATTTGTTCTTTTCCTTTTACCTCAAAACCTCTAGGTTGTTGCATATATATTTCTTCTTCAAGATCTCCATGCAAGAATCTAGTCTTAACATCCACTTGCTCAATCTCCCAATCATAAGCTACAACAATGGATAAGAGAAATCTAATAGAAGTCAATTTAGCAATAGGAGAGAATATATCACCTAAATCAACTCCCTCTCTCTGGGAGTAGCCCTTGGCTACCAGTCTAGCCTTGTACTTCTCCAATGAACCATCTGCTCTAAAATTCTTCTTGAAGATCCAATTACATCTTATGGCCTTTTTTCCTTTGTGGAAATGAACAAGATCCTAGGTGTTATTAGAGCCTAAGGCCATCATCTCCTCCTGCATGGCTAGCTGCCAAGACTCACTATCATTTATAGAAATAGCTTCCTTGTAGGATCTAGGTTCATTGTTAGTACTCAATAAAGCATATGCACAATAGAAATCTGGTGGGATATACCTATCAACATGATTTTTTTGTCTTGTGGATCTCCTCAAGTGTGGAGTAAGAGACTCAACTGGTTGTTCTACGTGATGTAACAAAAAATTTATCTTCATCAGAACTACTTGAATCTTATTCTTCTTCTTCACCACCCAATCCATCATTTTTTTCTTCCTGAGGTGCATCTTGATGCTCTAACTCAAAGTTCACTCTCTTTCCATTTTCTTCTTTTTCTTTTAGCTGTTTTGATTCAGAAGTAAAGTTCCTTGAAAATAACATCTCTAGAAAAGCAAGAAAAAGGACCAAGGTATATCAAAAAGGACCCATGCCAACCTTAAGAGGAAAGTGCCTCCTAATACCCAAATGGTCCAAATATTAAAGAGGGGGGATTAGGAAATGAATGACATTGAAGCTGAGATTGCGGAAATGTTAAAGTCCCAAGTTTAGTCACTGCTAGCATTTTGTTTGGTCTTTTTGGGTCTTTTCTATGGCCCTTGCTGGATTTTTTGGTGGCTGTGGCTTTGTCATTTTGTTTTTTTCTTTACAGCCTCTCTATTAATGGGGTCTTTGATGATGTTATATTTTGTTTGTAAACTTTGTGGTTTTGGGTCCTTGTAAAACCCATTTTTTTCTCTTTCAAAAACATCTCTAGAAAAGATAATTTTGTGGGTTAGTGGATTCCAAAACTTATAACCTTTAACATTATCACCACATCCAATGAATGTACACTTTTTTTCTTTTGTATCCAACTTAGATCACTTTTCCTTATGTACATGAACAAAAGCCTCATAGCCAAAAAACTTTAAATGTGAAACTAAAGGTTTCTTAACTGTCCACACTTCATAAGGAGTCGAATCAAGAGCCTCACAAGGAGATCTATTTATCAAGTAGCACGCAATACCCACAACCTCTTCTCAAAAGAATTTATCCAACTGTGAATCACTTAGCATACTTCTAACTCTTTCCATAATCATTCGGTTCATCCTTTTTGCAACACCATTTTGTTGCAGTGTATACAAAGTTGTCTTTGTTTGATTATATCTACATGCAGCTTGAAAAATTCATCAAATTCCTTAGAGAAATATTCCCCTCCATTGTTAGATCTTAATATTTTAATCTTTAAACCTGATTGGTTCTCTACTAAGACTTTGAATTCCTTAAACTTAGTGAAAAATTCAGATTTATGTTTCATAAAATAAATCCATGTAAATTTGGATACATCATCAATGAAGTAACAAAATAATGAAATTTTCTGATAGATTCAATATCCACAGGCCCAAACACATCCGTATGAATAATTTCTAACTTCTCTTTTGCTCTATTTCTTCCTGAAGGAATTTTTTTTTTTGTTTACCAAACACACAATGTTCACAGAAATCAAAGTCCTCATCAGAATAGGAGAAACTATCCAACAAATTTTTATTCTTAATAGTTTTGAATACATTATTACTTGTGTGGCCCAATCTAAAGTGCCACAACATACATGCATTTTGAGTACTAGCCTCAGATACATAGGAAGCATTACAAACTATAGTGGCTTCAAGCTTGAACAGGTTTCCCAATCTCTTCCCCTTCGCTACCACCAAGTTTCCTCTCACTAATTTTTAGTCATACTTTTCAAAAGTTACATGCATTCCCAAATCATTCAACTTTGAAACAAAAATCATATTTCTAGCTAATCCAAGAACATGATAAACTTCAAGGGGGGTTTTAATCCTCACATCACTAAAACACAGTTCAATACCTTTCCTTCCTCAACAATTGGATATGAAGAGTTGTCTCCAAGGTATATATTACCTCCATCATATTTATCACATGTGGGGAACCATTCTTTATGTGGGGTCATATGAAATGAGCACCTTGAGTCAACCGACTAGTGATCAAAAACAACATTACAAGCATAAATTAAAATTTTTAATCTTCACCTGCATTCGAGGACTTATCAGAAGCATTCTTCCTCTTGGGGTTTTTGCACTCCTTCTTTACATGTCCCTTTTACTGCATTTCCAACACTTAACTTTTTTCTTCTTTCTAGGAGTCTTAGAATGACCCTTGGACTTGTCCTTAGCCCCTTTCTCATCTCCTTTCAATCCCCTTTCTTTAGACATTCCCCTGACACTGAGAGCATCCCTTGAACTATCCAAACTCTTTTTCCTCAGTTCTTGTGCCAGTAAAACTACAACGAGGGCATCCAACTTCAAATTTGTGATGTTAGTAGTGATAGAAAGGATAACATTCTCCCATGACACAAGTAAAGAACATATAAGCAAGATACATTTATCTTCCTCATCTACTTCAATATCTACTAAAGCAAGTTGACTCATCAACAAATTAAAAGAATTTAAATGATCTACAACTGACTCACCCTCTTTCATTTTCAAAGAAAACAACTTTCATTTTAAATAAATTTTATTTATAATACTCTTGGCTTGGTAGATCTCACCTAATTAATTCCATAATTTATATGCAGTCTCTTCCTTTGCAACATTCAATAGGGGAGATTCTAAAAGACACAATTGGATGGTTCCTCGTGCCTTCTTGTCCATTCTATCCTGGACTCATCTTGAGAGACATCATTGTGTTTCTTCTCTTTTTGAACAACCAACTATTGGTTTCTTTCTTCCAACAAATCTTCCATTTTCAGCTTCCACAACTCATACCCTGTGCCATTAAACTTTTCAATGTTCAAATGAGAGGTTGATGCAACAGTGGATGTAGCCATAATTTCAACACAAGAACTGTGAAAAAAATACAACCAAATCTCCTAGTGCAGCTATAGCTTCCACACTACCAGCCAAGAGTCAAAGTTGGCCAGGCTTTGATACCAAATGTTAGAAATGAAAGCAACACTAATTCAATGGAAATCTAATTTAAGATAATTTTTTGCAGTCTTTTAAGTGTGTATTATCAATGGAGATTGTAACATAAAATATAAACCCGCAATACATAAATATACCAGAAGTAGAATGAAGCACACAACATAGTATTTAAAGTGGATAAAACCCTTTTGAGTAAAAAAATCCACCAAGAAAAGAGGCCAAGTTGTATTATCTCCACAAAAGTAGATTAAAAATACATTCACTTCCTCTATCTTTCAACCTTCACTCTGACAAAACCTAGGTACCTTTAAAACTATTATGCATCTCATCTACTATGCCATGGTTTATATAGATTTTACACAACCTCAAGGTGGGCATACACCTTGGATTCTTCACCCATGCAACATTCAATGACTTCTTACAAGCTCATGTCACTTGGCAAGAGTCAACAATACAACCCTGGGTGACCATGGACAAAAATAGGCTCTTATGGGATCATAAAAGTTGTCATATGTGCATCCTACACTTGGCGAAAGATTCCCATCATATGTTGTCATAAATGCCATAGATTCTTATGACAACTTACAGTTGTCATATAATCTCTTACAACTTCTTACAACATCTATGACATATGTCATAACACTAAAAATAGGTAATTCCTCCACATTTTCATCCCACTTTGACCAATTACCATTTACTATAGTAAATTACATCTCATAACTCCAAAACTTACCGTGCAATAAATCCATAATTACAATGGTTAGTAAATAATTTTTACCATTGCTGGTGAAACTTGTACAACTCTTTATGGGTAATTACTAATAACAAATAATAAAAGGAATAAATACAATATTGGGATTTACAAGGTTAAGGACACCTTATCCCAACAACATGCCTATTCTATTTGTCCATAAAATATACCAATGCTACACTAGGTTTAACACTCATGAAAAAGAAGATAAAACAATGGAGTAGGTTGTGGAGTAGGATTTGAGGAATCCCAGGTAGAATTGGTGCATGTTCTAAGCAAGGAGAAAGGTAAGGATGAATCTAATGAGGACACCAAAAACAAAATTCAAGTGGACCTGAGAGGAAGGACAAACCTGGGGGGGTCCCTTGAAGGAAAAAAAGGAAAAATTTCCAATGAAGTGGTAGGGACCGCTAATAGGGAAGGAGCAAAGTGCAAACCTTGGTCTTCATTGTTTGGTGTTAAGCCAAATGGAAAATCGATTTTCCCTCTAGTGTGTAATTTTTCTAACCCAGTGAAAGGTAAGTTTTCCATCTCTGTGCCTGATCTGATTATTAATCATAATATTGCTTTGATGGAAAAAATCTTGGTTGGAAAGTTCATGGGCCCTAAACCAAATGTTGAGGTGGTTAGGAAGGTTTTCAAAAATAAGTGGAGAATCAATGGGAAGGTAACAGTGGCTGCTCTTCCTAGAGGTTTCTTAGCCTTTGAGTTCACCTGCAAGGAGGATATTTTGGCTGTGAGGAGTGGTGAACCTTGGGTCATAGGAAAATCTTCCTTGGCCCTCAAAAAATGGACCTCTTGTCTGGATCTTTCTGATTCTATTTTCGAGAATGTTCCAGTTTGGGCTAGACTACTGGGTCTCCCTCTGGAACACTAGAATGAGGAAATTTTCAATGGCATTGCTAGTTATTTTGGAGAGCTCCTGTCTATTGACCCTATGATAGCAACTAGAAATTGGTTGGTGTTTTCTTGAATCTCTGTGGGAGTTTCACATAATGCTAACCTCCCTTCTTCAATAGATATACAGTTAAAGTTGGGAACCTAGAGAAAAACTATAGAGTTTGAGTCCATTCCCTTTGCTTGCTTTAAATGTAGAAAAATGGGGCATTAGGCTAAGAAATGTCCATTAAATGCCAGTAAATACAAAGAAAACCACCAGTCTAACTCTAAGACTATCTGGAGAAAGAAATATGATGGGGAAGGACAAGCAAGCAATACCAATACCCTTAATGAGGAGTCTTGTAATACCCCCATGTTGCTGATACTTTTGCTACTATTTGTTACTCTTATGTGTTAGTGTGATATTGGTTTGTGAAGGTGATTAGCTCACTGTCTTGGTGTGTGGATGCATAGTTAGGTTGATTAAGGATTATGTTACTTCAGTTGATGACATTATGATTACATTGGATTGTGATGTTTAATTTGATTCAGTAATATACTTTGATGCAGTGATTTTGTAATTTATTTTACAATGTGATCAGTTGGTTAGAAATGTTATTTCATCATTGATATTATAATTGTTAGTATAGTTTTGGTGAGAAGACAGTGTAGCACCACTCGTTTACAAGTGCCCTGCTACGCTGCAATTCCTTCTCATAATGTAATTTTTTAATTATATATATATGGACATGTACACGACCTTGTTGTATGTAAGGATTGTAGGTACAAAGTCTCGATTCCACCTGCTTCGGCAGGACATGGCGAGCATCAAAATAAACTCAACGGGATTGATGTTGAAAAGGAGTGGTTAGGAAAGAATTCTCATCCCAAGTTTATCTTCTGTGAGTCTATTGTTGTCTTTGTTTCAATTTTTCCTTGTGTATAAATTATGTAGCGTTGGTTAATATTTTGGTTTGTGATTTAATTAATTTTAGTTAAGTGTGGTTTAATTGATTTTTTGGGTATGTGTGATCAATTAATATATTTAATTGAATTATTAAAGTTAATTATAGATACATTGATTTAGTAATATTATTGTTTAAAAGGATTATTTAAATAAATATATGTTGCTTGTTATTATTTAGAATGTTAATTTTCTATTGCATTTTTGAGTTAACAAAATAGCTTCTAAAGCTATATTATTTTTATTATTAGAAATATAAATAAATAAATAAATAAAATTGATTTTAAAATTATTAAAATTCTTTTATTTGATGGTTACGGGAAGTAGTCGAGAATTAATGAAATTCTAGTGGGGAAATTATTCCCAGAAAGAAAAGGGGCATGGGGTAACAGAAATTGCTCATGGGAATTTTTGGCAAAGAACAAAGGGGTAGCTCTGTGTGAGTGAGTTTTGGGGTTTTTTGGTGTATGCTTGTATTAGAATTTGGAAAAGGCTGCAGGAGTTTCAGAAGTTTTCATATTTTTTGGCTGGAGGAAAAGCTTTGGGAAGAGCTTCATAGCTGGAGCTTTCCGTGACAAGGCGGGGCACAATTTGTACTTCTTCAACCTACAGGAAACAGGTTCCTTTTTATTTTGCTTCTTTCTTGTTTTTAATATGGTTTGAATGCTTTCCTGTTTAAAAAGTTATTTGTTTGGGTAATAGAAATTATCTATATCCTTTGAGGAAATTAGAAGTTTTCTATAGGAAAACAATGTTCCCAGTTGCTGCCGTTAAAATTTTGTGTTGCCCCTATAAGAAGTTACACAACAAAATTTAGAGAATCTAGTTAAATAAAATTCTTGAAATAGAAGCTCAGAAAGATATAGTATAAAAAGAAAACCTCTGAGGGAATTTAGAAAAGCTTTGTACAAGGGAAATTGGGAAAAACTCAGGAAATTAGAAGAGCTTCTGTGCAAATTTCATATTACTTGTAGATAGATATGATGTTTCATTTCCTCATTTATTCCATCTGTCTGGAAATAAAATAATATTTCTAATTGAACTTTTGGTAAAATTGTTGTTCCTGAGCATTCTTTCTATTTGAGAAATTAAAATTAATATATATATATATACATATATTGTTGATCAATGAACTGTATATTGAAATTATCTACATGCCTTGTAGAATTTGTTTGTACTCTGTCCGTATGGAATTAATGAACTAAAATTAATATATATATATATATACAAGAATTGGGGAGGGGTCGAACCCCCCCCACACCCCAAAGGGGGTGGCGCAGCCATCCAAGGCTGTGCACAACAACCATGGGCTACTGGGAATAGCCCTGGCGGAGCTACATCCTCCCCACAGGGAGGTCACAGCTCCCAGTTGCGTCCTTCCCCACTGTAAGTTATTAATTCTTTTTTTAAAATATTTTTTTTTAATGGAAAATTAAATTTGTTTTTTATTTGTTATTATATGTTATTAAATTATATATGTGTGTGTGTGTGTGTGTGTGTGTGTGTGTGTGTGTGTATTTATTTATTTGTTTGTTTGGATAATTTTGTAATGTTAACTTGAATTGAGAAAATGAGTAGCTTGATCTTTGAAATGGATTCCTTATAGAGCAACCATTTAATCTAATTATTTGTGTTATTAATCTATTTCTTGATATTGAATAAATGGTTAATTTATTTTATAAGTTCTTTATTGGGTCTCTTGAGCTGGGTTATAAACATGTGTAGACTCTTGAGTTAGATTTCCTTCCATAGGTGATAGGATTTTTGTTAAACTTCCAAAGGTTTTAGAATTGGGTGTTTTAAGTTTTGTGGCTTCTATATTTGAATCTTGATTCCATTTTCTATATGGTTGTAACCTTGTGTATGCCTTGAGTTGCATCATTTTCTTTATGTAATTGAGTTATATGACTATAGTGAGATGGTTTGCCTCGCGATTGTTTACTCTATGTATAGTGAACTTGAGAGTACAATTCCTTTTGTTTTGTTGCATGTTTGGGTTTCTAGGGAGAGTGGCTCTATGTGGGTGTCGGTACACAAAGGGGCTGTCAGGATAACCCACATTAGAGTTAGTGTAAAAAGTGAAAACCTAACTAATTAATTAGGGGATGGGTAGTTAAGCACTAAAAGATAATTATAGATTCCTCTCTCACCTGTTAGGGCTTCCAAAGACTAAAGGTGGCCGAGAAGGCCGTGGTTGGCATAATCATGATCTTGTCTCTATGAGAAAAGCATGATTCCACATGAATCACCCTATGGGGTGGTGCCTTGCGATAATCAGTTAGGATAACCATATATGGAGGCAGAACCTTGTGATAGGATGTTAGGATAATCCATGTAAGGCCATGCAATAACACTCTCCTCTAGCTCTTCCCTTAGTTGTTTTAACTAGATTCCTCTAGAAGTGGTTTATTATTATGACTTGGTCTATATTGTTGTCATGTCTGGTTAGTAGACTTTTGTTGTTATGTTACCTATGTGTGTGAATTCTCTTTCCATGTTTGGAGTTGAGTCTTATGTGTTACTTTAGATGTCTTGGTCGAGAATCCTTTCTTAACTACTCCTAGCACGGGGGTGGTCGGGTGGCACATGCTTCATACCCCGTTGGGTTTCCCATTTGGCAGTTGTTCCTTCAGTGCAGAGATTGTGGTGACAAATTGTTCCAGATTTATGTTCCTTCAGATGTATATATTTGTACTTTTTTCATATCTTGTAAATTGTAATGTAACTCTCCCATGTGTTGGGATAATGTATTTTGTAACTTGGATAATTGTTTATTGATATTTAATTTGTAAAATGATGTATTGTATTATCACACTTTGTAATTCAAATGTTATTCATGAATGTAAATATTCTTGGTGTTATATCATATTTGAGCATATGAGTTCTATTTATTTCCAAGTTGAATGACTTAGGAAATCTTGTATAGCATCTTTATGGTTCATTCTTGTTTAAATGCTTATCTTTATAAATTTTCTTATGAGAACTCATATTAGTAGAAATGAATGCTAGATTAGTCAAATAGGTTAATGGGTAGATTACGTAATGTCTCTTCGCGTATGCCAAGGGACTTAGGCATATAGTTTGTATTTGTTATTATGTGAGACAGTTTGTTTATGTTCGTTTGCTAGTTGTGTAACTGTTTCAGATACTATATTTTATTGTTTCTAGTTACAACACTATTGTTATGTTAATTGTTAAACTCTGTGGATGATTTATCAGATATGTTGTTTCTGAGTCTTAATGTGGTTATCATGATGTGATTGATGTTTATGATTTAATGATGCATGTCAGTCCTGGTGAAGAAGACAACGTAGCACTACTCACTTGTGAGTATCCTGTTGCGTTGCGATTCTTCTTCACGGTGTGTTTTTCAATATATGATGGTATGTATAACATTGATGTTTTCTACAGATACAGGTACCGGGTAACGGCTCCACTTGCTTGTCAGGTCTGAGCATACCCTAATCCAATTAAATCATGTTGATTCAGAGATAGTGTCTGGTCCTTGTTTAGCCATCATTCTTCGTTGAATGAGTATCCTATTGTCACCTGTGGTCATTGTTGTTTAGTCTTGTCATGTCAATTTTGTCAGTGTTATTTATTTGGAAATTAATTACTGTGTAATTTAGTTAAGTGGCTAATTTGTTGATTTATTGATTAAAAGAAAATTTGTTTAAATATTAGATTAAGTGTTAATGTTATGTTTATTTATTAATTTAAATTAAGCAAGTATTTTAAAATAGTTTATTTTTAAAAGTTAAAATATCTAGAAACTAGACTTGTGTGAAAATATCTTAGATATTTATAACTGCATGAGCGATTATGGGAAGGCATGATTACTATTAGATAAGTTGTAACTTGAGTTAATAAATGGCATTAATTAGCCTTTAGAGGTGGCAATATGGATATACACGGCATTTCTGGGGAAGAATTCATACGGCAGCCAGAGAAAAATGACTTCTTCTTGGTGTTTCTAATTAAAAAAAGGTCTGCAGGGAGTGGGTTCGAAGGAATAGTGTATTTTGAAGAATTTAGATAAATTGTGGGATATCAGATTCAGGATTAGAACTTGGTTGGATTCAAACTTCTGAACCGGGTTTTCCTTTTTATTTTGCAATTTTTCCCTGTTTAGAAGTTTCTGAAGATATTTTCTTGAAAATTTAATGGTTGTAATTTTGTTTGCTTGAGGGAAATAATTACTTTGACAAACCTACACAAATATCAAAAGGAGATTGCAAATAATTAGTATTGAAAATCAATACAATAGGAGAAACATAAAATTTTAAATTATAGTTGTAGTAGAATTGATCTCACAGACAATAAATGTCCTTTTTGCAAGATTGCATATAGTCTTAGTCGATGGATCTCGTAATTCTTTTGCTACAAATTGTATTTGTTGTCTCAAGCCGTATTTTCTCTCTCTGCATAATTTGGTTTACAGAAGAGGTATGTATATGAATTTAAATTGGACTGATATCCTTATAGCGTCGCTGGTAGATTTATTTGTAATATTTTTGCCTAATCTTAACTACCGCTTCTTCTTCTATTATCATTAATCTCCAAAGAAATAATTTAGCTCCTTTTGGCAATGGTGCTCTGTTTGAGTTTTCTACACTCAACTAGCTTTAATGTTGCATGATGCGTATCCTTTTGACATTTAATTCTTTCCATTCTAATTGTCTTTGTTGAAATCTGTGTGTGTGCCTCCTTTCCATGTAAGTCGATGTTCCAGTTCAGTATGCCTTTAGTTGAATTAGTTTGTCTTCTGAACTATTAGTTAGAGAATGAGTGAAAATCATTTCCATTCCTTGTATTTGGCAATAAATTATCTCTTGATTTAGAATATCCTGCCAAAGCGAACTGGTGTGTGGCATTTTTATAGGTTGGTGTTTATTATTTTTGCCCTTGTTTCCTTCAGCATTCTATCATAGTTGAAACCACCGGTATATAGATGAGTGTGAACCTTTAAGAGAAAAGCTTTATGAGTTTCTTAGCAACTTGCCTCATTTGCGGCGCTAGAAGAGAGAACTTTTTCTTTAAAACCTTATATAATTTTCCTGATTCTAATCAACTTATTGCGGCATATTTGAACATAGTTGGGTCTATAAATTTTATTAATCTCCCTGTTCTTATGGCTTACCTATATTGCAATTGTAGCAACTGGAAATAGAATGGAGTAGAAATTAAATAACTATCCCATATTCCTTTTTCCACGTGTCATAGCTGATGCGCTTGAGTGTAGTAGGTAGATTTAAGAATTAAATAACCTCTTTGATTTCATTCACAACTTATCATGGCTTCAAAAACTCGAGCTTAGAAGAGCATGGACGTATTAATAGCTTCCTGATTCTGTCCGTTATCTATCATAGCATAGCACTTAAGCATGTTAAAGTGTATAGATTTAAATTATCTCTCTGAAGCTTTTGTGTCAGTCATAGTTCCAACACTGGAACAAGGAAGCTTGTTGAAGTTTTACGTACTTGTTTTGTTTACCCATAGGTAGCGTTTGAACATAGTTGGGCGTATAGATTTAAGTGACCTCCTTGACTCTATTGGGACTGTCGTGTTTGAACAAGGTAGCCAGTATAGGGAGGATAATTAGGTTAGTAACCTATCACTGCTGTAGCACATGATTGTAATTGAAATTTTAAAGATTTAAACTAGTCTCCTTGGTTCATTCGCCACTGTAGTGTTTGTAAGTAAATTACTGTATAGATTTTAATGATCTTCCACATTCCATTCATTAGACTATGCATACTTTAATCTGCTTGTTGTAAGCTGTAGTAGCGTGTTGGAAAGTCATTCTTTCCGCTTTTAATTATATTACTACTCTTTTAGCTATCACAAGATCCGGTTGCATTTTTATTCAGTCAATTGCAACATATGTAATCGTGTTCTGGCAGTCTGCATGCGATTTCTCGGATTTGAATTTTATTAAATACATTGACCTTGTCAACACCTTATAATCGGAACCTATTTTTAGCTTTGCTATCAGTTTTATGGTCAGCAACTTACTTATAGTTAGCCCGACATTGACGTCATTATCCAGTAGTTGTACTTCCTGAAGTTAACACACATTTGTATCCTTTACTTATAAATCTTATTTGGTATTGTCAGTATACTGAATGTAATTCATCTTATAATCTGTTATAAACTGGATATTTTAAGAATTGAATGAGCGAACCATAATCTTTTTCTATAGGCAAAATACTTGCATATGCATGTGCATAATGTTCTGAGTGTTGTTTCTATTATTTAAGACTGTGTCTGCAAGGATGATAATTTTCATGCATTTTTGATCTCCTTCCGTATATGTATGGTTGTTATTTATAAAATTCATTTTTTTTTTATTAGAAAGAAATTTGACTAAGCATTAGTTATTTATTTTTAAATGAATGTCATATTTAGTTTTTTTGATATTATCGGTCTTATATATATATGTAGTTTTAAGTATATTTTCAAATTACAATATTTTTTTTTAAAAGGAAAGGTCAAAGAATAAATTCGTTGTAATAAAGGTATTTATTATTGAAAAGTACAATTTAATGTATTATTAGTCATAAAGATTTAATATGGTGTATACATTGTAAATAATTTGATGGTGGCCACAATATTATTTTTAAGGAATAAGTAATCCTTAGTATTTGTTTGGAAATATTATAGCTTAAATACTTGTGAAATGTCAGTTGTTAATTTTCCTAAAACTAGGATATCTTTGGTGGTTTGTGTATTCTATATGAGACATGGTATTATTTTGTCATCATTAGTTACGAAATTAGCCTTGCTTGTTTCATAACTTACCTATGAGATAATTTGGGAATTAAGCAAAGCATGATTTATTTTTGGGACTTTTCCATGCAAAAGCAGTTCAAGTTACTTTTGATGTATATGAATAGTTCCATGACTAGACCATGAATGATATATGTTTTATTATGGTGATGTTTAATATGCATGTTGGTGGTCTAGGGTAATTTGATGTTGCATCATGTTTATAGGAAGAGTGGCTTTCGTTAGGGGCCGAAACCCAAAGTGGTGGCCAGGGTAACTTAACAAAAATTATTAATTCAGTGAGAATATTAATAATTGTACCTGGGAATCATTAATTAAATTCAGATAAATGAAAGCCTCACCCAACACCTTAATGCTCGTATAGATTAAGGGTGGGTTGAGAAGGCCTGGAATGGCTTGTCGTTTTCCTTGTCTTCCTCAAAGGTAACTCGACACCACATGAGTTTGTCTAGGGTCCGGGAATTGATAGAGTCTACCAGGGTAACTCTAGGTGAGGGCCGGTAGTCTAGGAAGATTCACCAGGGTAACTTAGAACAACTATGTGATGACACTCTATCCTGAAACATGATTGTAGTCTCTTGTGTAGAGTCATCTACTATATTGTGGTCGTCTCTGGAAGCATAAGTTGTGAATACTATGGTTTGATGTGGTCATGTCGTAATGTGTAGTCATCCAGGTAATGTAATGTATGTTCTTTGTTGTGTGTTTGATTATCTTCTAGACCTGTCACTATCTCCTAGCACGGAGGGAGTGGACCTTCGGGTTCCATGCGGTTGGGTGGAAACCGTGCTACACCTTCATTGGTTACTCTTCAGAAGACATTATACTTGTAGCTGGTTCTTGTTACTACGATGATCGTGGCAGTGGATGCCAAACATATTCGGATGTGGATATTTGATATGAGGAGTTCATTACCTTTATTGTATAATTACCTCATATTTATGAGCGTACTTATTGTAACATCTTTATGATGTATTGAGATTTATGAGAATCTCACTTGATATAATATTTTTTTATATAAATGACTCAACTGTATAAGTTTTGAAATGTGGATCATTTATGAATGTGATTTGTTCTTGTATTTTATGACTTTAATGCTATGGTGTTATGTTCTTAATTATTATGTTTAAGCAAACTTCATCTTGGAATCCTTAAGACATTTGTATAAATGAATGACATTTTAAAAAAGAAATATTTTGATAATTCGCTACTTAATGCATTGTTTTATTGGATTCCTTGGCGGGGCATTACATTATCTTTATAAATTTTCTTATGAGAACTCATATTAGTAGAAATGAATGCTAGATTAGTCAAATAGGTTAACGGGTAGATTACGTAATGTCTCTTTGCGTATGCCAAGGGACTTAGGCATATAGTTTGTATTTGTTATTAAATGTTAGTTGCAATAGTTAACATAGTACTTTTACTTCATGTTAAAAAAAATTGTTGTGTACTTAGTTGTCCTTTGGGGTTTGCACGACGGAGTGTTACAAGTCTGGAAGGAAACATGAAACTCGGAGGAATACCTCTTATTTTAAAGGTGAAACAGAACCCAAGGATCCTAATGTGTAGAAGAATCACCAAATAGGGGCAGAAAATATTGTTGGTCCCAAGGAAGATGGTGAAGAGACCTTGGAGAATGCGAGGGATGGTAAAAGGGATGAGGACTTTGTTTCTTCCACTCTTAATATCTTATCAGAAGGAAAAGATAATGGGTATCCTGGATTGGAGGATATTCCTATCCTGGGTCTATCTCTAGAGATTGGAATTCCAATCCAAAATACTACTTCTGCAGAATGTTCCCCTTCAAGTGACCCTCTTAAACTCGGGGAAAAAACAACTCTGAATTTTGTCAAGGAAACCTTTGAGAATCTGAGCCAGAACACCGAACTTTTGAGTGATAATCTGAACTAGCTTAGGAATGGCCAAATGGATACCCTCCCTTGGGAGCAAAGAAGAATGTATGATAAGGAATGGGAATCTGGTAGAGAGATGGAGAGCCAAGAAGATATTGATTGGGAAGAAGTCCTCTCTCATTCAAAGAAAAGAAGGAGAAAAAAAAACATCAAAATACTCCAAGTGGAGTTGTTACCTGGATAAGAGCAAAGGCGGATTGTGGAGCTACTAAGCTAAGCCAAGGAAGAAGATCAGGAAAATGGAAGAGAGCACATGAAAGCTTTTAGAACATAGCGGATGGTGTTCAAAAGACCATTCTGGAGATTCTCTGATCCCCTGGTAAGATATGAAGATTATTTCTTCGAATATAAGAGGGCTCAATAGCCTTCACAAGAGGGATGTTTTGCACAATTTTGTTAGGGATAATAATTCTAATATTCTCCTCATCCAAGAAACTAAAATGTCCAAAGAAAAGGTGGGGAAGATCAAAATGTTTCAGAATTGTGGGATCCAAGGAAATAGATTAGATGGTGTGTCAGGAGGAATTGCAACTTTTTGGAACCAAAACCTAATTAAAGGGAAACCATCGTTGGAGAGAACTAATAATGTGGCTACTAAATTCACACATATCAGAGACAACTTTAGTTGGATTCAGTTGAATATCTATGCTCCCAATGGGAAAGGAGCTAGAAAATCTTTGTGGAATGAGCTCTCTGCTTTTCGTAGGATTTTTTATAATGACCACTGGGTGGTAATGGGCGATTTTAATACTCCCCTTTTGAATGAAGAGAAATTTGGAGGATCTTAGGTGAATCAGGAGAGATAATCTGATCTTTTTGACTTCATCAACAATAAAGAGTTAATTGACCTATACTTGCAAGGAGCCTAGTATACACAGTCGAATAGAAGAATTGGTAAGGAACTTATTCAAGGTTAGATAGAACTCTAATTTCTTATCAGTGGCTTATAAGCCATTTCTTCTCTCTTAAAGCTCTCTCTAGAGTTGGGTCGGATCACTTTCCCATAAGTTTTGTGGTAGATCCTATAAAGGTGAAGAAAAACTCTCCCTTTAGATTTGAAAGAATGTGGCTATCCCACCTCCTTATTTTTGATGAAATCAGGAAATGGTGGAATATTGATATTATGGGTATTGCTATGTTCAGAATTGCTAAAAATCTGAGAGAAGTCAAACACAAATTAAGAAGCTGGAAAAAAAAGTCCTTTGAAAATATTTTTGGTATTAAATCCGAACATCAAATGGAGCTTATAGAGATCTAGGACAAAATTCAGAGGGAAGGATACATTGAAAATAATAAGGTTAAAGAAAATGAGTTGTTGGTGAAACTGCATGACATAATAGCTAACGAGGAGTTTTGGAGGTAGAGATCAAGGGTGTTGTGGCTCTCAGCTAGATATAGAAATACTAGGTACTTCCATTTTTCTGCTTCTAAATATAGGGCTGCTAATATAATGTCTATTATAGAAGTTAATGGAATGAGATTTGAGGAAGAGGAAGACATCAAAAAGCAAGTTGTCCTCTTCTATAACAACCTTCTTTCAGCGAATGGGGAAATCAATCAAAATGACCAAGATTTTTTATTAGAGGCTATCCCAAAGGTTGTTGAGAGGGAAGATAATAAAAATCTTGTGACCATCCCCTCTAAGGAGGAAATCATGAAAGCTATATTTTCTTTTGAAGGAAATAGGGCCCCTGACCCTGATGGATTTCCTATGTTCTTTTTTCAATGGTTTTGGGATATTGTTGAAAATGATGTTGCGAATGCTGCTAAGGAATTATTTGGATCCAGAAGGCTCCTTAAGGAACTAAATGCTACTTTCGTGGTCCTTATTCCTAAGAAACCTAGGTCTATGGAGTTTGAGGTGTTCAGACCCATTAGTCTTTGTAACTCTTTCTATAAAATCATTTCAAAGGTTTTGACTTCAAGGATCCTTTCTATCCTTCCTTCGTTGATTTCCTCTCAATAGAATGGTTTTTTTCTTGGAAGGAAAATCTTAGATTCTATAGTCACTATCCATGAGAATATCCATTCACGTGTCGAATATAAAACTAAAGGGTTTCTTCTTAAGTTGGATGTATCTAAAGCTTATGATCGTGTTGATTGGGAGTTTTCATTTAAAATTCTAAGGGTGTTTGATTTTAGCAACAGGGTCATTCAGTTGGTGAATCAGTTGGTTACTACAGTCTCCACCTCTATTATTGTGAATGGATATCCTTCCAGATTCTTTCAAAATTCAAGAGGCCTAAGACAGGGTGATCCTATCTCACCTATTCTATTGATAATAATGGTTGAGAGCCTGGGAAGGAATCTTAAAAGATTGATTGAATAGAGGTCTCTTGCTAGTCTTAGTCCTTCATCTACTAATTTGATTTGTTCTCACCAATAGTTTGTTCATGACACTATGTTGATGGGAAGATCTATGGTGAATGAGGCTAAGAATTTGAAAAAAACTTTGGACATGTATGAGAAGGCGACTGGGTAGATGGTCATCAGATAGAAAAGTTCCCTTTTTTTCTTCAATACCCTTGAGCATGGACAGGTCAAGATTGCAAGAATCTTTGGTTGCAGAGTGGAATCCTTACCTTCTTATCTTCGACTTTCGTTATGTATTAAACCTCCAGATTCCTTTTGGTGTTCGTTGGTTTACAGGTTCAAAAAGAAGTTGGCAGGATGGAAAGTAGCTCTTCTGAGCCAAGCTGGAAAAATTCAACTTCTTAAAGCTTCTCTTCAGAACCTCCCACTTTATGCTTTAAGTCTTTTCAAAATTCCTGCTAAATATGCTGAGGCCATTGAAAAGATCCAAAAAAGATTCCTTTGGTTTGGAGTGGAGGAAAGAAAGAGAATGCCTCTTATAGGGTGGGATTTGGTTTGCAGACCAAAAACCTTGGGGTGTTTAGGTCTTAGAAAAATCAGAATTATTAATAAGACTCTTCTAGCCAAACAAATATGGAGATCCTTCTCATCTAGTGGAGAATGGAAAGACATTTTAAGAAGTATATATATGACCAATTGTATGTCCCTCAAAGCATTACTAGACTCTCCTATTCTACCTCGTGGCTCAACTTGCTAGAATGATATGATTGCTGGTAGAAAAATCTTGGAATCAGGGATAGGATGGCGCATTAGAAGTGGCAATCAAGCCATATTTTTGGAGGATAGATGGATTTTTAAGGAACCCCTCATCAAAATTGAAAGATTCAATAGATGGGTTGAGTTATGCAAAGTTGCTTTTTGGGAGCTTGTCAAAGATTATTGGTATGAAGGAGACTGGGTGGGTTTATGTGTGATTAGTTAGGAGTTGGCTCAGCTTCAATCTTCCATAAGGGCTTTCAGTTTGGGACAAATTGAGTAGGATGATATTCTTGTTTGGATGGACAACCCTTTGGATAACTACTGTATCTCTTCGACTGTCTCTTTGTTGTCCCTTTCTCAATATCCCCCTCCCTTTTGGTCTAAAGTGTGGATAAAACACTTGACTCCTAAAGTCAATATCTTCTTCTGGATTATTCTTTAAAATAAGGTTCTTACGGTGGACAATCTTTGTAAACAAGCATTTCAAATCCCCAACAGATGTTACCTTTGCAAGTGTGAGGCAGAGTCAGCTAACCACTTGTTTCTCCACTGCTTGTTTGTTTCCATAATCTAGGGAAAATTATTATCCCTTTGGAATATCTTTTGGGTGTTTCCCCTATCCATTGAAGATTCCTTTTCACAATGGAAAGCTACTATTCAAAACCCCTTCATTTGAAGGTTATGGGCTTTTATATTCCCTTTTGTTGTTTGGGAAGTGTGGAAAGAATGTAATAAAAGACTTTTCAGGGATAAGGAGATGTCAGAGAATAATGTTTTTGAAAAAAAATAGGCTTATAAAGGAAAACTTCAATGTGATTCCCCAAAAAGCTCTTAACCTTGAAGCAGTGGTGTGTACTCCCTATGATCTAATGATAGCAAAGGATTGGAATATTAAATTGGATGTTTCTTTTGCATCCAAGCTAGCTAAGAAAAGTAGGGAGGGTGTGTGCTGGACCTTTCCTCCAAATGGCTAGTCTAAGGCCAACTTTGATGGCATTGTGAAGGGAAATCCAGGGATGGCTCGAAGTGGAGGTGTGTTAAGGGACTCAAATGGTAATTTTATGGCAGTTGTGGCCATCTCCATAGGTCATCAAACCAACCATGTGGCAGAGGCTATAGGATCTTTTCAAATTTTAAAGTTATCTCATAATTTGAATATAAAAAATTTATGCCTTGAAGGGGATTCTAAGAACATCATTGATTGTCTCTTAGCTAGGACCCCCCTCTTGGTCGATAAAGAATTGGATTGATGAGAAAAATTATATTTGATAAAAGTTCGATAAAGTAAAATTCTCACACATCTATAGGGAAGCTGACAGACTGGTGGATTACTTTGCGAATGAAGGGGTAAGGAGGCAAGGATTGAACATGTGGTAGAATTGTAGGGACTTGAGAGTTGAAATCAAGGCCTTACTAGATTATGATGTTATGCATGGGAAAGAGGAAAATACACTTAATGATTAAAGGGAAAAGGGATAAGTACATCAAAATCAAGATATTTGATGGGGCCGTGTCATATTACTTAGTTGGGAAGAAAAAGTGGTACGCTTTGTGGTTTCATTGGAATGACTGCATAAATTTACAACAGATGCTCGATGCTAGTAGAGTCTGCAATAATGTGTAAACAAAAATGGGGGGGACAAGAAAAGAGTTGAGCCAAATAGTTATGAGGTGCACATGAGGAATGATAAGGTTTGGAAGTAGATTGTAAGAGGTGGGCTAGTTCCATTTCTGGAAAAACTTCATGGACCTGACTATGGCCACAAACTATTTTGAGAAGAACTAGAACAATGGTGAAATAATCCTCTTTGGAATAAAGGTGAAATTGGATGAGAAAATTATAGGGGAGGTGACTATAATTTCCACTCAGGGTGTGAATTTTAATCACGATAGAAGGTTTTCCGATGAGCCGGTAATCAAATTCCCTAAGAAGGAAAAGGAGAGATTGAAACTAGTCAAAATTTCCAATAGCTATTTCAAAATTGACACCATCAAGGCACTGTGGAGAAAGGTGCTTCATGTTATAATGGAGTATATCACCCTGGATGGGAGATTCACTAGAGTTTATGGTCATGATTTTTCCATTCTTAACCACTTCCGCCATAAAGTACAAATTTCTCTACCTAATTATATATTTTGTTCGTTGAGTAATAGCCTTGAGGACCATAAGAAAAATCCCAGGAGATACCCTATTCTTCATCTTTTTCTTATTAGGTTAATATATGAACACTATCAAAGCCTACCAGCTTTATCCAAACCTATTACCTCCACGGTGTCTGAGGACTATGACACAAATAGTGGGGGTTCAAAGAATCAGCCTTACTAGGAGAGAATTGTTGCAGCCCACCCATCCTTTGAGTTGTCTGGTAAGAAAACCCAGCCTAGAAAACCCCAGCTTGCTAAAGTTAACCCTAAGACCTACCCCGACTGCCCAATACCCTTAAAGAATCCCGCTCTCAAGGGATCCCCTACCAATAAGTTGGTTTCCTACTCTGCGAACTCTCTGGAGGACAAAGTTGAGAACCCTGAAGTTAGCAGAAACTTTGTGCCCTCCCCTCCTACCTCTTTCAAATTTGATGGTACCATATTTCCTAGCTCCCCCAACCTGGATGATGATAACCTCATTTTAGACCGGGTTCAATCTGGCGATATTATAGCCTCTGCAAGAAATGACATTGGTGACATTTTTAGGGTTTTGAAATGGGCCTATCAAGAAATTAATGATCTTAATCAAAGAAATAGGGCTCTACATAGTAAGCTGGAGGAATTGGAACTGAATCTGGGTGCTCTTAGCAATGAAGAAGAAAAACAAAAAAAGAATAGTACTAGAATGGGAGAAGGTGACACTGAGGAAAAGTATAAGACTCTGGAAGCTAAAATTGTCAAAATAAAAAATAACATGAAAACTGTTGTGGAACAAAACCATAAAATGGCTAGGCACAATGCCATCATCATCAATGCAATGTTTGAAAAGTTGGAAAAAACACAATAGGGCTCATTGGTTGTTGACCTGGAAGAGGACAAGGATAAAAGAAAGAATGAGGACTAAGGTATATCGAAAAGGACCCGCACACCAACCTTAAAAGGAAAGTGCCTCCTACTACCCAGATGGTTCAGATTTTAAAGAGGGGGGTTCAGGATATGAACGACTTGGAAGCTGAAACTACAAAAATATTAAAGGCCCAAATTTAGTTGTTGTTGTTGTTTTGTCTAGTTTTTTGGTTCTGTGGCCTTCATTGGCTTTTTTGGTGGTTGTGAACTTTTCTTGTTGTTTTTATAGCCTTTCTGCTTTTGGTGTCTTTGACAATCTTATATTTTTTTTGTAAACTTTGGGGTTTTGGGTCCCTATAAAACCCATTTTTTCCTCTTTCAAAAACACTCTTGAAAAAAGTGAAGTGAAATTCCAAGTTCACCTCAAGGGGTGTAGATAAAATTCACCTAAGGGGGTACAAAAAAATTCACCTTAGGGGGTGCAAAAATAATTCACCTTACGGGGTGAAAACAAAATTCAGCTCAAGTAGTGGAAACAACATTCATCTTAGAGGGAAAAAATTAAATTCACCTTAGGGGGTGCAAACAAAAGGTAACAATCAAAGGGGTATTATTTAATTCATGGAAGGTCACACCTTATGGAATATTACACTTGACATCACCACCAATAGAGAACTAATTGAGGAAGGAAAGATCCAAACCTTAGGGAATGCAAATCCTAGTATTACCACTAAGAGGAATATTGTATGCCAAGAAAATATCATTCTCTTATGGCACATTGAGCCTAATATTACCACAAAGACACATCACATGTATTAAGAAGACCACATTGTGATTGATAAGGTCACACTTCCTGGAAGATGTATAGTATCATCAAGTTAAGAAGAGACCATGCAAACAATAAGCTAGGGACTATATATGCCCCCCTTAAAATTTTAGTGTTCATCTTTAGGAGATAGATAGGGGCCTCAATAATAAATCCACTAACATAAGAAATACACTAACATTTTAAGGAGATAGATAGGGATCTCAATAAGAAATACACCTAGGACAAGGATACCTAACCCTTGCTCCCCAAGTGTAGGAAAAATTTATTAAAAAATATAAAAGTCTGTCATTTCACGTTTATGGACCAGTTTCCTTAGAAATTACTTAAAAATAAAAAATAATCATCATAAAAAATTTACATATTTGAAAACTAGATATTAAGGGGTTTTAATTTCATAAATCAATTCTAAAAAAATCTATCAACTATTGCCAAAGTTAGTTTTTTCTCTTGACATTTCCTTAGTATTTTAGTTGTAGGTCCAAAGCTAAGGGTTGGGTTACCAAGCCTTTCTCAAGCCTAAAAAAAAAATCAAAAATAAGGTTAGGATTTCAATTTTTTTTTTAAATGGGTACCCACTTTAAAATCGGTACCCATTTTAAAGTGGGTACTCACTATATTTTTAGAATGAGTACCTATTTAAAGTGAGTACCTATTTTTTTAAAATGGGTACCAATTCCTTTATTTTTTTTTGCATGAAAATTCCCCTCTTTGTGGACCCATCTTCTTGCACTTACTCCATAGATTCCATTGTTGGCCAAATCAACATATTGTCAAATCATAGGGAAACACCAAAAAACAATTTTATTCTAGAAAGCCATCATACAAGAATATTTTTTAATTTAACTTGTGCATTTTTTGTTGATCTAAGAACCAATGCACCAATGCTTTATTCCAACACTAAGGAATAAGGGATATTTTTTGAGATAGGTGATCAAAGTTTTTGGAATATCCTTCATGCAACAATAATGAGGTGAAACAATTTATTTTTGAGAAAAATCTATTGTGAGTTCATCCTTAATGAGACTCAACTATTTTGATAAGCATGATATTTAGGGAAAAGGTAAAGGTTTTGTATAGGATAGGGATGGGGTATAGCATGCCCAAGACTAGCCATTGAGATGCTAGGCTAGATATTAAGCATGTTATGGTCCCTTCCATTATGAAGGATGGTATTGAAATGGAGACCTAATAGTCTACTAGTCCCCTCATATAGACCTTATTACAACATAACAAGTCTTTCTTCACAATGTAATGAGGGTGAGACTCCTAGGTATTGATCATCACCACACCTTTGTGATTCCTTTGGATATGTGTATGATTATAGCTATGAAGATCTCAAGATAAAAAAATGGAAAGGGTGCTTCATAATTTTAGGAGTATGTTACATAGGGATATGAGTAGGATACATCCATATTAGATAATACCTTTGAAATTAATCAATAGATAATTTTCAATAAGGTCAAATATACTTCATTATCTTTTCTTTTGAAATATAAGGTTAACTATATTAATCCATTATAAATACAAATTGATGTAAATAGTTATATGCAATATGAAATTCCAAGGTCATAGTGTTCATACTACATCTAGTGGCCCTTCAACTCTTGATTATGAAACCTTGTTTAGTCCAAAGGTACACAATTTCTAAAAAATATTAAATCTACTATATGTAAATATTTTTATCATATATCAATTCTTAACTTAAAATTCATATTTGACGATGAATATGTGGATGTTGGTCCTTCAACATCAACACCCATTGGATGTATTATAGGTTTAGAAACTATTATAGGTGTGCAATATGTTGATATTTTTTGGGTATGTATAGGATCATCATGGAAAAAATAGGTCCTTAAGTGGCGAAAAATTCAGAAAAATTAGAGTTAGGAAACTTGACGTAAAAAATTGAATAAGTTATCTATATTATTTAAAAAATAGGTAAGAATAGAATCTATAGCAAATTGAATGTAGTTTCTAAACTACTAGGTTTATTTTTTTTTAAACCAAAATTTATTTGGTGAAAATTTGAAATTTCAATGCAGTAATACTTAAATTTCAGGGAAAAAATAAGAAGTAGGTGTCTGTCCGACCACCCTACCCATAATAAAATGACAATATTTTTTTTATAATATTTTAAATATAAGTAGAGGACTCGTGTCCCGATGTGATGCATATTTTTTGTAATTTTTTTTAATTAAATAATTAATTGTGAATTTTTATTACAACTTTTAAAAAATATTAAAACTTGTATGTCTAACCACCTTAACTTGGTCAAAACTTCATGAAATTCAATTTTTTTTTATCCTATAGTATACTTAAGCATAGAATGTGACGTATATTTTGGATTCAAAAAATGTGATACTGCTTTGAAAGCTATAGATGTTTTTCAATCAGCCTATCAATTAGGACTTTAGTCGTAATTTAAATAGAAAATGAATAATAATTATTTATTAAATTCAAAGTAAAGCATAATTTATATTGGTGGAAAGTTGAGAATCCCCTTTAAAAACCCTTTTCATTTCATCAAATTTGGGGTAAAAAAAAGTCGTCAGCCACATACCCTACACATACCCATCATATCGCCACTTTTTGGCCCATCATGATCCTACACATACCCTTTTAATATTAGATTTACATGATTGCCACAATAGAACTAAAAAAATGAATGACACCAAAATATAGAATAAAATATATATAATCATTGGAAGATACATAAAGTGTATCATCCTTTTGCTTGTATTAAAAATAAAAGAATAGATTAAATTGAAGTTACAATTCTATTTTACTTACAATTTAGTATTATAATAATTTACAAGAAAAAATAAGATTTGCAGAATTGAAAATTGCACCCTTGACAATTACACATTAGGTTTAGCTCCCCTCTATATGTTTGGACCTAATTATGCATTTAATTACTCATTTTATAAATATCTTTAAAAAATCAAATATGAGAAATAAAATTATGCATTTTATATTTTTCCCTGACACTTTTGGCCCTGAAAAGGATGGGTCTAGTCTAGGGTGCACCATACCCTAGGCCAACACCTTTGGATCCAAATTTGAATATGTTAGTGAATTGGTAATTTATTGTTTGAATTTCTAATTTTATTTTTTGATCATTGATATTTGATTTTCAAGAAATTAGAATAATTAAATCTAAATACTTGTCATTTTATCATTTGAAATCCTAATGAGACCTAGAATCACACTTAGTAATTTTAGAGAACAAATTGGAGATCTTAAAATTAGTCAAGGGAAAAATTAGCGATATTATTACAACACTTTCATAAATCAAGCTCAAGTTTGCAAGATATTAATAAGAATGAAGCAAATTATGTACAAGGAGCTATTACGATCAACCATGCCAAATTATGAAGATGTATTGAGTTATCCAATACATGCTAGTTTCAACAATCCATTATTTTTTATGAGCTAAGGGTAAAAGTACAAAGTCATGTCACAATTTCGGCCAACTTATCAACACAAGTGAATTTTAGTATTTCTAACTAAAAATCAATTTTGGTCAAACATATGATCTAATAAGATCCATTCTAGATGAGTTAGATATGTCCACAAATTTTCCAACTATTTTTTTTGGCTAAATGCATATGTAGCACCACTTTGAGGCTAATTTACCAAAAAAATAAAAATAAATTGAAATTTTTGATGTTTTAACAACTTCTACGCATGTAAATAACATTTTTTTTAAATGTAAAAAAAAACCTTTTGTAGATCCATATGTGTAGTTTTCAAAAATACATATATTTTACTAATCAAATTATTATAATTTATATCTTATTTTATAATTTTACTAAAAGTAGGTTATCAACATAAAATATATCAAGTTGATTACCATGTCAAAAAAATACTAAAACATACTAATTTTTTTTTTTAAATTTTATGATGCACTCGATAAAAGAATCTATATCAAGATGGTATAATTTTTTTTAGATAAATAGTTAATATAAAATTTGATGTCGAATGGAAACAACTATGTTTTAATAAACACACATATTAATATTTATTTAAAAATATATATTTACCAAAATTGAAAAAAATATATTCATGCACTAAAGTTTCAAGTTGTAAATACAAACAAAAAATTTGAAGGAAAAAAATTACTATATAAAGATTGATGTCTAATGTAACTTCATTTTTAAATTTTATCAACAACTAAATTATACTGTCAATTTGTAAAAAACTATATTCAAACAATTTTTTAATTTTTTCCAAAAAAAAACATAAAATATACTAAAAAATACATATTTTTTTAGTTTACATCATTTCAAAATTCAAAAGATATATGCAACTTTTTAGTGATTCAAGTTTAAAGTTTAGATTAGTGTTGGTTGCTTCCTTTATAAAGTGTGACACAACTTTGTACTTTTACCCCTAAGCTTTTGCAAGTCTATCAAGAAATCAAGGCATCCATCAAACAAATTTTATGGAAACTTGTGTGACATCACTTCGTCAAGGGTTTCACATCAAGATAACATCATCATTTGTCATTTATCTTGATTTTAGTCAATTATTGTTGTTTTAACCTCTGCCTAGCCTAAGGTATGCCATCTTGATCATCATCAATCACTGTTCATGGAGGTAAGAATAACAACATAGGGTTTGACATAGGAAAACCCCTATAAAAAAACCTTTTTCCCATATTTCCATGTGTGGGGGTTAGATCTAAAGGTTTCAACATGTGACAATATCAAAAAACAAAGTGCAGATCTTAATCCACAATTTAGACTTTTTAGATCCATAAAGATCAGGATTTCAATCCAAGGCACATCACACCCTAGACTAGCCAATTCAAGCTCAAATTTTCATCACAAGTTCCTCTTTATATCTCACTCTAAAATTATTTCTATTTGTGAGATCCACTGGTGATACTTGATACTATGCTACTTTATTATTTTGGATAGATGGTTTGATTTTCATATTAACTATTAGACATTATACCTATAGTTTGATTTTGATGTTTTATGATGCTATTCATGTTATGATGTTTTGACATTAGACCTTGTATTTGATTTCATATTATGGTGATGTGAACGTTAGACCTCATATTGTATATTATTGATTATTATGGATGCTCAAGTAGAATTAATGAAATTTATGAATTTTGAATTATTGTTATTGTATGAAAAATTGAGTAAATGTTATTAGGAGAATTCATTGGTGATGAATTGGTTTTCTAATGTGACTTAATTGTGATGGAAATTGTATGATGTGTAATATATATGTTTCATTTGTTTTGACTATATGATTTCATTGGACATATTAATGTGTGAAATTGAGTGTGCAAGTACAAATTCCATGGCCAATGGAATTGGAGGTATTCAAGGAACCCTATGTGATAAACCCTGTGAATGTTGACTATAGTTCATAGGGACTATAATCTTAATGTGATGTAAATTTTGTAAAGTGGTTTGAGACCTGAATGTTATTTTATTATATAGTTTTCTTTTGGGCGTTTAAGTTGTGTTTAATTTGTAAAGTTATATTTGAGGGTATTTTGGAACTTTTTTTTTAATTGAGTCAAAAGGGTTGAAAAATGGTTATTTTATGTTGTTTCTTTTTTTTTTTAAACCCCTAGGGTGTTAACCCAAGGGTTAGGCACTTAATTCAAGATATATCTTGAACTAAAATCAAGATATGACCTCTCAAAAAGGCCTAGCTTTATGGGTGACGAATTAGGATTTGAAATGGGTTGTAAATGGATCAATTTCAATCAGATTTTGATTTATCTTCAATTCTTTAAAGAAAGAGTTGTTTTGGAAACAAATTTTGAGGACTTCTGTTTATCTCTTTCCTTTTTGGATTGTTGAGGGGTTGTTTTTCTTTTGGGGATTGGGTAATTTTTGGTTCTAGTTTTTTGGGAAGAAGTTTGTTTTGGGTGAAAAAGAGTCTGGAGGAAAAGCTTGGGAACTTCCATAGTTTTCTTCCTAGAAAGCGTAAGATGTTGGTTTTGATCACTTTGTGTTTGTCTTTGGTTGAATCTATTAGATTTTGAAAAGACTAAGTATTCATTTGAAGTAATTATTGTACTGTTATGTGTTGTTTTGTTTTATTTGTGTTGGGTTGTATGGGGATAGATCTCTCAGATTCAAGAGCTTCCCAAGTATGGGGTTGAGAGAGGATGAAACTTCAATAGGGAAACCTCCAACCTTTGAGAAGGTGGAGATTGGGTATGAGTACCCATAATATTGGAGTATGGAGTTTTTGGGTATGAGTACCCAAGTTATTTTGTGGAGTTGGATGGATGGAGAAGTGGAGAGAAGTTGTAATACTGTATAGATCTTTATATATGTATACATGTTTCCCCATTGGGTAGTGATATCTCCTAAGTCTCCCCCTTTCTTGAATCTTTGAGAAGATGCAATGTGAATGTGAATCCCTCGGTTTGGGGTGTTATTGTATATGTGTTTGTATTTAATGTTTGGGGTGTTATTGTATATGTGTGTGTATTTAATGTTGTTACATATTTGAGAATGTGTGTATCTGATTCCTTGATGGCCTCCAAGCTCAGGGGTGACTGGTTTTCCAGTCTAAGGTTGGGTGGTGAGCACTCCATTGGCTTCAGAAGAAACTTGTGTTATGTGTAGGTCCTATAGATTTTTTGAATAGACCTCCCAGTTTTGAAGAAGTTGCAAGAAAAGACTATATGTGAACTTTTGTAAAAGATATTGTATACTACCCAGTATGACTGATTGTAAAATCCTTGTATGACTATCGTAAAAGACTTGTTACGCTATTGTAGAAGATTTTGTGATACTTGCTGCAAGAGATCGTTTTAATATTTTGTTTAATTATGGGTATAAAATTGTTATTTTAAATACAGTTTTTGTAGAATCATGTAATTCTTACTTATTGCTTTTGTAAAAAAAATACAGAAATGGAAAATAATCAGATTTGTTTATTGCAAATTCTACATGCAAATTGTAAAAATAAATAGATCGTTTGAAGTATAGATTAAATAGATAAATTCTATACATTTGTTTTTTTTACAAATTTTTATGAACTTTCAACTTGAAAGAAATGGTTGTTATAATTTTACATGAAGATTGAAAGAAAGAATCAATCCCTATTCTGTATACCAAATCAAGATCTGTCTTATTGTATGCAACTTTCATTTACATTTCCATTTGATATCTAACCTTTCTCTATTTCGTAATGTGAAGTATTAGTTCAAACTGTGTATGTTCTTTCATATTTAAGAAATCAAACTGCGTATGTTCTTTCATAATCCAAGCTTCAAATATAGCCCAAACCAAATCCACAATACCCAGTTTCAAAAGTTGTAGAATTGAACCATAGATAAATATTTTACCCTCTTAAGATCTTAGATCCACAAAGGACAATACATATATACTTATGTCTGCAGTAAAAGAAAACCGATTTTGATCTTCCTATAGTGTATCTGTGAGTTTAATAAAATTTCTTTCCTCAGATGATTTTTACTCTCTCGACTATTGCAGATCTGCATATACAATATAAAGAGCAAACTTATTTATCGATACTAATTTTATTGTTTTTAGACCTGTAATCTATGAAATGGAAAAGTAATTTAAAAAAACTTCTATTCGACGAACCCCTGTTTTCTTTAGCCGCCGCCATGACTCTTTTCTTTTCTTTTGTAAGCACCTAGGGTTAGAGTATTCTTTTGAAATCTCGTCAAAAATTAGCATGCTAAACTTTATGATAGCCACTTTTAAATTGTGGAATCTTAAAAAGAATAGGTGATAAGAGATTTATGTGGATGGATTACAACTAAGGCATACCAAAAAAGAAAACAAATAAATAAATCAATGAAATATTTGTTTTATGCATGAATCTTTTGCCAAGTGGGTAAGCGTTGAAATTTACTATTTAGGGCTGCATGCCATCCTTTTATAATGAGCCATCTTCACATTTTAATTCAACGAATTACCTCTCATCATAAACAATATAAATCTTCTTTATATATTCCCATTCTCTTAAAAGGGGTTATATAAATTTAAAATGAGAATATATGCAAAGATAAAAATTATAGGAAAGGCTAGAATTTCTCTTATCCTTATTTCATTATCTTTTAGTCCCTTTTTATAATAAAAATAATATCTCTATTTGAAGCAAATGATATCCATTTAATAGTATATGATATTCTTTTATTTTTATAATTATAAATGATTTGTTTTCTTAAAAGTAAATATATTATTATATATAGGATAATTATTATTAATTTTTTACATATACAAAGAATAAGAAGTCAATTAAATAAATAATAGTTAAAAAAATGTATGTAATAATATTGATAGATAGCAATACATAAATTTGAGAATATATTATAGTGTTAACGAATTTAAGATTATTTATTAATTATACATATATGTATTATATGCATTAAAATGATTTCAAACTTTTACCTTCTTACTCTCGAGATTAACTAACTTGGAATATTTACGTAAACTAATGAATATATCAACTATATCAAGACTATTGTTATGTATGGTGATGTTACACCACAATGTGGTGTTGGGGAAAGAGGAAAAAAAAATTGTTAACTGTGTTCCCATTTTACTTGTTTATTTATGGGCATTACACTATTTTTGTCTATCTGTTAAATTGTATTTTGGGATCTAGGGTTGTATACCAATTAGTCTTGTTAAAGATCACATCAAATTCATCATCCCCACAAATAAAAACCAACATAAAACCTAGGAGATTAGCTCTCCCTTATGGTAGCAAGTCAATCATCAAACCCTAGTTGATTTATGTTTAATGTTGAGTCAAGTGAAAAGGAGATAATCCTAGCTAACCTAATTGGATCTAGGATCACTTTTCCTACTCAACATTTTGGTGAACTCAACATATCTTACACTTGCAATTTTATGATTTTTCATAGCATAAAATTTTGAAAATTCAAAACATAGATTTTTCGAAGACCTTATTGTTGATTTGAAAGGGTTTTATGCCCAAAAACTATGCATTTTTATTCTTCCATCATTATACATAAAATAAAAATTGCAAATCATTTAAACTAAATTGCATAATTTTAGATCTTATTTTTCCTTATTATGGCTTAGATTTGAGTTATTTTCATTGATAAATTCAATTGAAATATTATTTTGTCATTTATGCATGCATGTTTTAGTGAAAAACATAAAAAAATGAAAAAAATGCATCTAGCATTTTCATTTCAAGAGATAAAATAGTATTTCTTTTTATATTTTTTGAAAAAAATAGTTAATTACAATATTTCAATTTAAAAATAATCATTTGAACATATTCAATTTCTCTTAAAATATCAAAATTGCATGCATATACATTATTCATATAGAAAATTAGATTTTTGTGCATTTCCAAAACCCTGTTCACTTCCAAAATTGAACGTATGAAACAAATGAACCTCAAACACTATAGGTGGTTACCAAACTTTGAATTTCTAAAATTGCTTGTCTATTCTAGGGTGCATAGTGCCCTTTCTAGTAAGTTTGGAATATATTTTTGTGAAAATCCCTGTTAGTGTTCTCTTGAGATTTGTGTCATGTTTTGGAAGTCTATTATGAAAACCATATGATTTTTCTATGCATTATGAATTTTCCCTAATTTACCTAATTCAGTGCAATACCCCCTAAAAAAGAAAAAGGATAATAACATGTTTTCTTTTCAAAGGAGATATGCATTGGCCTTCAACCAACCAATAGTTTTTCTACCCATGAGAATATTGTGATGGAATAAAGTAAAATCATTGATACATTTATTAACAACACTTTACTTAATATTCATTCCTCTCCTAGCATCTCCTCTACTTGTGAGAGTGTTTTGGTGCAATAGGATGCAATCAGTGACAATCATGACAATCATGACAATCATGAAAATCATGTTAGTCCTTCTCCTGATATATCTCTTACTTGTGAAGGTATCTTTGTGCAAGAATACCCAATCATTGAGAATTATGAGAATCATGTTTGCTTCCCTCCCAATACCTCTTATACTTAGGAAGATATTATGGAAAAAGAGGATGGAATTATTTATATATTTTTGAATTATAGTAAGGTGTCTTGCATAGATGAACGTTCAAAATTGATAGTACATCATCCATTAATAGAAGATTGCCAACAAGCTAAAATTATGAACCCACATTTGATTATTGGACCTCTAGAAACTCCTCTAATTATTGGACCTCCTAAACCACATCTCATTCTAGGACCTCCTAATCCTCACGATCATATCTTAAAATTTTCAAAACAGATCACTAGTAATCATGTGCAACAAGATACATTGAAGAAACAAAATTATCATACTATTGATCACAAATATAACACTAGAAATAATAAGCAACAAAAAAATTTCCAAAATCCATTCCATTAACTCTACTATATCTTCCACCCTCACCTAGCCTTCCTCAATGTAATGGTAAATAATATGATCTTGTTGAGAAACTTTGTAATACTCCTTGGCCAAGATCTCCCTTTGAGAATTGATTCAAACATCACCTACATATTATGAGATTATCCAAGACACTTTGCAAAAGATTGATATCTCACCTTCTATCAAATTGAATGATGTAGTAGCCTTGTTTGATTGTATGTAGGAAAAAAATGGATATTACCTTCCCCTAACATGAATTACCTCTACTTGAGGTCCAAAGAAAACATGAGGCTCTAATGATAATGGTTTCTATTAATAAAACTAGGACTAGGTGTACTCTCATTGATAATGGACCAGGTTTTAATATTTCTAGCATTGATCTTCTAGATAAACTTGGTTTGGATAAGAATCTCATATAACCTAATGATATTTATATTTTTGGATTTGATAATGTTAGTAGAAAATCATCTGGGACAATCACACTACCCATTAAGGTAGGATCTATGGCTTACTTAAACCTATCCATATCATCTTAGAACTACTTTCATATAATTTCTCTTAGGTAGACTATTGATTCATGCCATGAAAGGAGTCATGTCTACTCTTCACCATGAGATGAAGTATGAATATAATAACAAGATATATGTAGTTAAAGAAAATGAGAAAAAATATAATTCACAAATTGATGTCGAACATAACAACTATGACACTCTTAATACTTTGATTTCATCTTCAAAAGTTTAACCATTACATTCTAATAATAATGATACTATGAATGTTCTATTGGGTGATGATTTGGAGTCATTAGATTTTACACCTTGTTTCAATAGGGAGTCTAAAATATTTCTATCAAAGTCTAAAGAGTTGAATACAAATTATGATCACAATATTGCTTTATCTTCAAACACATGTTTCGGTGATGATTGGGGTTCATTAGATTGTATACCATCCTTTATTGGAGAGTAAAAAATCTCACAATATAAACCTAAAGAGTCTTGTGTTTTATTTGCTAATTCTTGTTTTACATCAGCAAATCCAAAAACATCACCCCATGATGGTGATGGGGGCTCTTTATCTTTTTTCCCTCATGTGTTGGCTATGTATAACTTTAAAATTTTGAAAAAGGATATGAATTCTTGTGAAATAATATTTTTTTCTCATAAGCATCTGGACAATACTTCTTTATCTGAATTGGACAAGTGTTATATGGGCTTGGATATAAAACTATTTCTAAAAGTGGATATGATGAAAAAATGAATCAAGGAGATAACGATCATGTGAAGCATATATTGTTCCTTTCAAAAAGGGGTTTAGGTTTCCAACCTTCATATCTGTCTTCATCTCATCCACCACCATCTACTATATTTAAAACATCATGTGATAAGTGAGCAATTTTTTCTTCACAAGAGAATAATTTTCCTCCTCAATCTTTATTGGAGCAAGAGCATATTTTTTCGAGTCTCCTCAAAGCATGTTTGATTACTCTTCCTCATCCAACACATAAGAAATTTATAATAATAAGTTTTTTTTTGCAAATATCATTGAGTGCATGGCCATTCCACCAATGAATGTTATGCCTTGGGTAGTAGAATACAACAACTTAATGATTGTGGTGCTCTTCCATATGTTGATGTACCTAATCACTCTAAATAATGATATTTATTCTATGGTTTTTCTCCTCATTATGTGGCATTTGTACCTTTATGTGTTTCCTCATTTCCATTTATGGTGGTGCAATCTTAATTGCAAGCACATTTTGCATAGTAGCGACATGATTATCTCTAATGTGCTTGTTCTTGCTTTTGTACTTGGGGGGAAAAGATAACTATTTTTGGGAGGTGTGTATTTTTTTCAAGGATCCCCTCTTGCCCCATTTTTCCTTAAAATACCAACATAGCAACTATGTTGACATCTTAAGGGGGCATATCACCCTATCCACTTCATAGATTCCTTGTGAGATTAAACTTCTTGACATACACCTTTGGTGGTGGTGTTTTGTATAACAACCCCTATCTCATAGTTATCAATTCTTCCACTATGACGTTGATAATTTATTTGTCTCTTGCAATGTTAAACTTATATGTGCTCCTTGAAGAATGATCAGAAAATAGTCCATGTATTTGGCATCATGAAGCTTGCTAATTCATGAACTTGAGAATTTTTACATGGCTACCTAGCATCACACAACTTACTTTCTAATGGAGCCATTTGTTCCATGTGTGATTTAACATCCTTATGAAAGCACCATTTTTCTTAAACATCACATTTAATGGATGATGTTTGGTATTCAAGAAAAATTTAAGACTGAGGTCTCTTTCCCTTGCCAAATCAAATCCTTTTAGTATTAACCTTATATTTTTTATTTGTGGTTGTTATATGTCTTGTTTTTGTTATATGTTTGCATCATGTCTACTTTGTACTTTGTTACTTCACATTATGTTTGCATTATGTTATGGTTCATTTTGTATCCTCATTGTGTATGTTTTGTGTTTGACATGCTACATTTCATCTCATACATGTGCTCCTTTTTTGTTATGTTGTCTTTCCATAAGACATTTGATCTTTGGGGCCAATGTATCCCCTAGATTCAGCACTATCCTATCTCTTACATATTTAGAAAATAGTCTTGAGATATTCTTACTTTAGTGTGAGTCTAAGTGTAAATTCATAATCTCACTAAAGTAAGAGCTAAATGTAGCATTAAAATATTTTAGCATTGAAAATTTCACATTTGGTTTAGCCCTCCCATGTGTTTGGACCTAATTATGCATTTAATTGCCAATTTTATAAACATCCTCAAAAAATAAAACATGGGAAATGAAATTATGCATTTTATATTTTTCCCCTGACACTTTTGGCCTTGAAAAGGATTGGTCTACTCTATGGTGCACCATTCCCTAGACCAACACTTTTGGCTCGAAAATTTAATATGTCGGTGTTAGAAAATTATTATTTGAATTTCCTTCATTTTTTGGCCATCAGTATTTGATTTTCGAGAAATAAGAAAAATTAAATATAAATGCTTGTCATTTTATCATTTTAAATCCTAATGATACCTAGAAGCACACTTAGCAATTTCGGAGAATGAATTGAAGATCCTAAAATTAGTCAAGGGAAAAATTAGTAGCATTATTACAACACCTTCATCAATCAAGCTCAATTTTGCAAGACATCAAGAAGAATGAAGATAATTATGCATAAGGAGATATTATTCAATCATGCCAAATCATGAAGATGTATTTAGTTATCCTTTACATGCTAGTTGCAACAATCCATTATGTCTTATGAGGTAACCTTTTGTAGGTCTATCAAGCAATCAAGGCATCCATCAATTAACTTTTTGTGGAAAATTATGTGACATCACTTCATCAAGGGTTTCACATCAAGATAACATCATCATTTGTCATTTATCAATTTTAGTTAATTATTGTTATTTTGACCTTTGCCCAGCCTAAGGAATCCCCTTTGATCATCATTAGTCACTATACATGGAGGTAGGAATACCAAAACAAGGTTTGAATTAGGAAAGACCCTATACAACACAAACTTTTCCCTATTTCCATGTGTGCAAGTCAAATATGAAGGTTTCAATAGGTGATAATCTCAAAAAACAAAGTACAAATATAATGCACACTTTGAACTTTTTAGATTCATAAAATTAGGTTTTCAGTCTAAGGCATGCATCACACCCTAGACCAACCAATTCAAGCTCAAATTTTAATCACAAGTTCCCCTTTGTGTGTTAGTCTCAGATCTAAAGTTGTTTTGTAACTTTCTATTTTCATCTATCCACTAAATTGTATGTTTAGATCTAGGATAGTATGTCAATTATGCTTGTTAAAACGCACATCAAATTTATCATCCCAACAACTGAAAAATAACATAAAACCTAGGAGGTTGGACCCCCCTTGTTGTATAAAGTCAATCATCAAACCCTAGTTGATCTATGTTTAATGTTGTTAAGTGAAAAGGAGATAATCTCGGTTAACCTAATTGGATCTAGGATCACTTTTCCCACTCAACAACATTTGTAAATGATTTAATTTGAAATAAGATCTTGCAAATATGAAGATATATAATGAATAACTAACTTGAATTGAAATGAAACCACAAAGAGTTAGCACTCTCCTTCTACCTTTTGTCTCTTTTTTTTCCTAAAAAGAAATGAGTAAATGGGTCAATATACTAGATAGTCCATATTTTATTGGTGAACTATCATAATTTACCTTAAACCTAAGAAATTTAGAAAATTAAAAGAATATCACCATACTTCTATATATAATAATTAGAATGCATTTTCATTTCAAAATATAAGAATGAATACAGGCAAAAAATAATATCTTAAAAAATATAGATTATGTTTTGGTACAACTTTTATATAGTTTTTAGCTCAAAAATATCCTTCAAAAATTATTTTTGATTAAATTAATAGCTACTCAAATATATTTAATAATGATTTTTTTTGGTATGTACCTTATAAATGTGAACTACAGTGATCCCACAATAGTGGTTTACAATTTTTGGCCAACTGACACTAATTTTTAATTTTTAACTAAATCTTCACATTCGGCACCTATAACGGCTAAACCATGAGGAATTTGAAGATGATGCAAACTAGAGTCTCGTCACATTTTGTCTATAGATTCTAAAAATATTTTTTTCAATTTTTTTAAAATTAGATTGCACTTATTTTTCCATCTCCCACAAAAACTAGTATTTTTCAAAAAATAGCATTTTTAAAAAGTGACTCACACCGTATAACGTATAACTTTTTTTCCATGAAGGATAAAATTCCAATTCTTTCGAATTTACATTTTTGACTCTGATATCTAGTGCTTCCACTTGGTTAGATATTTTTTTATTGAATATTTTTTCTTTAATCAAGTTTCAAAGTCAATCAAATGACAATTTAGACATAGCACGACCGTATAATGCATAACTTTTCTTGTATATATTAAAATTCAATATTTTTTTTTTGGTTGGATCAAGGACTTCAATATCTAGTGCACTCATATTTTTCAATTTTTTTTTTTGATAATCTGCTATTTTTCCACATGTGCAGAACAAAGACCTTCATTTTCGATGAAAAACCTATGTTTAATAAAACTAAAAAAACAAATACATAATAAAACCAAAACATATTAAAATTATATTCATTGGATAGCTCGTTCCGAAGGCTACTTGATTCCAAGTTTGGTTTCTAAATATTCCCCCATTTTCATCCTCAACCGGAGCTTGAAAGCGTAAAATTTAGGTTTTTTGTGTGAACAAATTAAAAATTAGGGAAAAGGGGGTTCAAGGAACCGGGTTCTAGCGAACCCCCAGGGGTTCTAGCGAACTAGGGTTCATTTGAACCCTGGTTCATTCGAACCCCCATTAATATGCATTTTTCCTTTATTTTTTGGGTGGGAAATGTGGGCCCAATAATTAATGGGTTCGCTCAAACCCTAGTTCGGTCGAACCCATTTATGGTTCAATCGAACTTGTAGGTTCATGCGAACCCCTAAAACCAATTTTTTTGCCATGGGGTCATTTTTTCTCAATTTTCCTTCCTCCATCAAATTGTAAACCACTATTATGGCTTCACCCACTACTTGTAATTGTAAGCATTATATTGTAACTCTAAATCCTAGAACAAGAAGTGATATTTAACAAAATATTTTGTATTATATCATCTATTTATTTAATTGAATAAATAAAATATAAATTGTTCAACATTACTCATGAATTACGAGTTAACTATTATTGATTTATTATTTACACTTAAATTAAGTATAACTATTTTTGAGATTTTCAAGCTCTATTATATTGAAATTATATATATAATTTAGAACAAAAAAATGACATTTCACAATATCCAAGTATTTTCTACTATTCCATCTATTTATTTACATGATTAAACAAAATATCTAGACTTTCCATTGCTCATAAATTACAATATATATTTTTTAATACATTATTCTTTATGTAATGTGTAAATTATATTTGATATATTTTTAAGTTAATGCTAAGTTTCTCAATTGAGAAGTATCATTGGAGAACTATCTTTGATCTCCTTTTTATAATAAAGTGAATAACTTGGGTGAATTGGTTGCTCTTAGGGCTCTTAAAAGACAATTTTGATGCAATGTAGCTTGGAAGGATTAAGAGGCCTAGGGAATGAAACAAGGAATCCACTAGAATTTATCCATCCTTTTTGATATATTGACACAATAATTTTTCTCCCAAATGGTTCAAAAGAAAAAAATGGCTATTGGAACCTTGGCATTGCTCTTAAATGAGATATTTTACTATCTAATGCATTTGTTGTTGGCATGGAAAAATGATTTGAAGTTGAAAAAAATTGAGAAAGGTTAATGTATAGCGATTCAACAACCACATATAGGTGTAAATGAGTCATTATTAGGTGCTATTATTTGAGAGAAAAGCCAAGAAAGGGTTTGATAATTTATTTATCCTAGGGATTTAAAGAGACTACCTTGGCATAAATTTTCCCATAAGGATTATGAGACTTGGAGAATGAAATGAGGCCTCCACTAGTATTCACCTACCCACCCTAAAATGACCACACATTCATTTTGGTCTCATGAGTTGCCAAAAAAAGGATATTGGTACCTTTACGCTACTCTTAAATGAGACTTTTTAGAAGATTGCATTCATTGTTGGAATGGTCATATGGTATGGATTTGATAAAAAATAAGATATGATATTGTAAAGGGACTTGAAATATACTTGTAGGTGTGAATGTGTAATGTCCCCTTTTTTTTAGATCTATATCAGAGCAGTGGTTAGCCTACTATTTGGTTCTCTTAGGCTAATGAGATGTGTAGGGGGGCCTTTGGAGGGTATTTAGGGACTTCAATAGGCTTGATGTTTTCATTCTAACATCTTCGGCTCAATGATTGAGTATTTTTCTTGGTAGGGATTATGAAGGTAGTTCAAGAATTCTTTGTTCACACTTGCTATTTATAGTAAGTGCTATCAGGTTTAGTGCCGACACATGTGTAGTTGGTATTTGTGTCAGAACACTCTTAAGAGGTTATTGCTAGATCTTTGCTAGGAGTAATTAAATCATTAAAATGATTTTATCATTTAATGTTATAAAGTTACTTTTAATAAAGTACTTTATAATATGGCATTATAAGGTGAATAAAGTAACTTTAATTAAAATGAGATATTTTAAGTTACTTTAGTATTATTTCATTAAATGACACATGTTTCAAAAAGTGAATTTAAATAAAAGATTTAAAGAGGCCAAATGAGGTGTTGGTTTTGGAAAGGAATTACTTTATTATTTTAATAAAGTTCATTACCAAGAGGGGCATAGGGTTTGGAGGTGCATAAAAGAGCAATGAGAAGTCACTTTTCATTATCTAGTTTATTATTTTACAACCATTAGAGCTAAGCAACAAGGGTTTTTAGGTATTTCATTTCAAGCTATTCTGAGGATGAAAACCATCGATTAGGACAAGATATATAGGCGTGAGAGATCACCCAAGGATTCTAGATTGGTCTTGGATCATTATCAAATCTTCATTGATTCTCCTAGAGATCTTCATACAGGGGTTTATAGAGTTTTTAGGATTCAATTTGATATTCAGTTTGAAGGGATATATAGGGTGGAATAATACATGTTTGAAGATTATTGATATTCATAGCTGTTGATCAAGCATTTTCATATCTACAATTTATGCTATTGTTTCCAGGTATGAATTATATGTATTCCCTGAATCATTAATAATTTTTTTGGTGAATTATATGTATTCCTTGAATCATTAATAAAAATTTTGGTTATTTATCTCTTGTGTTGGTTTGGAATTTTTCTTTTGCAAAATTCTATATTATCTATATTGTTGGGGAAATTTAAATAACCTAGAGCAGGGTAGGTTATTACATTGATATGAAAGCTTTCAGTTTTTTCCTGCCAACCTATATTAAACATCTAATAGCTGCTTGAATTTCATAAAAGGAGACATCAAGATGTCTCTAGCTACCACCTCGGCAACATTCAACTGCTAAATACAAGTAATTTATGTGTGAAGGTGGTCAAATCTTTAATCTAGCAATGGAGGTTAGATAAACCATTAGTGCAAATGAGACAAAACGATAGGTAGAAGGAAAAAAATACTAGATCTTATATTATTCTTCCTACCGCCAACCCTTTGGGAATAAAATTGCTATAGAGGTTGAGTGAATTCAGATGAGACAAAGGCAATAATCCATTGAAGATACATATATTTATTATTGTAAATCTTATATACATAAGGCTACATCCCTATACTCATCGTGGAACCTCTAGATAATGACGTAGGGTGATATTGCTAGCTTTAGCTGAGAGCATGAATGATGTTGTAAGTTTCCAAGATGTATGACTTATCCCTATCGTAGCATTCCACTAAGAGATCTACAGATGTATGACATTTTCCTGGATGTTGAAACTCTTATCTGGTAGTGTATTTGTTCACCATATATATCTGTTCATGATTGGAGGTTATTTAAATACAAAATATGGTTTATCCTATCAAGTAAAGGGGTAGAAACAAAAATTAGAAGTGCATTATTCTGGACATGTTGATCAAACAAGGACACCATCACTTCTGCAGGGTGCTAATATTCATAGTCATTTATACCGGAATACTAGCGTATCATATTGCTAATATTTACTGTAGACACATAAAAATAATCTTGGCCTCCAGGCTGCATTTTTCTATATCAAACTTCTTCCTCACATAATTAAATTATTTAATTAAATAATGTTCTAATTCAAACTATTAATTAAATTATTTAATTAATTCATGTCCTATATTCCTCCATGATTGTTTAAATAAATAAATTGTATTTGTTTATTTAAATACGTCACTAGAATTGATCTTTTACTCCTATAATTAAATAAGTCTCAAATTTATTTAATTACTCATTTCTGCCTACAAATTAAATAATTACTATTAATTATGTAATTTGTTCATTTTCTCATTCAGTTAAATAAAATTATTTATTTAACCTACTTTTCATCCCACAAAGTAAATAATTAAAATAATTATTTACTGCCTCTTTATTCCCACTTTTGAATTAAACCATTATTTAATTTCAAAAGTCTACCTTCCTCCAAAAATCAAATAATTTTTATTACGATTTGATTTTCCAACTACCTCTTTTTCTATCTCATTTATTCTCCACCATTGATTTAATTGTCTCCAATTAAATCTCAACCCTTCATTTCAAATCTTGCCCTAACTTTGACCTAATGTTTCTCTAACCGTAATGCTCCTCATCACATTGAATTCTAGCCTTTGATCTTGGGGCTTTACCAACTTCTAATCCTAGTCATCCATTCTCAATGTGACATTCTTTAAAAAGGGTATCTCTCTAGTCATTTTCATTCATACACACACAACATGCTTGAGAACTCTGAGTACTTGAGCACACATTACTTCAATATTTTGTTTGTCTTAGGCATAGGTTATAGTTGCACTTCAATTTGAGGGCAATCATACAATTTGCAGCAAGATGGAGAAGGAAAATAGAGGTCAATCAATTGAGGCTTGAAAACCAGGTGACTTTGCTTCATGTTTTTATGCTTCTAGTTTCCTTTGTGCTCTATTGTTGATTAGGGTTTAATTTATTATTCTATTTGCAATTAATCTGAAAATTTCACCCTAGTTACATTTGGTGAACCCGACGATGCTTGCATATTGTGGGTATATATTTTTGTATTATAGTCTTATTGAGTGATATATGCTAAAGAATGATATAAGTGCAAATGATAAAGTTTATTTATGGCTGAAATAAAGATCTTAGAATTTTGATTTGGAGGAAAGATTTCCATTTGGGGTCCAAAAGCATTCTCTTTTGACATAACTATGTTTTCATATTTTGTAAATCAAAAGAAATAAAATGTTAATTTGTGTTAAGCAATAGCAAGGTCCTAGATAGATTGTGCCCTTGCCATGTCCCATCCACTCAAAGCTTTATGTAGTGCATCATAGAGGAGGCTGATCTCTCCTTCATTTATTGTTGCTTGACGGGGTATGTGAGTGACATGCATTGTGAAAGGACTGCAGTAGGTGGTATAACTGATCTAATATTGTGAATAAGAATTCATAAGAACAATGAATTTGTGAAATAGAGTCATACAAAGTGGATTCGGTTTTAGACCTACTAATTGCATTTTCTGGAAGTTTCTAAAGCATCTTCAACATACCATTTTGACTTTAAATGTTGTGTTTAATGGAAGCTTCTGTTTTAAATGCTATGTTTAATCGGTAGTAGAATCTTCTGTTAGAGAAATATTCCAAGCACATGTGTTGAAAAATAGACAGGAGGTTGTGGTAGAAGCTTCTATTTTAAATGTTGTATTGGTGGTTCAAAAATGGTTGGGAGAAACTTCTAATTTCAATGCTAACTTTGACAAAAGATATTTACCTGACCATTGCCTACTGTGTAAACTGAGTCGAGTCGACTTCGACATCTTTGTCTTTGTCTCACCAAAGCCATGTGTATGAGGGGCGGCAGGAAGTTAGCTAAACCCACGACATGCATTTATTCATTTGGCTTGACGTTTTTTCTTTTGAAGTGTTGAAGCATTAATTTTGCTTGAAGTTTTTGATTTTGAAGTGTCGAAGCATAAATTTGGCTTGAAATTTTTACTTTTGAAATGTTTATGAAGGCTTGTCACGACTAACCCTTGGTTGAACACACCCAATCTAGTCATTCATTTCTCTTCTAGTGATACTGGTTTCAGCTACAACCAAACTATCCTTCATTGGGATTGAGGTTTCACTTCTCCAATTTGGCACGCTACAGTCCCCACGCCATTGGTCTCAACTCCTCTAAAATATTTGGTTGGTATTGACATTTTGCTACTCCAGGTTGGAGTGCTACATTGAGTTTTGACCGCTTTGCTGCTCTTCATGTTCTACTATTTCTCCGTAAAATTTTGCAACAACACGTGAATTTTTACAATAGTCAACTTGTAACTCTATTTCCTCAGTTGTCTGTATTAGGGCTTGTCGCGGCTGACCATAGGGAGTATTTTAGATTTTAATTCTAGACTTTAATTTTTAATTTTTAGTTTTAGTTTTAATTTAATTTAATGTTAGTTTTTAGTTTTAGTTTTAGTTGTTAGTTTTTAGTTTTTAGATTTAATTTAGATTTCGATTAGTTTTTTTTTTTAGTTTTAAATTAGATTAAATATTTTTATTTAGGTTAAGATTTCAGATTTAGATTTTTAATTTAATTTAGATATTCAATTAGATTGTAATTAGATTTATAATTATACTTTCATTAAATTCAAAAAAATTAATTAGTTTTTAATTTATATTTTCAATTAGATTGTCATTAGATTTAGATTTTTAGTTAGATTTTAATTTAGATTTAGATTTTCAATTATATTTTAATTAGATTTATAATTAGACTTTAATTAGATTTAGGTTTTAATTAGACTTTAATTTAATTTAGCTTTTTAATTGTATGATTGTATGATTGCCCTCAAATAATTATTTTAATTATTTACTTTGTGGGATGAAAAGTGGGTTAAATAAATAATTTTATTTAATTGAATGAGAAAATGAACAAATCAAATAATTAATGGTAATTATTTAATTTGTAGGTGAAAATGAGTAATTACATAAATTTGAAACTTATTTAATTATAGGAGTAAAGACCAGTTAGTGACATATTTAAATAAACAAATACAATTTATTTATTTAAACAATCATGGAGGAATATAGGACATGAATTAATTAAATAATTAGGAATTATTTAATTAATAGTGTGAATTAGGACATAATTAAATAATTTAATTATGTGAGGAAAAAGTTTGACATAGAAAAATGCAACCCGAATGCCTAGGTCATTTTTATGTGTCTACATTTTACCCCTCTTTGACATAATGCAATTTATCACGTTGTCTCAAAGAAAATAAGTCAACAATATGCCCCAGTGTAAAAGTAGGGAGAGGAAGGATGAGGAGGAGGTAGTGGTATGCCCCTCCAAACATATACCCACGATATGCAAGCTTTCCTGATGTCACATCGAAGACACATTTCTTGGGATTTAGGTGGACATTATATTCTTCTAGCCATTTGAAAATATTGTCCAGGACTCTTAAGTGATCACCATGTGTCAAGTATTTTCCAAAAGATCATCAACATAGCCTTCCATCAATATGTGCATGAGATCATGAAATATGGTGGTCATAGCTCTTTGATAGGTTGCGCCTGCATTTTTAGTTCGAAGGGCATGACATTCCAACAGTACGTACCCCATGGGCAAGTGAATGCAGTATTTTGTTGATCTTTAGGGGCAATACGGAGGTCTCGAGGGGCAATACAAAGGTCTTCAGGGGCAATGCTCCTTGGGAAACAACGTCTAAGTCTTCAACTATAACGCTAGTGACAAATTTTTTTAATAATGTTTTGTGTGGTATTGATGTCCCTTGTGGGGGGTTTGAAAATGGATTGATAAAGTCTTGTGGGTCAGCCATTTCTCTTTGTTTCCTTTTGGACCTTGTTTCGACCATGTAAACTATGCTCAAATGTGGATGATGCATAACTATGTCTATGAATGATCTGATTTAGTCTATGTTTTTTGGATTTTTTTTTAATATAACGAATGAATGCTAATGCAACTATGTTTTTTGGTCCTTTTTTGGAAAATATAAAGGATACTAAATGCTGATTAATGTCTAAAATGATGGTGTCCTAACATGACTTTGTCTAAGTATGCTAAAGTGTAGGAAAGCTTTTAAGGGTAATCAACTTTGGGAGATTTAAGAAGAGGTTACCAACCATGAAAATTTTAGCCAAGGCTTCAATTTAGTTTGTCAAAGGACCTTTTGTAAGAGACAAAGTGAGTTCCCAAACAAGATTGACAAGCTAGAAAAGAGTCACCAAAATGACAAAAGATAACTAGTGTGACATATGACTTGGTTCTATGAAAATTTTCGTTTAAGGAAAGGTTTATCCAAAGCATGGAAAGTTGGCCTATTTTAAAATCTACAAAGGTGACTGTCCTAAAAATTTGGATTGATCTAAAGATAATGAGGTCTCTAAATTGTAACTAGGGTTCACAACTAGTATGTCTATTGCTATGGCTAAATGATACTAAAAGGTGCAATGATGAAAAGTGTGAGAAAATCTTTCTAGTTTCTATTCAGAGATCACTGTGAAAGGATAATCAGAGACATGTTTTGACTGTTTGGCCTCAGACTAGCACAATGGAAATTTATTTTTTTATTGTTAGGCAATTGCAGTCCAAATTTAACAGATGTATCGTTTGACAGTCAGTTGCAGTTTACAGTATCAGATTTGGTTTATAGTAGCAGGTGTGGTTTACAGTAGTAGGTGTGGTTCGTAATAACAGATGTAGTTCACTGTAAATAGGATTTGATTTTTCTAAAATTTTGGCAAAGTTTGTAGGTTTGTTTTAGTCTAATTTTGATCAAATTTTGGCAAAACAGAAGATAGTTAGAAAACACTTTGTTTTGGTTTGGTTTTGATGTGAAAATGTTTGATTTCAAATAGACAAGTACGATCATATGGTTGGCCAAGACAATATTTTCTGAGTTCCCACTTGGATTTCTCTAGCTGTGCTTATTCAGAGTGGATGATTAGAAGCTTGGTCACATTGTCTCCCCTCCATGACACTCACTTCTTCAGGTCAACCAAGCTTCAAGTTCTCATCAATCTCCCATGACAAACTCTTCATCTCTACTAAGAACCATGAAAATATGGGATGACTTCATAGGTTCAACCTATTGCACCAACAAATAAAAGGATTTTGGAAATCTATAACAAATGGCTTTTAATAAGGACACCCATTCAGATGGCTATACATGAGGCAAGATTAGCTCTGATAAGGAGGTTTCCTAACCTATAGAGGTTACACTCTATAGGTTTTAACATACCACATGGGTACTGAGGGAATCACTTGTTTGTATAAAACATCCACACCTGTAATGCTAAGTTTTCCATTAGCATTCACATTTATATACCGATCATGAGTAGCTTGGCTTTAGCTCGTTGTCGATTTGAGTCATCTTGGGGTGAGTAATTTTTCCCACCAAGATAGACCCTCTAGAGTTAATAACAATTTCTCTTACACCCAGGATCACACAAGTGCACAAGGGGAGAGGATACTTTTATTATTAAATCAAGATTTAATCTAACAGAGTGTGCAAAAGCACCAAGCACAGTAAATAGTTGTTACTTTTAAGCACCAAATGAAATATGATCTAAGCTATATGTAGATAATCAGTTTCAAAATTCATTCTTCAACAAATGTCCTGCATTAGATTTCATTAGTAGTTTTAATTTTAGCCTTTGACAAATAAGAATTGTAGCTTTAAATCTTGGCCAAATGAACTTGCAAAACAAACATTAAATTTCTCTTGCCACACACTGTGAATAGATTATTAGTAACCAAAAAATCCTAACCTACTAAACCAAAAATGCAAAAAACTAAATTACTAGCAAAAATTTAAAAACAAACCCAAAACTAGGTAGTTGCATCATGAAATGATAGATGCGGTGCACGAAATGGATCAGATGCATTGTAGAAAAATCAATTACGGCTTACGGGATGGAAGTTACGGTGTGGTATAGTGGATGTGGCTCATGTTGTTGGAAATTGCGGTGAAATAACTGGTGGATGCATCACTCTATCTTAGTGATTGTGTCGAATCATACAAAAAACCTGCAAAACATAGAAAACCATACAAAATTTGTAGAAAAATTTTCCTTCATGTCAATTTCACTAGATGTAGCACAGGGAAAATTCTAGGATTAGCAATACAAAACATAAATCAAACTTAACCTAAGCTAATAATAGAGAACAATGGAAAACTATAAAAACATGCATAAGCGAACTATTTTACCAAACACATGCAATTCCATGAATCGCCTCCATTATCCTTCTCCATTTCATTGTAGTATGATACTTTCCCTCATATTTTATTTAAGTATGCAAATATGGCCTCATGATAATGATAATAGAAAAACATTGAAGATTCTAAAGTTGCTTCCAAAACTCATAAGATTTTGGGAGGAGTCATAATGATAGAGGTAAAGCCAATTTATAGAAAATATGATTTTTGAATGAAAGGCTCAGATTAAAAGATAAATCGATGATTAAGATTAAAAGATATGACATGTGCAATAAGATTAGGGCTAAATTAGTGTATGTGATAAAGCATAAATGGTGGAGATTAAATTAACTAATAATTTAATCACTAGTGGAAACTAGTTGAGACACAGAAGGATAAAGATTGCATGTAGAAGATAATATTGACAAGGTGATCAACACAAAAAGACTGTTCATTAGAGACAATCAAAAACTATCTCACCAGATAACTGAATGATCAATATAGATCTAGACATAAGTGATAAATGACTAATTAGATAACTAAGAGATTATCTAATTATAGAGGAATATGATACAGATAAATCCTTTTGTGAATTAAATAAATATTTAATTCAACATTCAATATTTTGGGATTAAATTAAATAAATAAAGATTTATTTAATATTAGAGAGAAAAGGTTAAGGAATAATTAAATAATTAAAGTGATTATTTAATTATAGTTGAAAGTGTCGTAGATATTAATTAAATAATACTTTATTTAATTTTAGAAAGAAGATAGATTAGATTACCGACATAATTAAATAAATAATATTTATTTAATTAATCAAGAAAGAAAGAATAAAAGTAAGAATGGATTAATTAAATAATTAAAGTTATTTAATTAATAGAGGACATACGACTTTAGAACATAATTAAATAATTAACATTATTTAATTATGAGAAATGAAGATGACAGAATTATGAAGAAGTTAAGGGTCACAAGCCTAGGACAATTTTTAGTGTCTACACATAGTAACAATGTCTTGCATTGTTGAAGTATCCAAAGTGTGTAATCAATATGGTTCAAGTAATTCCATCCTTTACCCATGGGTTATATACATCAAGGAATAGGCTTGCACTATGAGCCAACAAGTGTGGCTCTCATATGTTGGGGAGTAGGTTAGGAACACATCCAAGGGAAACCATGGCGTTCCCACTTGGGGTTCTCTCACCCCTCAACCCCTATTTACACTAGCAGGCATCTCAATCCCATTGGGGGAGTCATACACTAGGGGTACACATTTAACATACAAACAAGACTTTCACAAATGAGTACATCACATTTCTTTCCATAGGCACACATCCACACATTTCCTATTTACACCATTTCACAACTAGTTAACTTACACACATCATTATGAAGGGTATATATTAGGTTATTTCTTGACATCCCCTCACCCTTATCCCAAGAAGAATACATGATATCTCATACTTGGGAGCACAACACATTTATGGGTTTCCACATAAAAAATCACATCACTATCGAAAATTTTATCACTCCATTCCATGTGAGTCAAAGATGCAAAATATACTTACTTTTACCACTTGGTCTATCCACAAAATTTCCACAACACACAACATAAGCAACATTACAAAATAACTTCATTTCCAATTTTCATTTTTTAAAACAACAAACCCTTTCCTTATACATAATTAAACCACAAAATAGTAAATTCTAACAAATGACATACACATTCATGTTAAAACATATTCTCAAACAAGGCTACCCAATACTCAACACACGATATAGAAAACATAGTCCAATTTATTAAAGCACCACAAGCACAACATTCTTTTCACTAAAAATTTAATACTTAGTCATGCATTTAATGTTTGCATCTCTAAATAGGATTTAATCAGTCAATGTTTATATTCAATTTTCTATCAATAATAATAAATTGGGAACTTGAAGTGTCATCAATGAATGGAAGCTATAACACACATAACATCCTACTTTTCAAGCATACCAAGCAATGAATATGATCTTAGATTTGAGGTTTAATATTGCAATGTTTTCAAATGCATTATTTTCCCTACCACCATTTTACTGATTTACTATGCACGTGGTCCTACATCCTCTTTTATCTCTAAAATTTTACTCAAATGCTAATTGATTCCATACACAAGTTCATGCATACATCTTAGGGTAGGAATGCAATTTTGGGACCAAGGTCCTTTACCCAATCACACACCTTTCTTTCATATCTACAAGATAACTTACACAAAATATACATTCAATTGATTTCAAGGTAATAGGCACTATTGGAAGGCACTTCATTTCTCCACACACAAGAGAAGAATTGTATTTTCAACCCATCCCAAGGCACATAGATTTATAATTAAGATTTATAGTGTTTTACACTTAGTTATTCACTTGCATTATGAAGTTAGATGATTTTGTACTTTAGTAAGGTTGTATTTTCTACACAATAGCAATGCCTTAAAACTCGTCCCTTCATATCCATAAGGTTCATGGTTATAGGATAGAACAAGGGTGAATATTATAACGACAATATCCATTAATTGAGCTAACATTTTCTAGCCATTCACTTTGTTTTCATTTCCATTTTTATTGCAAATTGACTTGGTTTTCACAAAGATAATTCACCATAACATGCTCACCAACATGAATGGAAGATTCAATTGACACATTTAATTTTCCTAACATTGTTCATCTTAAACACTTACAAGTCCTACGAGAGGGTACATAGGTGCATTTATATTTAAATCTTAGTAAGTCAAAAATTTACAAACTAATCTATTTAAACTTCTTCATATTCAAATACATCATTCACATGAGGTTACATAATGCTCAATCAATATAACAACATAGTTAAATTTCCTTTTTAATTAACTCTCTCACAACCAAAATTATCAAAAAATGATGAAAGCGACTAAGGATCTCATAAGGTCATTTCAACCATCAATCACAATAAGGAGACAAGCACACAACATATTCACACAAACAATACTACATGGGCAACATCATTACCCAGAGATTCTAGTGTTGCAACCAGGCTCTGATACCAAATGTAATTCCCTAAAATTTACACTAAAATATAGTTAAGGACAAAATACAAATTTCAAATTTAGATTACAACATATGACTAACTTGTAAAATTTCATTTCCAAAGCACACAATAAGCCACAAGCTATGCCAATACATTATATCAGTATTAACACAAGGTAATGAAAAGAGAGAAAACCCTAGGGGCTAGATCTAATTTCTCGGGGGCTCATCTTTGATGGCCTTGCCTACGTATATAATTCATAGAGGAACCGTAGTTCAACAACTGGACTTCAACCATCTCTCCCATGGTTGGATAGCAAAAGGGGATATAATTCACAAGGTTAAAAAAAAAGATGTCTTAACATCAAACTCCATCATGACATCAACTCACACAACAATGATAATGTTTAAAATTCAAAAGAAGACTCTTAAACAAATGAGCCTCGATTATAAATATTGGAATAACATCAATGGAAGATTTCCCAATCGACACCCAATAAAGGCCTCTATCATAACCATACCTTAAGTAATATTTTAATAAAGAAAACATTGAGGGAAGTTTTAAATACACTTCTATCATATAACACTAATCAAAATATTTCACTATAGCATGAGTTACCAATTAAGACCCTATTACATCCATGAAGCATATCTTCTATTTGGTTTACAAATAAAAAAATTACCTTGCTAGGACCATAATAAAAGGGCATTGACTAATTGCTTAATAAAGTATACAATCTAATAAAATATGTTAACACAAGTATAAAGGAATGACATAAGGACAAATGAAATTCCATGATGCTAAGGGTGGACAAAAGGTTTACTCTATAAAACTTGTAGGTAATTATGATATATAAACCTTTTTATGCAATTGTGATATATACATTAAAATGCATGTTAAAGTAGTGTCATTTTCTAAAAACTTCCATGGGGACAAAAAACTTGTATGAAACATGGCTCTTTATTTAAATCTTATGACATATATTACTCCAAAAAAAACCCTCCTACAATTTGGTAAGCATTAATTATAGGCTATAGAACAATACCAATTACTCTCCCATAATTAGCAGTCATATAATTAAGATTAAAACACTGTAGAATAAAGTATTGTGAAGGAAAGCCGCTCGCTAGCTATTATTTTTATTTCTAGCAAATCACAAATCTTGACATTCATAGTCAAGGATGCTAATGATTATTTTTACTCATTAAAGTACGAGAATAAGCCTGCTACTATATGAATCTCTCTCTTTCCATATGTATACTTACGTAATTACTATTTATGATTATACAAAAGTATTATTGTTGATTTCACAATCACTTTAACATGATTTTGTAATCCAATATATTACAAGGTAAACATATTATAAATAAGGTAATTAAGTTCTAATAATGAATTATTCAAATGCACACATCAATACTTATTAAATTATTTTTATGATGCACTTTGACAACAAAGTTCTCTTTTTGCAACACATTAAATATGCATATTAAAAAAATATGGTCCAAATTTGTTTTTAATAAGAGAAGCAAGGAAGGGCCCTAATCCCATAGTACAAAAGAAGATCAAAAAGAGTAGCAGAGGTGGGAAACAACACCACCATCTTAACCAAAAAACAACATCAGCTTGGCTCGCAGGCCCAAATTTAAAACCATAACCATAGTCCATCCATTATCTATCAAAAACAACAAGTTCTTACCAGCATACTTTAAACTACAAAGACCATTAATGAAGTCCACAATATTCTAGGTGGTATTCCACCAAATCTTAAGGAAAATAACAGAACAGTCCCAAATATAAGTATAATTCAAAAAACCCATCAAAAAGCAGAAAAAATAGCAAGCCAAGCTATTAACTGGCTTTCTTTAATAGGTCCCCATACTCTCCTAAGAGAACCACATATTCACGCCAGTCAAGTCCCTATGTTTCATCCAGCAATTTCAGGGCGTTAGATTTCCCTTGCTTCTTCAATTTTCTCATAAGCTTTGTTTCTCCCAAGGCTGCTCCCAGCATCACATGTCTCATCAGCCTGTTAGTGACTCACATTTGAGTAACCAATGCCTTTTCCATATCCTCAAACTGGACCTTCAAGAAGGTTAATCTACTTTTTAAAAATTCATTACTCAAAACTTCAGTTTTATTCTCCAATCCAGAAAACCTAACATCATGTTCATTCCTAGCTTCAGTCTTTTCCTCATATGGCTCTGCTTGCTCCTCCTCTTCCTCATCTTTTTCCTCCACTTCATCTTCCCCCATTTCATAGGTTGTGTCCTCAAAATTGGAATCTTCATATTCCTCATCTTCCTGAGCCTCAAACTCCTCATAACCTTAGACTTCCTCCACATCCACAAACACTTTTTGTTTCCCCTTTTTATCTTTGGAGGCCACCTTCACCAGCCAGGAAGACCTTCTTCCACCACTACCACCACTCCCCTATCCTTGTAAAGTCTCCTTGACCTCCTCCTTTTGGTTCACATCCTTAGAAATATGAATAACATCATTAGGATTAATATCATGTCTAAGTTTCTTGGCTTTTGGGGGTTCTAACAGCAGGGGAGAGTGTTTCCTCTTTACAAGGGTAGCTCTAGTAAGCAGTAAGTCAACATTCTTCAAATCCTCACTTTTTTGGGACTGACGGGTAGAAGGATTAGACACATTTTCCACCAAAGAGTTTCTTTTGGCAGGGATAAGCAAACATCTCGCAACAACAATAAGAGGGTTGTGGGGAGGTTGTTCAACAACCAAGGGTTCACCAACATTAGGGTTGTCCACCCCCCACGGTTCAACAATGTCCTCATCCGACTGGTTAGGGTGCTCAATTATGGCATTTAGAGGATTACCATGGTGATTTTGGGCAAGGGAAAATTTATACAGAGTGAGCATAAGACCCTGATGAAGGGACAGGTAAGCTCCTTTTTCAATATTAAGCTGCATTGAGGACAAAAGGTAAAAAGGCAAGTTTATGTGCTCCCCATGTCTAATGTGATTTAAAAGGGGAAAGTGGTAAGCATGAACAGACATATAGTGACTTTCAAGAGTAAAATAGCGCATAACAAATAGACTCACAAGGGAAAAAGGAGGAAGTTCAAGTTTGGCATACCCATTATGGAACCCCTTGAGATTTTCTCCATCATGCATAAAATTATCAACAAATCTTTGGTAATCAGCTCCACTTTTTTTGGCAACCTTCAGTCCAACATTCTACAACCCCGTGGCCTCGACTATGAAACGAGAAGTAACCTAAAATTTCACAGCACCTATAGAAACCCAGCCTTTCCTCCAAGAATTAGTGAATTTCTACGTTAAATTTTGTTATAGCCTTTGAGGGATTAGAAGAAGGAGGCCATTCTCGCATTCTCGAACAAACTCCAAAGGTCACCATTCTATTTCAGAGCTTGGCAGTTAGGTGGATCAGCTCTTTTTCTTGGACCTCCCATCTTGCTCCTTTGCAAGTTCTTATGTTAAGACTGGCTTGTCTTCATACTCTCCCCCACAATCTGCTTTCTTCCTTGACTGTAGCCAACGCTAAAAACCCAAACAAAACTCAGACCCATGATAGAATGGAAATTCAAGAAGTTTCTTTTTAGGGAAGCCAACCTCACATTTCTCAGAACCCAAAATTCATTATGAATTTTACAAGCATTAACATTCATAATTAACTTCTTTCCTTCTCCCTCTATAGAAATACGTGAATAACTGACAAAGGGCTTTTTGACACATATTAAAATGATAGCCTTTATCAAATCCAAAATCTGCATGTGATTTTTGAACATAAGTACTCTTTAAAGGGAGATTAATGAGAATATCTCCCTCAAAGATCCTCCTATACCTGCACGTACACCTTAATCCATCATTATTGAGAAAGCTTGACAACACCATTTGGTACCCTTTCGTCCCGCCAACATCTAAATTATCAGTTACACATTTGATATTCATTTTCAAACTTTTCATTAAGGATGACATCTCTAAGAGGCAGCAACATATTTCCATTGGTCCACCGTGTCCAACCCCTACACCCCAACGCCACATTGGCTGCACAATCAGTGGCTTTATTCCCTTCCCTATACACATGTTGAACCCAACAGATAGTAAAATGTTTTTTAATTACTTTACATTTGTCTATAATATTTTTTATTTCCCATGGGGGATCAACTTCATCATTTAAAATATCCACAATTAACTTTGAGTCCCCTTTGATGATAACATTTTTAAAACCCAACTCCTTTAGGAAATTGAAGGCAGCAAGAGCAGCCATGTAGCTTCTACCTTATTGTTAGAGAAGACACCTAGGTTCACTCCAAAACCCATAATACAATCACCTTTCTAGTTTCTCACCAGGCCTCCAGCTCTAGCCTTACTCAGGTTGCCTTTTGAGTAGTCATCAAAGTTGCACTTCACCCAATCTTTCAAACGAGGACTCCAGACAATACCCATCCTATTAAGCATCTTGGACCAATTCAGATTGGTTAAGTCTCTCCCTATACCCCAATTTTTTTTATTCTCATTTCCTTGTAGTTCGGCCAGGTGTTGGAGAAGTTGTATCTACTTGCCTCAATATTTTCCTTAATTTGAATTCTAATTACCTGAAACACCTCCCCACTACTTCTCTCTGGACCTCTGAAAATCATAGTGTTTCTCTCCTTCCATAACCCCCATGTAACAGAGGGAGGGACTTGATTCCACATATCCACTATAACATTATGAGAGAAAGGACAGTTTGACCATCCTTCTATAAACAACTTCATTGAATTGGGAAACACCCAATCCAAAGACAGCAACTGCAAAACATTGGACCACACATCCCTCGCATAATTGCAATGGAAGAATAGATGAATTATTGATTCTTCCTCCTTCTTACATAGAGAACACCTATTAACCAAATGGAAACCTCTCTTGACCAAGTTGTCAATGGTGAGGATATTTCCATGGGCACTAGTCTACCAAAAACAATTAATTTTAGGAATCGGATTCTTAAGCCAAACCCCTTTCTAGAAGGGATGAGGAGCAACATCCTGAGCCCTCACCAAGTCTTCATAGGTCTTTCTAACCGAGAAACAACCTGATGAACTGATTTTCCAGAGCCACTCATCCTCCCTTTCTCTATCAAACCACTTCACCTCCCCAATCAAATTATGCAGGTTGATGAGGATTGGATCCCAATTCACCTATCTTTGACCATGCAAGTTACTTCTCCTTAACAAAACATCAAACTCCTTCCATTTTGGTTCCTCCCCTTCCTAGATTATATAATCACTCACCTTTTTGCCACAAATTTTGTGAAGACTACACTATAGGGGATTCAAATCCTCATAAGCAGACATGGTGATATTCTCAATCCAAGGATCCTTCAAAAAATATGTATTAATCCCATTCCCTATTCTCTTCCTTGCCCCCAACTTCAACACACTCCTTAACCTAATAAGATAGTTCCATAAGGATGAACCAGAAGGAAGATCCGATTGAGACAAGAAATAGCTAGAATTCCCTTGTTTAGCATATGAATTCTTCACATCCCTAACCCCCCACACCTTTTAGGCCTACAGACTTTATCCCAGCTTACAAGAGATATTCTATTTTTTTCTTTTGTTCTTGACCACATAAAATTTCTCTAAATCTGTTCTATCTTCTCCCCTATATGAGCAGGAATTTTAAACAAAGAAAGGTAATATACAGGAATATTCTGAAGAGAGGCTTTAAGGAGTTGGATTTTACCTGCCAGACTTAGCAGCTTCCCCTTCCATCCTGCCAATTTATGTTGAATTCTTTCTAATAATAGGTTCCAATAATTATTTTCCAATCTCTTAGAAAACAAAGGGAGACCCAAGTAGGTATTAGGAAATTCAGCTTCTTGACATCCCAATTTTTTTTCATTCTATCTCTTATTCGATGATGAGTGTTGAAAAAGTAAACTTTTCTTTTTTCATAGTTATTGCACTGACCAGACACAACAACATAATCATTGAGGACCTATTTCCATAAGCTTGCTTCCCCCACCTTGAAGCTTCCCCAAACAATAGGGTATCATCAAAAAACTGTTGATGGGACTCAAGCCTAAGAGAGGAGGCAACCTTAATACCTTTGAGAGCTTGAATATCCACCAAGCTTTGAATATTCCTTCCCAGGACTTCATCAACAATAATAAACTAGTAGGGAGAAAGAGGGTCACCCTACTTGAGACCACGACCACAAGAGAAGAATCCTTGAGGAACACCATTAATCAGAATAGAATACATTGGGGAATTTACACAGGCATAAATCATCTTTAAGAATCTTCCATCAACCCCATACTTCTTAAGAACAACAAAAAGGAAAGGCCAAGAGACCCTATCATAGGCCTTTGAAATGTCAATTTTGAAATCCATCCTAGGATTTTTTGAATGCTCCATAGAGTGAATTATTTCATGGGTTGAGATAACAGCATCAAGAATGTTTCTGCCTTGAACAAAACCTTTTTGATTAGGGGCTATCATTTTGTCAAGTACCAGTTTGAGTCTAAACACCAAGATTTTACAGAAAATTTTATAAATAGTATTGCAAAGGCTGATAGGTCTATAATCTTTCATTGCTGAGACATCAACATATTTAGGGATAAGAGCTATAAAGGTAGCATTTAGATTACTCAACAATCTTCTTGACCTAAAAAATTCTCTGGCAACATTAAAGAGATCATTTTTGACAATTTCCCAGCAAGTTTGAAAAAAATTAGGAGGTAATCCATCTGGTCTAGAGGCTTTAAAAGCTCCAAAAGAAAAAATGTATCCTTTTTGAATTCTTCCATAGAAACATCATTAGTCATCATCTTTAATTCTAATTCTGAGATAACATTAGGGATAACTTGAAGAAAATCAACATTTACCTGGGGATCGTTGACTGGATTTAAAAGATAAGAAGAGAAGAAGTTAACTACTTCCCTAGCAATCTCTTTTTCAATTGTCACAATAGAGCCATCCTCTTTAACCAATGATCTAATTTTGTTTCTGCTTTTGTGTTTGAGAGTAGATTGGTGGAAGAATTTGGTGTTCCTGTCCCCTTTTTTCAACCATTGGACTCTTGAATTTTGTTTCCAGAATATTTCCTCCTTTTTGTTTATCTTATACCATTGGGATCTCAAATCTCTTTCCTTCACACAAGTCTCTTCATCCACCAGACCAGACTCCATAATATCCTAAACCTCTTTTAATCTTTTTCCTAGGGAATTTTTTAACTCAAAAATGTTGCCAAAGGTAAGCTTATTCCACCCTTTCACTTTTTGCTTAATTTTGAGTAGTTTTTCAGCCAAACAGAACATAGGAGTTCCAAGGATGGGTTCCTCCCACCACGTGTAAGGCCCCACTTTGCATGTGATTAGTAAATATCTAATATGTTTTATGTGATCCTAAATAGATGGTAAGATGTATTATGGATGACAAATAGTGTGATTATTTGATAATATTCTTGCTTATGCTACCGTGAATGTAAGACCCCATTTCGTATTCCCCATTTTATTTCAATCGAACAAGTAGTTAGATGATAATTATGATGAAATGAATGATAAAATTATTTTTAGGATTTATGGGCATTAACCTTTATTTAATTATGATAGATGCACATGTGAATTGTTGGATATAACTTGAAAGTGTTGGGTTATTTGGAATATTAAATTTTGGTAAATGGTTCATCGTTAATGTTATAGGAGTTTAAAATGAATTACTAAGGTGGTAAAAAAAATGATGGAGTGGCTATTTCATTGACTATATTCTTGTATTGGAGTAAGTGTGTATTTCCTTTGATTATAATGAAAATTGAATCATTAGGTTCATATATTAATGAGTAAATAGTTCATGAGTGAAAATTATGTGAATTGGATTAGCTAATAATATGTAGAGATATATGATCTAATCATGTTGACCTTGGTAATGTGCAGGAATCAAATATGCAAATAGGAGGATAGATAAATGTTGGAATCAAATCAAATACATCTTTGGGAAGTCCTAAGTGTAGCCCTATTTGACTTAGAAGGGTTTGAGGTTTTATTATTGGTTGGGTGATTGAGTAGAATCCAATTGTAGGACATGTGATGTGAGTTGGAACCCCTGGTTAAGATCAAAATTCGTATGGATTTTTGTGTGGGTTTTTAAAAGGGATTACTAAATCAATTTCCTTGGTTTTTGAACAAGAATTGACCCCTAGGACCTATACCTATGGGTTTGGAACCTTTTTGACACATGTGAACTTGTCCTCAGAGTGTGAAAAGACCCCTCAAAAGTTCACATTCATGAATGTGACAAATTCAAAAGGTGTTGGGGCTTGGGAAGAGTGACTTGTCACTCTCAACTTTCTACTTCCCAAAAGTTCTTGGAATTGGCACAAGACTCACACATGTGTGAGCACTTGTGGGAAAGAGTGTAGGTTTGGAGGATCCCTATATATCTCAAGAAGATGGAAGATTTGGGCATTGCCCACTTCTCCTCTTGGAGAACTTGAGTGAAGATGGTAAAAAGAATGAGAAAAAGAGAGGAGTCCATCTCTTTGGCAAGATATTGATGAAAATGGCTTGGTTTGGAGAGGAAAGATGGATACAAGATTTCAGCCCCTCCGCCTAAAAGAAAAAGATAAGTTCTTCCTTTTCCATTTGCCCTTGTTTCTTGGTAGTAAGGAGTTGACCTATTGTATGGATCATGCTTGAAAACATAAAGTAGAGGATGTAGATGCATGTAAGCTGTGCTATGTTAGTTTTATCCCTTTGTAAAAATGAGAAAAGACTCCACTGATCATTGTGGGGCTAAAAGAATTGCTTTCTCGGGGGTATGGCTTGAGCCCATGAGGCTCCATGATGCCATTATGGTAGGGTGGAGAGAAAGCCTGGTTTAATTGTGTTTCATAAACTTAGTGGTAATATAGAAAGTTGGGGATAGTCATAACATGAGAGAAAAAGTTCATATTTGTGCATAAGAAAAATAAAAATAAAAAAAATGATGTTTATACTTTCAATCTGTTAAATTATAACTTTGGAAGTTTAGGGAATGAATTTGATTCCCCCCCCCCAAACTATTTGGTAAAGTATATTGTAAAGGGAAGTTAAAAGTTGTAAAGTATGCTTGATTGAAGTCTTCTTGTATTTACATTTAGTATGGGTAAAAGTAATAAAAATGAATTGTGTTTTAGTTCTTTTCTGGGTACATGCTTGCAAGTGTGCTACTAATAAATTTACTAGTACTACTGCAGTGATAAAATGTGAATATGTCAAATAAGTTACACATGTATTATAATTTTTTTATTGAAGATGCCAGTATAAATACACTATACAAATTTAAGGTGTGCGCATTTAAATAAGAGAGAAAATATGTATAATGGATACAACAAACTTAAATAAGCAGCTGAATCATAATATATACACTATGATGATACATTGAAAACCTCTCTATTCAAAAATGAGTTAGTTAACCATATCTCTCAAAGATTTAGAGAACATTTTTCTTATATAGCATAGAGTAAACTAGAGTGAAACAAATGATAGCCCTGCGCTATAACAAATATATATATATATATATATATATATATATATATATATAGCAGCAAGAATTAAGGATAACACCAAAGTGTCCATGGCGGGTTTGTACAAGCTTTTCTCTTGCTCTAAAGTCAAGATTTTGCAGGGAATAGTCCAATCACTTCCAGACATGTCATTTATCATATCTCTATATTGTTGAATGCTAGTCATTTCTAGCGCCGCCCCATCCTGCCATATGTTATTTGTTTTAGTGCACATCAAGTAAGATGTATAAATTACAGTGACATTATACTATATTCTCATTGGCGCCACATAGGGTCTTCAATGTACTCCACTGCTCATTACCGGAAAAGGCAATAAAACAAAGTGAATCCAGTTCTAACATGACATGCATCTCTAGGTTTAAGAAATGAAGAAATACAAGAGAAAATTGCTAATGAAAGGAGTTGTTCTGGACACAATACCTGATACTTACTTATTGATATTATCCACATGAAACATACATGATATCAAACCATCTGGCAGCTATCTGAGCTCTCCCTAGATAGATTATAATAGACGCTTTAGTCACCTTCATGGGTGGTTAGGGAGTCGTGTCTTGTCAAGTAAGATACTCCCTATCTCTGCAAGTGTTAGTCACGCCTCCCATCTAATGGAAAAAGGAGAGCTACTTAGTTTGAATCGACGTGGCATAAATGAGCTTGAACTCTTTTTTAAAAAAAATTACTATCACCTCTCTTTTCTGTTCTGATTCTTATGATGATGACCATTCCACCAACCTCTACCATAGGTAGCCCGAATTAGGGGTCAGTACCAATCAGGTTCTAGATAGATAGTAATATTTATGAGGAGCACGACGGATGAGGAGAAAAAAAAAATTAATGGCACACTGATCTTTTATTTTCAGGATCGTCACAGTCTCTTTTCCCTATCGGACGTAGTTGAAGGCTACAATTGATGTGACAACACTAGATTGAGTCTATTAGCTGCACAAATTTCTAGATGCTCATTAAAGCAGTTTCAAATTCATTTGTTTCCATGTCCAGATATAGGAATCCCCTTTTAGTGGTGCTTAGATTAACCCCTACGCTCGTTACAGGTCTGTGCATTTAAAACATATTTCAAGCTAATCACAACAACCCCATCTAATTGTAATCTACAGATCAAGTAAGGTGAGTGGTGATGGTCTACTTGGGCATATTAATGGCTGTCAGAGTCCTTCTTTTAACCACCATTGAATGGTTTAAGTTTGATCAAGCATGGTGCAAAGGAAGACTATTTTTATGCCTATAAAGTGATGAAACTACCTGACATCTACCTCACACCTTCCTGCACAGCTAGCATGCTCTGGAAAAGATATATGTATGATTATTTGAATCGATGTAATAAATGAATAAGTAGTCAAGCCCTGTTGTTGTAGTGTATAACTTTGAGTACAATGCATGTCAGAACCCTTGCTTTAAGTCCTCTTGCACGAAGTATGGGAAACAACATTTAACTTGCAAGAGTAATAATCAAGTCACATTTATTATGTCTTGCCATTCATGGCATTTTGTTGTAACGGGTGGCTGCCTTATATCATGGGGGTCAAAAGAGTAAGTAGATTACTCATATTTTAATGTTTCAAAATTTTCCTGATAAATTATTGTTTAACAGTAAGCATAGGTAGATCATAAGATTCAGGTAAATAATGACAATAATGTTATTTATAAAAGCAGTTATAATATTAATACACATATATTAACGGAAACAATATCAACCAAATGAATAACATTAACATCTAGCTCAAAGCTACAATCTTATCTACAATGAAATAATAATAAATACATTAATTTGGAAGCATTGAGGTAGCTGCCTAGAGTTTTCAGCCATGATTGAATTATCAATAAAATCGGGTAAAAATAAATTAACTCACTAACAATTAGAATTTCAAATGGTAAATTAAAAGTAGTCTCCAAATTTCATTCGTATTTACGGTAAAAAAAATGGGGGATACATTTCCATATTTTTAAAGAGAGCTGCTAATAAATTAGGTTTTTATATAAGGAAGAGAGAAAACATATTCCCAAGACTCAAATAAATTAAATCAGATTTTATTTAAAGACAAAATAAATATCTTTATATGTATAGTTCTTCTTCTCTCTTTATTGGAAATTTATAAATTTAGTTTTTCTTGGATAAATAAAGTATCTGTTATTTATTTAAACATCAATTATTAAAATTGACAAGAGAAAAGGTTAACATTCTTAGTAAGTTACCATCATTTTTACCAGCTATTATAATTCACGTTGATATTAATTTTGTTCACAAATAAAATATTTTTACTAGTGCTTATTTTTACTATGCACTCTACAATTAATTGGCTGGGAATTAATAATATCTAAAATAAACATTAATATTATTAAATTTTAATATATTAAATATTAGCTATAAATAAAGACAATATTGATATTAATATTAAGAGAAGGCAATAAGTGCTAATGGCAATATCTATAGGTCTTTGGTTCGAATGTTGAGTGGGTTTTCTACGTAGCTTTGTTTGGTGTATAAATGTTTTTAACATTTTAAAAACACACTTTTACTAATAAAGTGTTGCATAAGACATCCATTTACTTCCCCATATTGATAAAAGAATTAAGGATAAATAAATAAAAGGGTGGGGCCCCTTTAAAAGTAACATGGGTTATTAAATAGAAGTCTCACTCAAGTTTCTTTTTTCTAAAGAAAAGAGGAAGATAAAATAAAATAAGAAGTGTGAATAATTATTTTGGTAAATAGCTAAAAAGTTGAAGTGATTATGGATACGGCATAAATTTAAAAATGTATATCAGTAATTTGTTGATTGTAACAAGGCGAGTATTTATTATATAGATATAATGGATATAGGACATTTAAATAAATAATATTTTATGTATTGATGATTATCTTGTAAATAAGAAATTTAAAATTATGTATAAATTATATAAAAATAATATTTTCTTTTTATGTGATGATTATATTTAAGTTGAAAGTATAAAATTTGTCTCATGTGTATAGTACGATTTCACGGGTGCAGGGTAGGGATAATTATAGTTAATTACGTCATTGTTCAAAAAAAAAAAGTCATGTTTTTGCCCTTTCATCAAAATGTCAACATTACAAAGCAACTTCTTGTAGGTATTCAATTCATGCTCATATTAGCGTTATGCCTCAAGCCTTAGAATGTTACCTAGCTTAATTATTGTCTTTAAAAAAAAAAATTGGTTGTGTTTTCGAGTCAATATTTATGGGCATGACACCACGATTGAACTAAGGTAGCAAAATTTGGATGAGTGCACCACATAGCTTCAAATCTAAAAGGGAAGGGGCCCTTATTATGATCCAAATGTTTTTTCAGAACCAAAGCATTATGATCCGAACCAGACCTAGGAAGAGCAGAGAGAGAAAGGAATTCGAAGATATCCCAATTGGCAGAAATCAAGAATCTATCCAGCTTTACTTGAATTAGATGGTTTCCATTCCTCCTGTTAGACCAGGTAAACTTAGTGCATTGGAGGGGGATATCAATAAGACCTGTCGAGTTAAAGAATTCAACAAGCTCCATCATATTATCCAAATAATCATCCAATCCTCCTAACTTTTCTAAAGGAAGGAGAGGAGAATTGAAATCCCCTCCCAGCATCCAGTGTTCATCACACCTTTCAGAAATAACTTCACTTAGTTGTTCCCACAACAAAACTCTCTCTGCTAGAATTAGGGGCATAGATATTTACAAGATTCCAAATCTCCTGAGAACTAGTATCCTCCAGAGTAATCTCAAGGTAATTCTTACTTGTTGATCATAAAGAACCTTTCAATTTAGAGGGGTTCCAGAGGGTTGAAATACCACCTGACGCACCTTTAGCTTCATAAACAAAAAAATTAGCTCCAGGCTAGATACTAACAATAGCTTTCTCAAAAGTTTCTTTCTTCATCTTCGTTTCTTGTAAAAGGAGGACATCAAATTTGTTATCTAGAATACAAGACTTAACCAAAAACTTTTTATAGGGACTGTTAAGGCCCCTAATATTCCAGGAGATGTACTTCATTAAAAAACAAAAGCACCACCACCACCAACATCTTCCAACCCCCATTCTACTTTTTCTTGGGCTTTGATCCCACGATCGAGTCCAAGGTTTTTTGTTTGCCTACAACCACATCCCTTATAGTATCTTTCAATCTTGATTCCTTTTGGGAGGGTCTTCCCACCTTATTTCCCCCTCCAACATCCAATTTTTTTTCTTTTTTTCTTTTCATGGTGGCTTGTAATCATCCCTCTTCATCCTCATCACTTGATCCTTGAGGAAAGCCAAGAAGGGCTAGAGTCTCATTCAGATTTTGAACACCTAACTGAGAAACAAGATTTAGCTCTTCTAGAGACAAAGTTGTATCATGAAGAACATACTCTCCCTCTTCCAAGACTTCAACAACAACATTTTTCTACTCGTTAGCCTTCAGATCCTGGACATTCTGCACCAGCAAGGGGTCCTCGACTTGGACCATGACTTCTTGAGCTTCGACCTGAGGGACATCCAATGCCTCTGTATCATTTTCCTTCAGAAGGGGAATGGACACCTTCTGGGGGGAAGCAAAAGAAGGTTGCACTCCAAAGTCCTTATCCTTAGGCGAAATGTCTCCTTTAGACCTCTTACCCTTAGCTTTTGAAATTTTGTCCAAAACCACATAAGAGTCAATCAGATGACAAAACCTCTTACAATGCTGGAAAAAGAGGCGAGCATTTTCGTACTCTAGGGGTTGGGTCCAGTTACCAAACTTAGACTTGATCAAAATAGAAGAGGGTAGAACCATATTGATAGCCACATTGACATAGATATGAGCAAACACAAGCCTTGATCTCTCCTGGGTGATTTTATCAATGGACAATAGACTCCCAAAAGAGTTTCCAATGACCTGTAAAATTCCTTTCTCCCAAAACTCCAAGGGAAGCCCTGGAAGTCGAACCAAAGTTGGTGCAGACGCCCCCAAATCGGATGACGGGTCAAATCCTAGTTTCCATTTACAAAGAGAGAAAGTTTTTAAAACTTGGGTCAAAGGCCCAAGGACCACCAGTTAAAACTTTCAGCATATCCTCATAAACCACAAAAGAGAACAGAAAAATACCTCGAGGCATGGCATTTATGGTGACACTACCTTTGAGGTTCTAGGTGGAAGCAGTCCACTGACGAACTAGTTCAATATTTGGCCTGAACGCCAAGAACTTTCCAACCAAAGCCATTTTGAGGTTATCCATCGTCTTCAGCATAAGGACCTCAGGGACATTGACTTCCCAGCCAGTAATCAAGCAAGAAGTAGATTCCATAAGACTTTTAAACTAGGCTGGTGAGTCAGACCCCACCAACTTGTCCACGTAGGAGGCTAGAGCTTCCTCCGAAAAAAAGGAATTAAGCCTAAACGTTGGAGAGAAGGGCGACTTCCCAGAGATTCCATTAGTCTTTTCCCTAAGGGAAAGGACAACAGTATGAGGAGAAGATGTCTTATCAAAAGCATCCAAACTGGCCATTTCCACCACAGACACAACTCCAGAAGAGGGGACAACAACCTTGGAATGGGGAGCCTTCCCGTCCCCCACCCCCTGAACAACCCATGAAATAGACAATGCAAAGACAGTGTAGAAAATTCAAAAAATAGCCAGTGTGGGAAGGGATAGAGCAGAGCAGATATATATTTCTTAGTTTTCCTATTCCTTCTATTCTCATCAACATCATATATATTTCTAATTTTCTTAGTTTAACTTCTATATTTTTGAGACTTAATAAATTACTATTATAATTCATCAAGGAAGTATTGTGACTCATAATTTAAAAGCTAAATTACTCCTTCACGAATTATTCCCAACTTAAACTTGCTTAATGTTCCCTTATTCCATATTCACAAGTTTATTCACTTTGGAATGTAAATCTTTAATTTAATCTTCTTGAAATAAAATTCCTCTCAATGGTATTTTGAGTTAAATGAAAATAAAAGTGACTATTTTAACATGCAGGGTCTGGCATGTTATTCTACATGCAAGAAAAATTAAGACTATTGACCTTTCAATATACTAATGTTTGGAGGATCTATTCTTAGAACTAAAATGGGTTTGACACATTCCCTTTCCACATGTAAATGGTTTGAAACACAAAAATATCTATTAGAAAATAACATGCCTTGTCACGAACTTAATCCAAGGTGGTGGTCTGAACCAAATACTCTTAATTTCTGGTATTGACCATTAAGTTTGTTGAAGGGTTTAGCACCATAAATATGGTATATAGAGAATAAACACCACTCCATTAATTGTTGATTAGCATTTATTAATAACAAAAATTGCTATGGACCCCTTTCTACAACAACTATCATCTATATACACTAGATCTAGAAGCAATAGAAAAATACTACTATAGTGATGAAAAGAGGAATTAAACTCACTAATACCTCTCAAATTATTCATATAAACTCAAACAAAATAGAGAAATTGTTAACTTAAACCTAGAAATTTGTTTACACAAAAAAAATATTGATTTTCTCCATTAATAAGAATCTTATTAAAAAAAAAAAAAATAGTCATCAATGGAAGATATGCAACAACTAAGCTTCTTACAAGCATCAAATATTCAAGGGAAAACATTTAAAAACATTAATATGCTCAATTATATAAGCTTTTGCAAGCAAATTTCATCTCCCAACACGAAAACACCACCTGCAACTTTTGAATCTTCATCTTTGTCATTTGAAAACCTTCAAGGATTGTTATGAATCAGTACAAACCTACCATAAACACACCAAAACTCTCTTTTAGAGAAAGCTACGCCTTTCTCTCTTCCCACTCAAAAATTATCTCCCAAAACTCTTTCATTGTTTCATAAAATTTTGATTGTCCACCACTTTGTCAAGGAATTAATTTCATTTTCTTTATTTTTCCTTCTCCAATATGGCATGCCTATTCCTATAGCTGAAAAAATCAAACTTCAAAAGATAATTAAAACTTATTAACCCACTCACAGCAGCCTCACAAAGATAGGGTTTTTCAGTTTTCTTTCCCTCCTCTTTTTTGACTCTCGAAAAGGCAAGGAAAAATAATCTTGGGAACCCACTTCTCCAATCCCTACACTTTAGGGATCAACATTAATTATTTTAAAAATCCTTATTCAATTCCAAATGCCTTATATTTCCATTTAAATGTTTTGCAAATGAATGTTTTTTTTTTAAATTGTTTTTCTTGCTTTTTCGCCCACTAGCCAACTTCAATGTGCAAAGGAGACTTTTTTAGAATATTTTAATTATTCAAATGTATATCGTTTTTCCTCTCATTAGAAAATTAAAGAAAAAAGTAATTTATTCAGAAATCCAAAAAAGATATACCAAAATTAACCTCTTTTTTTATTTGATACAGGATTGCCAATTACCATAGATGCTCCAATGTTTCATGAGTTGAACTCATAAATATTTATAGATCATGTCTTGGTTCTTCATCCATCTTTCTTCCTTATCCACCTATTTATTCTTTTTCACCTTGCTATACCATGGTTCATCTTTCCATCCCACTTTATCATTCTCAACACTTGCACTCAAATCAACATTAACAAATTTATGGAAATCAATGAATTCTATCTACATATTTTTCTCACCTAGTTCTCCTTACCCCTCTTCTTCTATATCAAAAATAATCATCATACCTTTCTTTTTTTATCTTGTAACTTATTATTGCTACACCATACCATCTCTCTTTCTTCACTTCCTTTTATCATTTCACCCTCACAAAAATTAGCTTCATTAGCAATATTGACAAAATTCGATAAATCAACAATTACCTCTATTTTCTTCCCCTTGCTCACTGTTGCAACTCTATCTCCTTCAAAGAGGTATTTATCAGCCGCAACCTCTTTCTTTTCATCATCTTATTAGAACTATAATTTTTTCCTAAAATAATTATTATGTTTTTCTTATCTCCTCTTTCAATAGAAGACAATCTTCTTCTTCATCATTCCCTTTGTCAAATCTAGGACTATCAAAATCCATTCTATGAATTGCTACAACATCATCCACAAATTTATCTACCTCTTTTGCATGTAAATTTTCACTAACATAATTAAATGATACCTCTTTTTTTTCTATAGTATCTCTCTTTTCACTATTTTCCTTGTCCTTGCTAAATTCTGCAAACAAAACATTTTCAGATAACACAAAATCTTTAAAATTACCATTAAATTTATGATATGTAGTGAACATTTTCTCTTCTTTCTTTATCCATCCTTCCTTTATGCTTCTTTTCTTTTCTCTGTCCTCTTTCAATAGAACATTGTTCTTCCCATATCTCTCTTCTCATATTCCTACTTTCTCCTTAATCATCTTTTCCAATACATCTACTTCAGCTTGGAGCTTTTCAAACTCTTCACGATACTTCATATTTTCTACTTCTTCACAATAATATTCCCAAAAAATAATTCTTACGAACGTCCTCATGACCCATCCCATCCTCTCTAGTATAGACTACCTCACGTCAGACGATCTATCTACACACAAATCACACACACACCACAAGTCCTGGTGCAAACTGCCTCACATCGACGCTTCTGCTTGCACACTCAGAAACTCCTACTCTAATACCATTGATGAAGAGGGGAATTCATACACAAATACCTCCCAAATTATTCACACAAACTCAAACAAAATAGAGAAATTGTTAACTTAAACCCAAAATTTTGTTTGCACAGGAAAAACATTGATTTTCTCCATTAATAATAATTTGATTACAAAAAATTTTATAGTCATCAATGTACTGATATGCAACAACTAAGCTTCTTACAAGCATCAAATATTCAAGGGAAAGCATTTAAAAACATTAATATGCTTAGTTATATGAGCTTTTGCAAGAAAATTTCATCGCCTAGCACTAAAACACCACTCGTAGCTTCTGAATCTTCATCTTTATCATTTTAAAACCTTCAAGGACTATTATGAATCAGTCCAAACCTTCCATAACACACAAAAATTCTCATATAGAGAAAGTTATGCCCTCCTCTCTTCACCCTCAAAAATTATCTCCCAAAACTCTATCATTGTTTTATAAAATTCTGATTCTCCACCAATTTGTCAAGGAATTAATTTCATTTGCTTTATTTTTCCTTCTCCAATATGGCACACCTATTCCTATAGCTGAAAAAATCAGACTTCAAAAGATAATTAAAACTTTTTAAAACCCACTCACAACAGCCTCACAAAGATAGGCTTTTTTAGTTTTTTTTCCCTCCTCTTTTTGACTCTCAAAAAGGAAAGAAGGAAAAATCATCTTGGGTGCCCACTTTTCCAATCCCTACTTTTTAGGGATCAAAATTAATTATTTTTAAACTCCTTATTCAATTCCCAATGCCTCATATTTCCATTTAAATGTTTTGCAAATAAATGCTTTTTAAAAAAATTGTTTTCTTGCTTTTTCTCCTAGTAGCCAACTTCAATGTGCAAAGGAGACTTTTTTAGACTATTTTAATTATTCAAAAGCATATCATTTTTCCTCTCATCAAGAAATTTAAGACAAAACTAATTTATTTAAAAATCCAAAAAAGATCAAGTAAAATTAACATATTTTTTCGTTTGATCTACAGGATTGCCAATTACCATAGCTCCTCTTGCATTAGACACCCACAATATTTTGAAATATTTCATCAGTTGAACTCATAAACATTTATAGATCATGTGTTGGTTCTTCATCCATCTTTCTTCCTTATCCACCTGTTTCTTCTTCTTCGCGTTGCTATACCATGCATGGTTCATCTTTCCATCCCACTTTATCATTCTCAACACCTGCACTCAAATCAACATTAACAAATTTATGGAAATCAATGAATTATATCTGCATATTTTTCTCACCTAGTTCTTCTTCACCCTCTTCTTCTATGTCAAAAAAAGTCATCATACCTTGTTGTATTTTATCTTGTAACCTATTATTGATGCACCTTACCATCTCTCTTTCTTAACTTCCTTTTACCATTTCATCCTCACAAAAATTAGCTTCATTAGCAACATTGACAAAATTTGATAAATCAATGTAATTACCTCTATTTTATTTCCCTTGCTCACTACTGCAACTCTTTCTCCTTCAAAGAGGCATGTATCAGTTGCAACCTCTTTCCTTTCATCATTTTCTTCTATAATTTCTTCCTGAAATTATTTTTCTATTTTTCTTATCTCCTCCTTCAACATAAGACTGTCTTCTTCTTCATCAAATGTTCCCTTTGTCAAATCTAGGACTATCAAAGTCCATTCTCTAAATTGCTACAACATCATCCAAAAATTCATCTACCTCTTTTTCATGTAAATTTTCACTAACATAATTAAACGATACCTCCTTTTTGCTGTAGTATCCTTCTTCTTTCAACCATTTTCCTTGTCCCTGCTAAATCCTGCAAACTAAACATTTTCAAATAACACAAAATATTTAAAATTACCTTTAAATTTATGATATGTAGTGACCATGTTATATTCTTTCTTTATCCATCATTCCTTTATGCTTCTTTTCTTTTCATTGTCCTCTTTCAACAGAAAATTATTCTTCCCATATCTCTCTTCTCGTATTCCCACTTTCTCCTTAATCATATTTTCCAATACATCTACTTCAACCTGGAGCTTTTCAAACTCTTCATGGTACTTCATATTTTCTACTTCTTCCCAATTATGTTCCAAAAAAAAAATTCTTATGGGTCTCCTCATGACCCATCCCATCCTCTCTGGTATAGACTGCATCACGTCCGATGATCTATCTACACGCAAATCGCACACACACCACAAGTCCTAGTGCAAACTGCCTCACATCGGTGCTTCTACTTGAACACTCAGGAACTCCTGCTCTGATACCATTGATGAAGAAGCTAATTCATACACACAAATACCTCTCAAATTCTTCACACAAACCCAAAAAAAAAGAGAAATTGTTAACTTAAACTCAAAAAATTGTTTGCACAGGAAAAATATTGATTTTCTCCATTAATAATAATTTGATTACAATAGGATTTTTAGTCATCATTGGGCTGATATGCAACAACTAAGCTTCTTATAAGCATTAAATATTCAAGGGAAAGCGTTTAAAAACATTAATATGCCCAGTTATACGAGCTTTTGTAAGCAAAATTCATCTCCCAGCACTAAAACACCACCTGTAACTTCTGAATCTTCATCTTTGTCATTTGAAAACCTTCAAGGACTGTTATGAATCAGTCCAAACCTACCATAAACACACCAAAACTCTCCTCCAGAGAAATCTATGCCATCCTCTCTTCCCCCTAAAAAATTATCTCCTAAAACTCTTTCATTGTTTCATAAAATTTTGATTCTCCACCACTCTATTAAGGAATTAATTTCATTTGCTTTATTCTTCCTTCTCCAATATGGAACGCCTATTCCTGTAGCTGAAAAAATCAGACTTCAAAATATAATTAAAACTTAGTAAAACCCACTCACAATAGCCTCACAAAGATAGGCTTTTTCAATTTTCTTTCCCCCCTCTTTTTGACTCTCGAAAAGGCAAGAAGGAAAAATCATCTTAGGCGCCCACTTCTCCAATCCCTACTTTTTAGGGATGAAAATTAATTATTTTAAAACTCCTTATTCAATTCCCAATGCCTCATATTTCCATTTAAATGTTTTTCAAATAAATGTTTTTTTTTTTTAAAGTTGTTTTTCTTGCTTTTTTGCCCACTAGCCTACTTCAATGTGCAAAGGAGACTTTTTTAGACTATGCTAATTATTCAAAAGTATATCATTTTTCCTCTCATCAAGAAATTAAAGACAAAATTAATTTATTAAAAAATCCAAAAATGATCAACCAAAATTAACCTCTCTTTTTTGTTTGATACAGGATTGCCAATTACCATAGATGCTCCCGCATCAGACACCCACAGTAATTTGAAATGTTTAATGAGTTGAACTCATAAACATTTATAGATCATGTGTTCGTTCTTCATCCATATTTATTCCTTATCCACATGTCTCTTCTTCTTCACCTTTCTATACCATGGTTCATCTTTCCATCCCACTTTATCATTCTCAACACCTACACTCAAATCAACACTAACAAATTTATGGAAATCAATGAATTATATCTGCATATTTTTCTCACCTAGTTCTCCTTCACCCTCTTCTTTTATGTCAACAAAATTCATCATACCTGGTTGTATTTTATCTTGTAACTTATTATTGCTACACCTTACCATCTCTCTTTCATAACTTCCTTTTACCATTTAACCCTCACAAAAATTAGCTTCATTAGCAACGTTGAAATTTTTTGATAAATCAACAATTACCTCTATTTTCTTCCCCTTGCTCACTTCTGCAACTTTTTCTCCTTCAAAGAGACATGTATCAACTGCAACCTCTTTCTTTTCATCATCTTCTTCTATAATTTCTTCCTAAAATAATTTTTCTATTTTTCTTATCTTCTCTTTCAACAAAAGACTATCTTCTTCTTCTCCATTCCCTTTGTCAAATCTAAGACTATCAAAATCCATTCTCTGAATTGTTACAACATCATCCACAAATTCATCTACCTATTTTGCATGTAAATTTTCACTAATATAATTAAATGATACCTCCTTTTTTGCTGTAGTATCCTTCTTCTTTTCACCATTTTCCCTATCCTTGCTAAATCATGCAAACTAAACATTTTCAGATAAAACAAATCTTTAAAATTACCATTAAATTTATGATATGTAGTGACTATTTTCTCTTCTTTATTTCTCCATCCTTCCTTTATGCTTCTTTTCTTTTCATTGTCCTTTTTCAACAAAACATTTGTCTTCGCATATCTCTCTTCTTGTATTCCCACTTTCTTCTTAATCATCTTTTTCAATACATCTACTTCAGCCTGGAGCTTTTGAAACTCTTCACGGTACTTCATATTTTCTAATTCTTCTCAATTATGTTCCCAAAAAAAATTATTATGGGCCTCCTCATGATCCATCCCATCCTCTCTAGTATAGACTGCCTCACGTCCAATGATCTGTCTACATGCAAATCACACACACACCACAAGTCCTGGTACAAACTGCCTCACATCGACGCTTTTGCTTGCACACTCAGGAAATCCTGCTCTGATACTACTGATGAAGACGGGAATTCATACTCACAAATACCTCTCAAATTCTTCACACAAACTCAAACAAAATAGAGAAATTGTTAACTTAAACCTAGAGATTTATTTGCATAGGAAAAACATTGATTTTCTCCATTAATAATAATCTGATTACAAAATATTTTCTAGTCATCAATGGATTGATATGCAACAACTAAGCTTCTTACAAGCATAAAATATTCAAGGGAAAGCATTTAAAATATTAATATGCTCAGTTATATGAGCTTTTGCAAGCAAAATTCATCTCCCAACACTAAAACACGACCTGTAACTTGTGAATCTTCATCTTTATCATTTTAAAACCTTCAAGGACTATTATGAATCTATTCAAACCTACCATTAAAACACCAAAACTCTCATCTAGAGAAATTTATTCCCTCCTATCTTCCCCCTCAAAAATTCTCCCAAAACTCTTTCACTATTTCATAATATTTTGATTCTCCACCACTCTATCAAGGAATTAATTTTATTTTCTTTATTTTTCCTTCTCCAATATGGCACACCTATTCTTGTAGTTTCAAAAATCACAATTCAAAAGATAATTAAAACTTATTAAAACCCACTCACAACATTCTCACAAAGATAGGCTTTTTCAATTTTCTTTCCCTCCTCTTTTTGACTCTTGAAAAGGAAAGAAGGAAAAATCATCTTTGGTGCCCATTTCTCCAATCCCTACTTTTTAGGGATCAAAATTAATTATTTTAAAACTCCAAGTATTCAATTCCCAATGCCTCATATTTCCATTTAAATGTTTTGAAAATAAATGTTACTTTTAAAAAAAAAATTGTTTTTCTTTCTTTTTTGCCCACTAGCCAACTTCAATGTGCAAAAGAGAATTTTTTGGACTATTTTAATTATTCAAAAGTATATCATTTTTCCTCTCATCAGGAAATTATAGACAAAATTAATTTATTCAAAAATACAAAAATGATCAACCAAAATTAACCTCTTTTATTGTTTGATGCATGATTTCCAATTACCATAGATGCTCTTGCATCATACAATGTGACAGCTTAATAGCTAGTAAATATACTCATATAATAGAATCAATTTATGAAATCCTTGTATATCCAATGTCATAATAGGTATGCACTTGATATTGTAGTAATTTTGCACTCATAAAATACTAATATGATCGACAAATGTACTTATGAAAATACCAATAATGCTTTATCAATGATTATTTAGCAACATAGATGAATTCACCTATCACAACATAATACAAATAGCAAATCAGAAGTATATATAATAAATTAATTAGTTATTGATTCATCAGTCATATGGACATGATTTGGAGCCTTGTAAACATGTAACATAAGTTCAATGCTAAAGGTGACTAGAGATATGGTGCACGGTAAGGACATCCATCAAGTTTAAAGAATAAAAGCATTTTTTTAGATGTTGAAGTTGCAACTTTGGTAGACATGAGTCCAAAATGTGTAAGCACAAAAAAATAACGTTGCCAAAATGTCTCAAGGAAATGTGCTCTCATGGAATGCAATAATTCCAAGATATGCACAAAATGGATTTGTTGAAGAGGCTCAAAAAAACATTCAAGCAAATGCAATCGACAGGTGTAGTTACAGACTCAACAACCTTTAACAACATCCTCATAGTCTGCGCAAGAATGGTAGCTTTGGAACAAGGTATGGAAATCCATCACTGCATGTTGGACACAAATATTTGAAAGCTTTGGTAGTCCTATATGCAAAAATGTAGTAGTATTGACCAGGTAGTGAACAGTCAAATAAATTTTCTCATTTTCTAATAATTCAGTTGGTAGTATGGAAAGTAAGGAACGCCTAATGAAGTAGGTAACTCATTCTAGCTTAGGAAATCGATACTAAGAATAGATGTTTTTCCTCCAAACCAGCTAAATGGAAAGTTTCTTAAAATAAACATGCAGGAAAAATGCACATGGCCTCATCTAGTTACTAACACCATAAAACTTCCTCAGTCGGAATGGCGCTGACAAATTCTCAAAAAAAGGTAGTCACAAGCTTGAAAAAAAACATGTGCATTTCACTTTTCATTGATGTTTTTGGTAGACCCATCCCTTGTACGAAGAGATAAATCATAGAAGGCAATAAGTCATAGACATATGTATATCTAAAAACATACAGTTTGTAATGTTGATTTGCATGGATATAGGTCTAAGATCATTTTTTGATGTAATGCGTGCTTGAGAGTAATTTTTTTCCCAAACCAAAAACATGTGTGTAGTACAGAATAGTAGACCAAGCATATCAAGAAAAACATACTACACACTTTGATGAAGAAGAAAGACCACACAATGAACTCCATTCACAACATTGAGAAGGGGAAACTTTTGAGTTTTCCAGCCTACAAATAAAACCAAATCAGCAAAAAGACCATAGAACACACATATTCTAGTCAACAAGGATGGTAGATCCTAATCACCTCATCAACCATATTTTCTTCATCAAACTTTCCTCCAGTGGTGATTGGCAGGGTTGGCTCCTGAAGATTCATTTTGAGTTACTGGTACCTAATCCCCGCCCATGCCTTCTTTTTCCTTGAAGTTTACAACACACCTTGGAACCACCAATAGCTAGAACACTGTTAACTTCCTTTTCCATGCCTCCATTTCTGCGTATTTCAATCGTGATCCCACAACCTGAGAGACCTGTAACTTGGAGACAAAATTAAATGGAGCATTGATTCCCTCTATCCAAGCATGCTTGACCCTCCAAAAAAGGAAAAATGAAAGAAATGATTATTGATAGAAGATTTTTGTTTCCAGTGTGGGAAAAATTCCTTGCCTTCTTTACTACCATTTTCACCAACTCCTCCCCCTTTCATTAATTCCCCCCTTCTACATTAATGCCTCTTTCTCCTTGCTTGCAAGAAAAGTAACCCATCATAATATTTACATAATAAAAGCAACTTGGCATGCCTGCCATAAATTCCCCTGTTCCAAAAGCATTTATTTCCCATTTATGTTTCTTCACCATCAATCAAAAAAGTATTGAAAAATTAGCATGGTGGCAAAGAATTTAACTGATGGGGGTAGAGAGCTCCATAAAGACACACTTATCCTTGTGACTCATTGATGGAGATCGGAGACAATATAACCAGACAAGCAATGCCTACTTTCTTTTCCATTAATGTGCTAGATTTTATCTATTTATTGAATTTGGGGATGTGAGCTTAAAATCTTGCATAGTGAATGAAAAGTTAAGAAAAAAAATCTTGGAATTCAAGATAGATGGACTTATTTCTTAATCGTAGCACATGATCATATTAAGCAAACAAACTGCTATAAAACTATTTTTTTCTTGACCAATCTAAATATCACTGTTGACACGATAATGAGTAGATGTCCAAGGGAAATTACCTATAACAAAAATGAGCAATATTAATATATAAATTATGCATATAATATGCACACTAATTATGATTACACTAAACTAAATGATATCCCATAAGGAACTTGGCGGGATTTTCAAATAGTCTCTTGAATTACAATATATAATGAAATATCTTGCATAAAAGAAATATATAATAGTAGATATGTTACATATGTTTGATTTTAATATTTTTCCATAGTATCAACAAGCTTTAGTAATAAGTGGCAAGTTATATGGTTATAATAAACATAAAATCATTGTAATGCGATATAGCCTATGTAGCTTACAAACATAGTTGAAGATATCCACAATAACTTATCATAACCACAATCAATTGCATGAATAATATAGAATAAAAAAAATTCACTTGATATCTTAATCTCATTAAGTTAAGAAGTACTATAGGAATCTAAGATGTGTCTTACCTTTTTATGGAGAGTTAAACAGTGACAAATAGTGACTCAATTTACAAGAACCTCTAATTCTAGAGGAATCAACACAAGTACATAGAGAGTTATTTACAAAAAAGAACAATTTAATGTTTTCAAGAATTGTTTACTATGATAACATACTAAATGATTAGATAGGGTTAAATAGTGCATCCAGGAAGTAACAATAACCACATGATACCCACTAGAACTGATAAATGACAACACATAGTCACTTTATATTTCACTTTTAATTTATCTAACCATTGGTTAATGAAATGTGTATAAGAACATAGAGTAGAATGAATCACACATAAGGCGGGGCCTTACACATTACACTTTCTAAAAATCCAATCTTCCATGGAAGAAGCAAACACATAGACATCAAATTTCACTTCATGAGAGAATTGGTTAAGATTAACGAAATCAAACTTTCTTATTGTAGGTCCAAAGATTAGGTTGCTGACATTTTGACAAAGCCGTTGAAGGAAGAAGCTTTCAATGGATTGAATAATCTTTTAGGGATGAGAAACTCTCCCACAAATAAGATTTTATGGAGGATGTTAAAATAAATTAAAATTTGTTTTGTGAGAACCATTGGTAACTATTTGTTGGTTACCTTTTTTGCAACTTCTAGGTAACTATTGTTTGGGATAGTTTTCTTCGTTTCTTTTATTTTTCACTTTTTTGACATAATATATATGATGACATTTGCTGCATTTTTAGTTTGAATAAAAAATAGTTTCATTCTCTACCTCTCTATGGTAGCAGTTATTTTTATTGTTGAAGAAAGGAATGCAAATCCCATCATATGAAGTCGTTAGGAGAATCGCCCATGTCAATTTTCACATCTATAGATTGTTGTTCTTTCATGCATTTCCCATAGAAAAGCCAGGTAAAGGATGAAATATAGACTATGTTGTTTTGAAATTGCGTAGCAAGGAAGAGATTAGCTAGTGTTGTAGTAATTGCCAGCCAAGCAAAGGAAGTGTTGTTGAAATAAGACAATGGATCACAAATGGAAGAGTGTCCCATATTTAGAACACCTCAGTTTGAGGCACCAACTTTATTTTTTTGAAATTTAGGATGAAAACCTATTTATCTTCCTTAGGTTTTGATGTGTGGGCAGCCATTGAGAAAGGTTGTTCAGTATCTTCAACATCTCATTCTACTATTGATGAAAAGAAGGATCTTGAATACAATGCTAGGGCTATAGATGTTATCTTTAATAGTTTTCCAAATAAGATTGTTGCTAACGTTATGTATTGCAAGTATGCAAAGGAGGTTTGGGACAAACTGATTGAAATGTATCAAAGTAATGAGTTGCAGGAAGAGACATCCTTGAAGTTTGATACAAGTTGTGTTACATCTGAAAGTGAATATGTTTTTGTTGACAAAGAAGAAGATTGTTCTGTGAGAAGTTGTAAAGAAGAGGTTGAACTTGAGGGTGAATTAAGATGTGAACACACTATAAAATATGATGTGATTGTCAAACTAAAATTAGAGATAGAAGAAAACAAGAGGATAGCTGATGTGACAAGGTTTGAATTGGAAGTCAAAACAATTGAATGTCAAAATCTTGAAGAAGAAATAGTTTCTCTAAGGAAGGATCTTGAGAATGTTAGGAAATAATTAGAAAAGAATCAGAAATTTGATGAGAGCACCAACAAATTGAACAAGATGTTAAGTAAGAAGAAATATCACAAGGACATTACTAGTTTGGGCTATGAAGAAGCAAAAATTTTAGGGGTTAGAATAACTCTAAGAAAGAAGATAGATCTAAGCTATCACGCTGATGTCCCTAAAATTGAAGAAAAGAAGAAATCAGAAGTTAAGACTATTGATAGTAGATAGTTCAAGGACACCAACAAAGGAGGAAGAAGTAGAGAAAATAGATTCGCATGATTTTCACCTACCTGGAAAAATAAATCAGTGAGGTACAATATTTCATTTCCTGGTTATTGTTATTTATGCAATGGTTATGGGCATAAAGCGAGTTATTGTAGAAGAAATTCTAAAAGGAGTGAACATGCATTCTCTAGGAATAGGAATGTAATTTGTTATGAATTTCATAACCATGGTCATGTTGTAAAGTACTATAGAACTAGGTTTGTGAAACAAGAGAGAAGAAATGATTTCTTACATAATAAAAATACAAGGGCACAAGCATCTGGTGACAAAAAGAAACTAGAGAAGAAGGTTTGGAGAAGGAAACAATAGAAAGAAATAGAAGAATCTAAGCTTTTTAATAATGCACAAGTGACATCTACTTGTGCTTAAGGGGAAGCATGAAGTTAGGGGGAGCTAATGTCTTTGTTTCATACAAACCCCCTTAGATAAGAACAAAAAGGTAGTATCTTTGCAGTAATTTGGTATTATGATGGTTATCTAGTTTAATTTGTTTCAGTGCCTTGAGTATCTTGCATAGTGATTTGGCCAACATAGGAGTGCTACGGTCATTGTGATATTTTTTTTCTCTTGATCGGTTTTTGTTTGCTACATTAAGTATCTTTCCTTTGTGAAATCTCAAAGGTCACAGTGGAGTTGATCAAATGATCTTAAAAGTGAGACTGCTTTTCAATTTGTATTATACCTATGAAATAACTCTCATTGGTTAATAGTGCAAGTGTCATGTTGGATGTAGTAGTGATCCTATGGACAATGATCTTGGCTTTTTGGTTGATAACAACTGCAATGTTGATGATCTGCTAGATCACAATGTTTTAACAAGGTTTTTGTAGTATCTAGTGTGTTGATGATGGCTTCTTCCTGCAATAGTATATCTCTGAGCTTTGCGAATAATCATAAATAGTATGATAGGAATATGAATTGTGTCTCTTCATGCTTGAACAATGAACTTGGGAGACAATGAACATGGGACTGTAAATTTAAACTTGTAATTTGCTTGATCTTGGTTACACAATGCTGCCTTGAGTGACAGAGGATAATGTGGACTCACAGTTTGCAAAAAAAATCAATATTTATGTCTTGATAAGTGTCCTTTTAATTAATAATTTTTTCATGATGTTAGTGTTTGATTTAAAATAGTTGCAATAGTATGCAAAGTAACATGATGGTCATATTGTTGCATGTATCTATGACAGTGGATAAGATGTTGAGGAAAGTAGTATAGTACCATAAGTGATGGTTAATCATGTTGAGCCATATATTGAGAAATGATCCAAGGTTGCCAAACTCTATGAATAATGTTTGACAGTGTCAGTATTATCATCTTTTCAAATCATCTTGAAGACAATGAGTTTTCATCATTTGGACAGTGTGGAATTGGCATCTTGCAGGTAGCAGGACTTCATGAGAAGTGCATGTTGGTATTTGGAAATGCAGGGTGTTTGAAAATGAAACTTTGATTACTCTATTTTCCTATCATGACTCTTTGCTTCTTTCACATTTGGTTACTTTGGTAATGTTGTAGGTTTTCACCTTGACACTACAGTTTGGTTTCATGATACATGCCAAGTTTATTATTTTTGACAACTTGACAATACAGCTGATACATGTTTTTCTATTGTGGATTATACATATGGTAATATCATGATAAGACAATCTTAACCTCATATCTGCTTATTCCTTGATTCCTTCTTTTCAATAACAGTGCTAAACTTTTTTTGAAACATTTACTTGAATAGTGGAAGCCTTGATGTTTGGAGAAACATTGCTTGTACTAACATGACAGTGGTCAACATGGTGCTCAACTATCAACAACAATACTCATGATTTTAGGGGGGGTTTTCATGCATATTCTACAACCTTGGGTTATAGTTTTAGCATGGTGGCATCTTGGTTCAGTTTTGATACTATGGTAGACTTTTATGTCATTATGTAGTGCTCTTTTTGGTTTTATCCATTCAGATTTGATGCTATTTTGTGTCCATGTGAAAGCAGATTGGTGTGCTTGGGCACATTCTTGGTGGTATTTTGATGTTCACCCATCCCTTTGATCTTTGGCATTTTTGAAAAAAGTGGGAGAAAAGTTGAGATACAAAGATACAAGTTCAGATTTTCATTTCATTATAGTGGTACAGGTTCAGATTTACATTGAAAATCAGTTTTTGCTCCACACTGTATATTGGTTTGTTGCTGAGTTCAATTGGTAATCATATGATGATGACATGGCAATGCTTTAGTGCTTCTACATGTGATATATTTTCAAGTTTGTGACAAGGTTTGACATCAATGCCAAAGGGGGAGTTTGTTGCCCCTTTGACATTGGTTTTGGCATTGATGTTAGGTTGTGTGTTCAACTTGAAACATTTACAGGTGATATACTTTGGTATATATATATACATGTTTGGCATTCATTGAAGCTTTAGTGCTATCTGTTTGGTATTGATATAATGAGATGGAATACATTCAGATATGAGACAGCTTGGTTTGGTTAGCTTTGCATGAGCTTTGGTAAATCCATTGTCAGATATACTATATGTACTTATAGTATTTTGGTGCACATTTATACATCTATGCATTAGTGTTTTGGCACTTGGTGACGAACATCTATGTTGGTTTTGGTATTAAGGTTTCATTCTTTTAGGGACTATGAGATAGCATTATGTCATGGGATTTTCCTTGACATTTACTGCATTTGAAGACTCAAGGAATATTATGTGAAAAGGTAACTTAATCGTGTTTTCATTGATGATAATGTAGTTTAAAAGGAGTTGGACCATACATTGGTCTTTAGTTTTGGTCTTGGGATTACACTTATTAATTTGATATCATTGACCAACATATTGGTCTTATACATTGACTTGGGTTATCACTCAACACATTTGTACCATTATATGGATACAAGGCATGATGGTGTTTATTATATTCATGTGGTGGTTGGTACTCTCTTAGCATATATTTTACTAGACTGACTCAAGGTATTTTAATGAGTATTGCACTCATGTGCATTGTGATGAGTATTATACTTATATGCATATTATTCATGATTTTGGTCATCAACACATTATTTGGTGTTTATAATGTCTGCCAATTCACAATGTTATTGTTTTCAACACTGATAGCATAATGTTTTTTCAAAGGAAAACATGTGGAATTAATCGACACAATGAGTGTGCCCTAAAAGTTATCGTTGTGCCAAAATACTAGTCATTCTACTCTCAAACATTTTAGGGTTTTTGGTGCTTAGTGAAGGATGAAGAACATGATGGTATAGAGGTTGTTCTAAAAAATGGTTTCTAGTGCATAGGCAGTTAAGGGATTTTCAATGGAGAGTTCTTTGGTAACTCAATTTCTTTCTCACTATGGTTATTGGTTCAATTGGAAATGGTTTTTATCTTGATCAAGCTAAAAGGTCAATTGTTTGTGAAAGGCTATGATAAAATGTTTTAAATGTGCATAAGGGTTTGTATATTATTTATTCATGGGTGCATGGTCTTTTGTATTTGAGTTGCCTACTGCTAGAGCATAGGGTTTCTAAGTTATTAACAACCTTTACACATGCCATGTTTTGTGTTTGGTGTGTCGACTTGAAACTTAGGTTTCATTGTGAGTTTGTGTTGGATTAATGTAAACATACAATTTGTGTGTTGTGGTGACCATCCATGTGTAAAAGACAGATTAAAAGGGAAGACTAAAGTTTTGTTAAAGTGTAGACACCACAGTGACTCGACAGGGGTAGGTAGTTATGAGGATAGTTTCAAAGGTTTCTTTTGATGACTGTAATGTATGACAGATGGTAGTATCATGAACACCATTGAATGTTTATTTAAATAGTGATTTATCACTACTTGTGGTTGGGTGCTTTACAAAGATACTTCATATTGAATTTGTAGACAAAATTTTGTAATGTTGTTTTGTAAACAGTATGCAAAACAGTGAGATTTATAATTGATATATTTTGTATTTTAAAGATTCCACGCCAATGAATCTTTAGGATATAGAATGTGTTAGTTTGGAAAGTGGAAATGTTATGCAATGAAACAAAGCAACCCTCTGTAATGCATTTTCTTTATGATTGAAAATTGTATTATAAGGTCATGTCAATGAGACAAAGATTGACCTTTACTAGTGAGGCATTTTGTAGCCAGTGAGGCATTCTGTAGCCAATGAGGCTTTTCCAGTGAGGCATAAATTGTAGCCAATGGGGCATTCTCTAGCCAGTGAGGCTTTGCCAATGGCATAAATTATAGCCAATGAGGCTTTGCTAGTGAGACATTCTGTAGTCAATGAGGCTTTGCCAATGAGGCATTTTGGTAAGCTAGTGAGGCATTTTACCAACTGGTTTTTCATCCGTAAGAGGTTTTCCACTCATGAAAAATATTGTGTTATGAATCTTTTATGGATGACTTTTTGATCTTGTTGTCTTCTATATTTACATTGCAATATTTGAGTTTATATGTTGTTTGAGAATCTGGATTTGGTTATCACATTCCAATCATAATCTTGAAACTAAAAATTCACTATTTTCAAAGAGATTAAGTGGTTTCAAAATATCAATAAATTGAAATTGTTTATTAATACATTGATTCACCCCCCTCTAAGTGTCTTTTGTACTCCAACAAAAATACCATCTGGTTTGATCTCATACCCATCAAACCGATGATCTGAAGGATTTATTGCTAGGGTTATCTTCACTCTCTCATAGTGCTCATCCCCTAGCAGATTCTGAATCACCTTTTGTCTCAAGTTAGATCTTGTTGAGATCATGGCTACTATATGTCTTCATCTACTAAGAGCATCAACCACTCTTTTCTCTTTTCCCTTTATATATTCAATTCCAAAGTCATACTCGCTAAGGAATTCCAACGACCTTCTTTTTCATGCATTAAGGTTTGGTTGGGTAAATATGTATCTCAATCCTAAGTGGTATGTTTTGAGTTCAAATGACTCCCATAAGGTAATTCCTCCATATCTATAAAACATGAATTATTGCAGCCAATTCTAAATCATGTGGCACGTAGTTCACACCGTGTTGCTTGAGCTTTCTTGATTCATATGCTACCACTTGTCCATATTACATTAATACTACTCCTAATCCCTCTACTGAAGCATCTGTGATTACTATGAATCTCCCATTTGGATCAAGGATGGTCAGCACTGGTACCATCATGAGCCTCTCCTTCAGGAGTTGGAATGCCTGCTCACATTTCTCAGTCCATTCAAACTATGTTCCCTTCCTTTGGAGTGAGGTAATAGGAGATGCAATCTGAGAGACCCTTGTGCAAACTTCTTATAGTACCCCACGAGGCCCATGAAGCTACGAACTTTCGACAAATTTTGAAGCACTGACCATTCCACAATCACCTTGATCTTCTCAGGGTCTACAAAGACTCCTTCAACTATAATGATATGGCCTAGGTAGTGCATGACGTAGATCAGGGATGTACAATGATCCAAAACACTCAAACAACCACTCACAAGAACCCTTAGACATTAATCTATTGGCTTTCCTTCTCAAACTACCATTATCCCTTATAGCCTTTCAAAATGACCTTTAAGCCATAACTTGTGAATAAGACATTATTTTCAAAATGTAAGAACATTTTTAGATACCCTTTTGGCTCTTATAATACATATTTGGAAATGAGGTAGGGTTTATTTGTATGAAAGGGCTCAAACTTTAACTATCCTCCTTCTAGTTAGGCCTAATTGGACACTTAGGCATGACAACAATGGGTTTTTGGCTTCAATGGATTCTAGGGTTGTAAAAAAAACTCCAAAACATCTCACCAGGCCCTAATTCACTGCTCCTTTCTCATAGGAAACCCTACAATGTCTTCCACAACAAACCCTCTAAGCCCTAGGACTTTGTTTGCAAACAAGGCTTAAAATACATCAAACTGTCACTCAGTTGCATGTGTAAACCTTCACAACACCCCTTGCAACCCTATAACATGGTAAATCATATAGAAAAATGCCTCTCCACCCATTTTTATGATCTTTCACTGGTGGAGGGTCAAGATATTACATTATTTTGATCACTGCTAACCTTGGCTAGGGTTTTAGGCAGTTTTTAGGAAAATGGCTATTACTCTCGACATACCAAATGAAAATTGATGCCAAAAAATGAAAATAAAGCTAATTCACATTACAACAACCTCCAATTTGTTTCAAGTCAAAATAGAGGCTTTACACTTCGTACCAATCACCAGATCATCCTGCAACGTTAGAAAATGCACAAAAATTGTTGGTTTTCATTCAAAATAACTTCCAAATCAATGTCTCCAACCACCATTCGAGGTTTTTTGGTGTTTAAATATAGTTCCCCACCCCCAAACCAACTTCCTTTAACCCCATTTTGATTTAGTTAACTTAACAAAACACAAAATTGACACTTTTTTCCAAGTTGCTTGATAACTTTTGAGCAACTTTGACAACATTGGCATTTTTGCATAACCTTGCACCTAGACACCCAATAATGACTCAAAATAACTCAAAATGGTCTAAGAAGACCTTATTACATGAAATCAACCCTTACAAGACCAAAAACCAAAAATTCATTACATAAACCCAAACCAAAACAAAATTCCAATTGTTGACTTCTTGAGGCACAATGAACCTGTGGGTGCCCCTACACCATAGTCCCAAGGAAAAGAAAAATATTCAAGTCCACTTGAATGGAAAGCTTTAATATTTTCCAACTTAGACTCCTTTAACTGATTAATCTGACATGTGCTATGCTACTCCAACTTTTTCATGTTGCTCTATACCTGTGCTTCAGTGAAACAAATCAAGAATTGTCTCATCTTAACTGTAGCTCTCCTTAGTGCCTTAAAAAATAATTTAATCCTATCAAAAGTTGTAATATTTGCAAGATCCATATAATAATGTGAGAAGCAAAGAAAAAAAGGATTCAACTTCTTGTGTAGCATTATCCTCTACAATTTCTTTTTTGCTTTGCTTCTCACATTATTATATGGATCTTGCAAATATTACAACTTTTGATGGAGGAGTCATAGGTTACACATTCACAATATCACAAATTAGCTTGTTAACTATTACCCTCTCTATTGTGCTTGTAGAATGATTGATTTGTTTCTTCTTCATATAATCCTCAGACAAATAACATGATGAGAAAACATACTAGAATGGGTACAAAGAACAGTGACCTTGTATATACTCTTGACCATCCCAATTGACTAGGTTTATTGTTGCCTTCTCCATAGACTTTGTAAACTGATCAACCTACTCCCTCTTGACATTATTACTATCATACATTCCCATATTGGTAAATAAGTCAATAGACTCATATTTATTTCCCTCTAACATCCTTAAATAATAACTGGTCCTCCTCATTGGAGGTAATGAATTAGTAGGTTCGTCAACAACAATGTCTATACTACCCTTCAACATGTCATGTATGTCCCAAGGCAACTCATCAATGTGTACTGTTGTTACGACTATCCTAGGTATAATTATTGTGTCAAAATATACTTTTTCCTCCTTCATTGGCTTTAGAAATTCTTTATGACTCACTAGCATCACACTTGACCCTACTTTTGGATATTGGTCTTCCTCTTTCAAAGGTGTAAGAGTAAATTAAAGAGACTCTATCTTTCTCAATGTCATAAGTATTCTTCCTACCATCATACTGAGCATTTCTATCATACTGACAAGGCTTACCAAGAAGCATATGGAAAACATCCATTGGAATTATGTCACACAAGACCTTATCCTTATATCCCCCTATGTGAAATTCTACCCAACTTTGTTCATTCACTAGTACTTGTTGCCCTTTGTTTAACCAAGACACCTTGTAGGGAGTGGCATGAGGTAACCTTTGTAATTCCAACTTCTCTACCATTTCAAGAGAAATCAAATTGTCAGTACTACCAGAATCAATAACAACCTTGCAACACTTACCTTGGATTTTACATGTAGTCCTAAAGAGTGACTTTCTTTGTGGTGATTCCTTCTCCATTGGTCCTTTGATTAGAGTTCTTCTCATCAAAAAAAACTCTCCAACCTCTGGTTCTTCAACATGTGGTGAGGAATGTACACTCTCAACATCATCTCCACCTAGTGCAATCTGATTTCTTCTGTCACTTCCAAAAGAAGTAGATGGCTGATCCTCAATACATTGCCATGCTTGGTGGCTTACAAATTTGTTGCACTTATAGCACTTCCTAGTAAATCCACTTGAACCTCCTCTACCACCAAATCTTCCCCTAACATTTGATCAACCTCCTCTAAAATTGCCCCTTGAATCAAAAGGTTGTTCTTGAACTCTACTTGTCTCTCCTTGACTCTCATATGATTATCCTAAATCAACAAACATGCCTCTTCCTCTAAAAATCCTTCCTCTACCCCTAATTTTCTTTTCTTTCCTTCTCCTCAACTTATATTCAACCCTTATAGCAAATTGATAACACTCTTCCACCATTCTTGGGTTTGTGAGACTTAGTTCATCCTATAGGTCGTATCTCAACCCATTGATATATCTTGCCACTTTTTCCACATCATCTTCTACATGGCCTACCCTTATACTCAATTTATAGAACTCCTTTGTATAGGCCTTCACATCCATATCTTTCTACTTAAGGTTTTAAAGCTTTCTGAATAACTAAATGGCATAGTTACCAGGTAGGAATTTTCCCTTGAGTTTGGAAACCATCCTATCCCAAGAGGTGATTTTCGATTTTCCCTTCTTTCTCCTCTCATCTTGTACATAGTCCCACCAAAGTAAGGCATGGCCCTTCAATTTTGTCTTGGCCAACTTCATTATTTGTTCTTCTGGTACATCTTCATATTTAAAGTAGTTGTCTAGTGCTCCTATCCAATCTAGAAGTTTTTTACTGTCCAATTTTCCTCCACACACTGAAAAATCTATCTTTATCTTGGGACCTTCTCCCTTGATAGCCTTCAATAGCCTTTCCATTCTCAAGTCATCAGGATCCAACTCTTCTTTAAACCCTTCTTGAGAGTTTTCCTCCCCTTTTTCTTCTCCTTCTTGGTCACTCAAGTCTCTTGTGACCACTCCTCTTTTATGACTTGTTTCAACTGTAACTAGCCTAGATTCAAGGGATTTTTTCAACTCCCTCATTTGTCTCATCTCTCTTTCATGTTTCTCCTTCAATTCATTCACCTCTTTGGCGACTAGATTCCCTTTTGAAGGTATTTTTGCTTCTCTTCACTTCAATTTTTCTCTCTTCAGAACAACCTATGCTCTGATATTAATTTGATGTGGAGAAGGGGTGTACAATGATCCAACACACTCAAACAACCACTCATAAGAACCCTTAGACATTAATCTATTGGCTTTCCTTCTCAAACTACCATTGTTCCTTGTAGCCTTTCAAAATAACCTTTTTACCCATAACTTGTGGGTAAGACATGATTTTCAAAATGTAAGAAAAATTTTAGATACACTTTTGGCTCTTATAACACATATATAAAAATGAGGTAGGGTTTCTTTGTATGGAGGGTATGTGTAGGATCATGATGGGCTAAAAAGTGGTGATATGGTGGGTATTTGTAGGGTATGTGGCTGGCAACTTTTTTTTTACCAAAAATTAATGAAACGAAAAGGGTTTTTAAAGGACATTCTCAGCGTTCCACCAATATTATAAATTATGCTTTACTTTGAATTTAATAAATAATTATTATTCATTTTCTATTTGAATTACGACTAAAGTCCAGATTGATAGGCTAATTGAAAAACATCTATAGCTTTCAAATGGTATCACATTTTTTTGAATCTAAAATATGTGTCACATTCTATGCTTCGTATACTAGAGGATTAAAAAAAAAATGAATTTCGTGAAGTTTTGACAAAGTTAAGGTGGTTAGACATACGAGTTTTTATATTTTTTTAAAGTTGTAATAAAAAAATCGTAATTAATTATTTACTTGGAAAAAAATTACAAAAAAATATGCATCACATCAAGACATGAGTCCTCTACTTATATCTAAAATCTTATAAAAAAATATTATCATTTTATTGTGGTTAGGGTGGTCGATAGACACCTTCTTATTTTTTCCTGAAATTTAAGTACTCTGCATTGAAATTTCAAATTTTCACCAAAAAGATTTTGTTTTAAAAAATAAACCTAGTAGTTTAGAAACTACATTCAATTTGCTACAAATTCTATTCTTACATATTTTTGAAATAATATAGATAACTTATTCAAATTTTTACGTCAAGTTGCCTAACTCTATTTTTTTTGAATTTTTTGCCACTTAAGGGCCTTTTTTTCCATGATGATCCTGCACATACCCTAAATTTAACTGTCCTCCTTCTAATTATGCCTAATTAGACACTTAGACATGACAATAATGGATTTTTGTTTCAAAAGGATTATAGGGATGTACACACAACTCCAATACATCTCACCAGGCCCCAATTCACCACTCCTTTCTCATAAGTAACCTATAATGTCTTCCACAACAAACCCTCTAAGCCTTAGGACTTTGTTTGTAAACAAGGCTTAAAAGACATCAAACTGTCACTCAATTACACATGCAAACCTTCAAAACACCCATTGCAACCCTAGAACATGGTAAATCATATGGGAACAAACCTCTCCACCCATTATTTATGATTTTTTCACCGGTGGAGGGTCGAGATATTACATTATTTTGATCACTGCTCACCCTAGCTAGGGTTTCAGGCAGTTTTTAGGAAAATGGCTATAACTCTCGGAATACCAAATGAAAATTGATGCCAAAAAAAGGAAAATAAAGCTAATTCATATTAAAAAAACCTCCAATTTTTTGTAGGTCAAAATGGAGGTCTTATAGTTTGTACCAATCACCAGATCAACCTACAATGTTAGAAAATGCACAAAACATGTTGGTTTTCATTCAAAAAAAATCCAAATCAATGTCTCCAATCCCCATTCGAGGTTTTTTGGTGTTTACATATAGTTTCCCCCAAACCAACTACCTTCAACCCAATTTTGAATTAGTTTACTTAACAAAACACAAAAATGACACTTTTTGCCAAGTTGCTTGACAACTTTTGAGCAACTTTGACAACATTGGCATTTTTGCATAACCTTGCACCTAGAAACACAAAAGTGACTCAAAATGACTCAAAATGGCCTAAGAAGACCTTATTACATGAAATCAATCCTTACAAGACCAAAAACCAGAAATTCATTACATAAACCCAAACCAAAATGAATTCCAATTGTTTATTCCTAGAGGCACAATGAATTTGTGGGTGCCCCTACACCAGTGCACCCTGCCTTAATAGAATGAAAACTTGGAAAAATTCCCAAAGAGTTTTATTTCTCTCAATCACTGAAAAAATATCCTCAAATTTGTATCATGCTCTTCGATAGTCTTTGAGTAGACTAGAATGTCATCAATGAAGATCAGAACAAAGTCATCCAAGCAGTCTTTGAACACACTATTCATGAGTTTCATAAAGGTTTTTGGTGCATTAGTCAAACAAGAAAGTACCACTGTGAACTCGTAATGTCCACATTGAATTCTAAATGAAGTATTCAGAGTATCTTCTTCCTTAATTCTCAATTGGTGGTACCCTGACCTGAGATCAATCTTGGAGAACACCATTGCTCCTTTCATTTGGTCAAATAGCTCATCAATCCTTGGGAGAGGATATCGGTTCTTGATGGTCACCTTGTTCAACATCCAATAATCTATATACAGATGCAAAGTTCCATCCATATTTTTCACAAAGATAACCAATGCTCCCCAAGGAGACACATTGGGTCGTATAAGCCCTTTGTCCAACAATTCCATTAACTGGGCCTTTAACTCATAAAGTTCTATGGTGTTCATTTCATAGTGTGCCTTGGATTGAGGCTCTACTCCTGGAACAAGGCCAATAGAAAATTTGAATTACTGCTTCGGAGGAAACACCATAATTTCATCAAGGAATACATATTGGAACTCCTTGAGAATGGGATAGTCATCTAAATACGGTTCCTTGTTGTTAGGATTATTGACATGCAATACATAAATTGCACATCCCTTTCGATGAGCCTTCTTGAGTTGCATTGCATAAATTCGTCTAAGCTCTAAAGGTCTCTACATTCTACAAACCTTGACTGGGTTTCCATATTCATCTAGATAGTTGACCACCTTATCCTCATAGTTCACTATATCCTTACGCTCAGTTAACCAATTTATTCCCAAAATTACATCATATGAGTCTAAAGGTGCCACATACAAGTTGACTTGAGTTTGAAAGGTTGGAAGCTCTAACTCACTGCAAAAGAGACAGGTATCTACCCTCCACTCTGCTCAATTACCATACTAGATTGTCCATGAATTTTCCATGTATGCAGGTCTAATGGGTATCTTGGATATTATTCTAGGATATATAAAACATTTAGTAGCTCCAGTATCAATTAAGATAGAGATAGATTGGACATAAAGCTTACCCATCAGCTGAATTGGCGAAGCTTGATACTTTGCATGTCTGTTATCCACTACAGCGTGGATCTGGTGATTCGGGGTCTATTGGTAGCTTCCTTCATTCTGTGACTTTGACTGCTGAGGACAATTTGAGGCATAATGATTGCCTCCACAAGTATAACATCCATCTTGAGACCATTTATGACCTCCTAGATTGTCCTCTCTAAATCCCTTCTGCTTATGGTCGTCTTTACCCTTGCCTTTGTTTTCCTTCTTGTTCTTTCCACCATTACAATCTTCACCCTTCTCCCGTGACTCACTTCCCCTCTTAAGACTATGAATCTAATGGCTCTTTTCTCCTTTATGAAGTTTCTTTTCCCATACTGCAACTTAGAATTGGAGTCATTGTGGAGATTAGATAGTTGTTGTAGTTTCTATTCCTGTTTGGTGGTTTTTAGGAAGACTTCATTCATGGTTTGAGGTTCATGTATATCCACTTCAGCTCCTATGTGGGTTCTCAGTCCCATTATGAATTTTTGAATATGGAAATGTTTATCTCCCTAATACTGTGACACATACTTCAATAGGTTGGTGAACTTTTCCCAATACTGAATTACAGTCATATTTCCCTAGGTTAAGTTCCAAAATTCCATCACTTTCTTGTCAAAGAAAATTTGTGGTAACCATCTCTTCCTGATAGCTTGAAGGAATAGTTCCCAAGTGATCTTAGCAAGTTGAATATTTCATTCCAACTTCTCATTATCCCACCAAGTCATTGCTTCACCCAAGATCTAATACATAGCCCATGTCACCTTAGTTTGTTCAAAAAGGTTATGGAGCCCAAAGTATTTTTCCATCTCTATAATCCAAGCCTTAGCTCCTACTCCGATAGCCTTACCATTGAAGTTGGGCAGTGCTAGTCTTTTGAGAGCTTTCCCAAGCTCTTCCTTAATTCATCCTCATGGACCTGCCCCTAGACCACCATCTCCTTGATTCACTTCTGCATTCCTACGGTCTTGGTCCTCATGTGCAACTTAGACTTCTTGCTCTATATGATCCATTTGAGACTCTCACCAGTTCAGAAGCTCTAGAATTTTCTCCAACCTCTTTTTAGGTCCATTATCAGAACCACTACCACCCATCTCTTTCCTAGTGGTCACCATGTTGTCCCACACTTATCTTGCAACACATTCACATTTATTGCATCTCATCACAAGGTTCTACAAATAAACGTTCTTATTCGACATCACATAATTATGTATATGCATACATCCCTCATTCTAAAAGACACACATTCATGCATAATACACATTTTGGAGTCCTTCATTTGAACACACCAAAAAATATTATCTGATTTTATTTATATTAAAGGTGAATCAATAGACCCTTATTTACAATAGGCTTCTTGTTACATCATTATGATTTCTCGGCATCATAAAGAGGACATTCCTTTAGGTCCTCATTTGAATTTACATCAAACTTTACTGAAGAGGATGGTTGAGCACGCAGGCTCTCCTTTTCCTCTTTACTCAACAAGGGTGCATTAGGTCCACACCCTAGAGGCCAGTCCCAAATTGTGAAAAGATTTTTGATCTTAGGTGTTCAGTTCTCGTCAATCTTCAAGCCTCTCTCTAGCTTGAGTCATGTAAGAGCCTAAGCTAGAGTTTCGTCATCGAGATTTCTGATTGAACCTCCATATTGGAATTTTATTCCTTTACATCATTCTTATGTGAGGTTCTAATAGTTTTCCCTTTCCTTCATTTTTCCTTTGACCTTCCCATTCTTGCATTCAATCCAGGTTTAGTCATTCTTAGGACAACTAAATTTTTGGTCAAGGGTCAACTGTCCCTAGTCCAACTATGGTAGACTCAAAAGGCCTAGAGTTGAACCCTAAGCTCTAATACCAAATGTAATAACCCATCCCAAATTATTATTTAATTAACATTATTATAAATGACACATGAATATATTTCAAATTAAAAAGACATAACTAGTGGCTAAAGTCAATCATAGCTCTACACATGCCCATTTAAAATGAGTCGTTGATTCATATATTCACTTCAAAAGTCAAATTACAATATTAGGTTTGAATTGGCTCCTAAAGCCACAAAGTCATTACATTGTACACTTTACATCAAATACATGAATGTAGTACATCAAGTTACATCTTAGACTAAAATATTCTCGTGAACAACTAAGGTTCTTTTTTGATGCTCACCTCCATTGGTGGATGAGAACGTGGTTGAAGCACTTTACTGCCCAACCACAAAGCTTATGCTTCTCCAAAATTCTTCCAACTTGAAGAATGCCCAACCCTACATAGAAAGTTTAGTAAGAGAACAATCTCCAAGGTGGAATTTGGTGTGTGCCCATACATCAACATGCAATTTATATCTACAAGTTAGAAAAGAAAATGCAAGATCTATGCTAGGAATGACAGAGAGTGATATCACAGAGTTCATACATAAAAAATGAACTATATTGCTTGGCCAAGCATATCGAATGTGTTGCAACAACAACAAAAAATAGGTGCTAGTAAAGAACACCTATACTCTATGAACTCCATTTTGACACCCATCCCAGAAGGTAACTTTCTATAATACAACATCTCATAACAACTATCTACCCTCTAGCGACATCTACCTTGAGGTGCTCTAGTCTACTTAGGTATCACTATTTCGTTCAGTTGTATTAGAATATTCTTCTCACATATGTCATCCAAAAAGAAGAATCAAATTAATATTCACTCTCTAAACATAAATCAAATTTATGATTCAAATAGAGTAATTCAACAATCAGTCATATCATTCCCATGAATCACATATACTTTTCATCATAAGCATTTTCCATTTTAAAATGAACTAAGAACAAAAGAAGGTGTTGATGTGTTTTTAATGCACTTCTCAACATAGGTAATGCATAGGTGCATCACCTCTCTTGAAAGACAATATTCCACAAACAAGTTACAAAAAACTACCCCAAGGTCTCTCAAGTGTCAGGTCATGATTTGCTTGGAATATCTCAGTTGGCTCATGTGTTTGCTGGTAATCACAGGGAAGAATTACATATGAGTTACAAAGCGTGGGAAGTTGGGTCAGAAAATGCAGTTTCAAAGTGTTGGAAGTGAATGAACAGTGGTTGTCCACTCAAAACAACAAGTCCAAACTCGTCGATTTCATCTGATTTAGCATTGTTTCGATACTTTGGATCCTAAACTAACAAGGAGTTAAAAGAAATAACAAAATGAGAAGGGTAAGAGAAGTTTTTCTAAATCTAAGCTACAAATGAACAAAAACAATGGTGGCTGCTATAGTAGACAAGCTTCCTCAACTGAGTTTTTCTTGGCCAAGAGAACCTACAACTACACAAAACTAGTGCAATCTTCTAAGGTCTACTAATTTTTAGATTGCACACACACATCATGAACATGCAATTGAACTAGGTTGCAACAATGATATAAAGAAGCCTAGGCTAACTTTACACAACAACTTGTCATCAACAAGTGCTAAAATTATGGGCTGAAAGCTCATCAAATACTATAACAACAACATCATTATAATAGCCATTCAATAAACTAACACCTAAAACTAACATGGAAGTAGAAGCATGCATGCAAGATGAGCAAACTCAAAGAGAACATCCATAAAATCATGCAATGTTGTCTTATATTGCTGCAAATTTTTTTTACACTAGCTCTCCAACCATTTACAAACGAGGGGCAAGCCCTTATTTATAGTTTTCCAAAGCCCAAATGAATGGCTAAGATTAATTTGCATTGTGTGGCTTAGATTCAATACAAGTTAGAGTTTCACCTACCCCTTATTATTCAACAATTTAAAATACAACTTTTGTCTTTTCCCTATTTTGTCTTTAGTGCCATGTCACTATAGCAATTTTGTCTTCTAGTTGATTGCCCTTTTACTGTAGCTGAAACTGCCAATGGTTGTCTCTATGTTGATGTGTTTGTAGCATTATTGCAGCCAATTAAGTGCATTCTTGTTTGCAAATTTTTGTCAATGTGAAACAAATAAGATGCTCCTTAAAGATCATCATCTTCTGGTGAAAAGTAGGACAACTCCTACTTTCTTCAAGGCCAACCCCTTGCAGTTTTGTCATTGACTTCCTTGGCACATGCCTCCTTCTAATGTCAGCCCTATTGATGGGTGCTAGGGGGAGAGGCGAGCATAAAATGAATGGTGAAAGGATCAATGTGCTTTTTCCTTGTTCAACTTTCTCAATGGGCCTCCCCAACAAACTTGTGGTAGGTTCCATAAATCCTGCATACATGGAGTGTCATAAGTGCATTCACATATAAATTCAGGTGAATATTAATCACATCCTACAAATCAAGCATTAGATTCATTAATACATTACCAAAATATCATAAAATTCATGTATGCAGCTCATTTGGGCCATAAGCATAAATGTGGATTCGAGGGGTGCAAGCTTCCCATAGGCCGGAAGGACAACGAACAACGGATGACATGTGGATGACGGACGACGGACAACAACAAACAATGAACAGACAAAAAATGAAGGCGGTAGACAACAGACGATGGACGATGAACAACGGATGACAGATGGCAGGTGGACGACAGATGAAGTATGAACGACAGATGATAGGCAGATGTCGAACACAGCGACAGATGACGAACGACAGACGATGGACGACAAACGGACGATGGACAATGACGGAAAATGATGGATGACAGACGATGGACGGTAGACAGTGGACGACGGGAAGATGACGACCTGCAAGGAAAGTTCTAACGAACAACAATAGAGGGACAACAACCCACAAGGAAAGTTCCCATGGACGGCAACGGAGGGATGACAACCTACATGGAAGTTCCTACAAACAACAATGGAGGGACGACGACCCATAAGGAAATTTCCCACGGACAACATTAGAGGGACAACAACTCACAAGGAAAGTTCTCACAAATGACAACGGAGCCCAGACAGCGGCCCACAAGGAAAGTTCCCACAGACGGCAGCAAAGGGATGATGGCTTGCAAGGAAAGTTCCCACGGATGCCAACGGAGGGACGATGACCCGCAAGGAAAGTTCCCACAGATGGCAATGGAGGGACGAACAAGGAAACTTCCCATAGATGGCAATAGAAGGATGGCGACCTACAAGGAAAGTTCTGCAACTTCACAAAACTTAGCAAATTTGATATTTTTCAATTTTAGCGCGTGGGAAAAGGGGTAGGAAGAGTGCCAAGACTTATTTTCTTAACATTTGACTCATTTTGAAAAATGTAGAAATTTGGAATGCGGGAGCCAAATGGTCTGCCACCCTTTTGAAAATAGAAATGAGCACACAGTGACCCACAAAGAAAGTTCCAAAATGACAACAGAGCGATGACATCGCACAAAGAAAGTTTTGAAATGGCAATGAAGGGACGACAACCAGCAACGAAATTTTTGCAACTTCTTGAAACTCAACGAAACCTTGGAAGTTCAATTAGGCATCATAAAAACATCCCAAATCCATAAGAAACTTGTCCCTAAAGTCAAAAAATGAAGGAAAAAGCAAAGTAAGTGAGCAGGGACGAAGTCAACAGGAGCAAGGAAAAAAAATAGGAAAAGGGAGGGGGGGACTTTGTTTCTCTCTCAGATTCTAATGCCTCAGGTAAAATGAAGGGTAGGGAGCAACGTTTATAGGAAAATTTCCATAATGGCATGCATTGATTTCTTTGTATGGTGGACCCAGGTTAGGTGAGATGTGGAATCTCATGCTCGTTTGGATGCTTGGTCAAGGCTCAGACAAAGAAACTAAGTGTGGAGCCCTCCATGCGGGTGGAAGTCAAGGATCGACCGCTACTTGGTAGTGAAATGAAAGTGGAAACTCGTACAAGGCGACCTACAGGTGTGGGTTCGTGAGGCCTAAGGGACGCAGGGCAATGGACGAAGGGAAACCTGTAGGGGCATTTCTATGAAAGCAAAAGACAGTGAAATTTAGGTAGGCGAATCTGGTCAAGGGGAAAATTGATCATTTTATGGTATGTGACCAACTTAGGCTCTAGGAAAGGGGCACGCAAAGCAAGACAGGAGTGAAAATAACCTGTCAGGAGTGAAAAGAGGGGGTCCCTGCCTTCAGTGGAGCGTGTGTGCAAAATATGCACAACAAATGGTGACTCAGCTGGGGAAATGCTCCATAGCATTTTGATGACAAACTGGAATCACGAACCTAGAATCTCTGGTTCTGACCTTCACGCTAGGGAAAGCAAACTAAACACTTGACCAAAGGATCAAAACCACTAGTTAATCCAATCTTCAGTATACTGAAAATCCAAGTGTGTGCAATGGCATTAATTCCCATCCTTCAATTGCTACATGAACCTTGGCTCTGTCAAGTTAAGCTACATAGTTCATTCCAACTCCAAAAGCATTTGAGACATTGCCTCGCTACCACTTGGTAGTGAAACAGAAGAAAAAACTCACATAAGGCAACCCACAGGTGTGGGTCCGTGAGACTTGAGGGATGCAGGGCAACAGACGAAGGGAAACCCGCAGGGGCATTTTTGTGAAAGCAAAAGACTTAGTGAAATTTAGGCAAGCAAATCTGGTCAAGGGGAAATTAATCATTTTATGGCATGTGACCAACTTAGGCTCTAGGATAGGGGCACGCAAAGCAAGACAGGAGCGAAAAGAGGGGCTCTTGCCTTCGGTGGAGCATGTGTGAAAAATATGTACAACAAATGGTGTCTCAGCTGGGGAAATGCACCATAGCATTTTGATGACAAACTGGAATCACGAACCTAGAATATTTGCTTCTGACCTTCATGCTAGGGCAAACAAACTGAACACTCGACCAAAGGATCAAAACCACTAGTTAATCCAATCTTCAGTATACTGAAAATCCAAGTGTGTGCAATTACATTAATTCCCATCCTTCAATTGTTGTAGGAACCTTGGCTCTATCAAGTTAAGCTACATAGTTCATTCCAACTCCAAAAGCATCTAGGACATTGTCTCGCTGCCAGTCAGGCATCCATAGCCTCGATGATGTTGTTGTTATGATTCTCTCAAACATTGCTCTACTATCGGCCAAGCGTCCATAGCCCCAGTAGAGTTGCTCGGATCCCCCTGAAAAGTTAAATTTATTTCTTTTGATTTTCAATGTTTTTCCTTTCTTTTTATTTTCTTTTTATTTTTTTCTCTTTTCAATTCCTTCATTTCAACCCGCAAGAAGTGAAGCTCACACTCAAGACTGAGAATCATAGTGACGCTAAAGCAGAATTTTAGATTTTTTACTTAAATAGACTTCACAAAGGACCTAAAGTGACCTCCAGATTCTTAAAATATGTGAGAGATATAAGATTTTATAATACATCAGAATCAGACCAACCAACGACTTATCCTCTTTGAATCAAACATCTAGGTTGCTTGACCCTAACATAGGACCTTCAATGTCCACTCTGAAAACTTGATTAGAGTTCGACAAAGAGATACGTAGAACCCCAGGCAATAAAGATGGTTGTTGTGCACATAGATGTGCCTACCTAAAAGTAGAGGGACCCCAAGTAAAGCACCAGTAAAGCAACAACAAAATGAAAGAAAATAGAAAGCGAACGAAAATCAAACACCCAAACTAACCAAAGAAGGAAAGTGAAAGAAAACAACAAAGAAACTACCCTGAACCAGCCTAACCTACAACAAACCAACTACTCTAATGAAAGTAGGAAAGCGAGATCATTTACATGACGCCTACACTACTGAAAAACAAAATATGTACAAAGATATTTACAAAGAACTACGTTCAAACAAGACAAACTGTCGTTAGCGCTCGTTGGGTTTCACAATGCATGCACAAGTAGACAAGTGATTGTTATAGTTCTAAGCCATGCAGATTAATCCGTATATTTAGAAAAATAAAGCTCAACATTTTAGCATTCAAATTCAATCGCATATTCAGGAAAAACCAACAGTTGAGGAGGTTTGTTAAACCTATGGTTAATCCATAAACATGTTCGTCCTCCTTCGTTTCCATAATCAAAATGATAAAAAATAGTTGCAAGTATTCATAGGAGAAAGGAAGGATAGAACATGGATGTTGTCATGTAGATGTGGCAGCGTTTGAAAGTCAGTAGCGGATACTGCATCATCGGTCGTCACATCGACAGCCTCAGGTGGGCATAGTGGAGGGTGCAACTGTCTTGGTCTTTGGACTGCATAGGGCTGAGAGAACGAGGAATAAAACAACCCTTCTGAGCCCTGTTGGGATCTGTAACCCCTATCAGTTGTTCCTTGAGGTACACTTCATCTCGTTGATCTTTTGCAATCTTAGTGTCCACTTGAGTGTTGTCTTCAAAAGGAAGCACGTTGTCCCATCTCCTTTCCTTGGTGTTGACCTTAATTTTATGATGTCTAATGTCAGAAGACGACGACATGGAAAAATTTGTCCTGATGCAGCTCCCCAAACATGTAAGAGGATCAACAATGGTCAATACAGTAGGACTCCTAGTTGCCTCTTGTAGTTGGTCAAGTCTGTGATACTTGTTGGAAGTCATCAAAACACCTTCACCTTTATCTTCTTCTTCTTGCAATTCATGTGGTTCCCCATGACGTTCACTCGTTTCTTCTTTTCCGTCGTCAGTGTAGATAGAGGAGGAGTTCCTCTCCCACTCTAGAAGCTCTAATACTTCATTGTCCAGAGGTTTAGGTAGTACATCTTCACTGTCATCATCTTCTAAAATGTATTCTTCCTCAACATTGGTATACCTATGAAGTATAGCTCCCAACAGAAAGAAGTCATCAATTGATGGCACCTCCCCAAGGGGACCAAAATCCCATGCATTATCTACCTCCAAGGATTCCCTATAAATCCAATCGTCCATGGCGTATGGATGCTCTTCAAAAGGGAAAGGATCCTAATGTTTTAGGGACAACGTTCCTATTTGTTTTGTTTCATCGTTCAGAGGCTCGGAGTTGTGCCATTCTTCCACTATTGTTGTCCCAACATCCTCATGAGGGCTGCCTTCAACTAGGTTATCGCTTGGTTGCAACTCTTGATCCTCTAGCTCATCTCTTGAAGTAGCTGTAGGGGGTGGTGTACTTGGTTGCCCTGCTTGTTCTTCGACTTGTTCGACGACCTCTTGGCATAGTTCACATGTGAACTTTGAGTGCGATAAATCATGGAGCCTATACCAATTTAGGAGCAACAACACCTCTGGATCCACTTGATATCTTAGTTCGAACCAATCCCTTGCTAATCTTGAGACGAGTTGGTTGTATCTTTCCACTATTGGGTCCTCATCATCACTTGGGAAGGAAGTTGGATAGTGGATAGTCACAGCATACGATTGTTCCCACTTCTCCAAATATTCATTTTCAGATGTTTGGTCGCTATCGTTCATGATGGAAAGGTCTTCTAATCTGATTTCACTTATGCCTTCACCACCATTCTCTATTGTCCCAAGACTTTTAGCCTCTTCCTCCTTCTGATTTTTAGCATCTTCATGAGTTGCCTCAACATGCGTTGCTGCAAACTTTGTTGATTCATCGTCAACTGCCAATGGCTCCTCTTCTAGAGTGCAGGACTATTTTTTATTGATGGAGGGAAAGCCTTCTAAATTAGTTACTATAAAATTTCCATCAAGGCACTTTGTTGTCCCAAGATTTTCAGCCTCTTCCTCTTGGTTCTCAGCTTCTATGTCTGTTGTCCCAACAATAACTTGTGTCAAATTTCTTGGTTCATCTTCAATGTGCTGTCCTCTAGATGTTGACAACTCTTCTGCCTCATGGGATGACTCATCCTCATTGAAAACTTTGGTTGCTCCAACTTTTTCTAGTAGCCCTTGACTTGAGTGATAATGTTTGCACATGAAGAACAAGTTGATTCTGAGTGAGGGGCATTGTGAAATTTGCACCAGGTAGACATCAGTACCTCCTCCATTCTTGGTCCATTCTTGCTGCCCAAACATTCTTGGATTAGCTCCTTAAATGCCTTAGCTACCATGGTTGTCAACTCTTCCTCTGGGTCTGCAAGGGCTAAAGGTTGATATATTTCCCAAAAGGGAATTTCTCTTTGCAAGACTCTTTCAATCCTACTCAAGAATGTCAAACATCCCAATTCATTGTGCCTGCATGTACCATGGATTCTACACTTGTCTGCGCATGCACATTGTTGTAATGGTCTCCTCAATATTCCATTCAAATCAACATGTAGCTGAGTGATGTTGATTTGCAAATGCTGCTCCATCTCAGCTCAGCTTTGTTTGCCTTCAAAATTTCCTAATTCTAAAATTACAACATATAAAGAGATCTTCCTATCTCATATTTCTTCTTGAAGGTTCTCTTTTCAACTTCCAACTTTCAGCTTTGTAGCCTCAACATGCCATGCCCTCCCTCTAGCGCCAGTTCTGTTGATGTGTTTTTTATGCACTTCTCAACACAGGTAATGCATAGGTGCATCACCTCTCCTGAAAGACAATCTTCCACAAACAAGTTGCAAAAAACTTCTCCAAGGTCTTTCAGGTGTCAAGTCATGACTTGCTTGGAATATCTCAGATGGTTCATGTGTTTGCTGTTAATCACAAGGTAGACTTATAGATGAGTTACAAATCATGGGAAGTTGGGTCAAAAAATGTAGTTTCAAAGTGCTGGAAGTGAATGAACAGTGGTTGTCCACTCAAAACAACAAATCAAAACTCATCAAGTTCATCTAATTTAACATTGTTTTGATGATTTGGATCCTAAACTACCAAGGAGTTAAAAGAAATAGGAAAAGGAGAAGGGTAAGAGAAGTTGTTCTAAATCTAAGCTATGAATGAACAATAACAATGGTGGCTGCTATAGTAGACAAGCTTCCTAAACTGAGTTTTGCTTGGCCAAGAGAACCTACAGCTACACAAAACTAGTGCAATCTTCTAAGGTCTGCTAATTTTCAGATTTCACACACACATCATGAACATGCAATTGAACTAGGTTGCATCAATGACATAAAGAAGCCCAGACTATAACAACTTGTCATCAACAAGTGCTAAAAATATGGGTTGAAAGCTCATCAAATACTATAACAACAACATCATTATAACAACCATTCAATAAACTAGCACTTAAAACTAACATGTAAGTAGAAGCATGCATGCAAGATGAGAAAACTCAAAGAGAACATCCATAAAATCATGCAATGTTGTCTTGTATTGCTGCAGATGCTTTTTACACTAGCTCTCCAACCATTTACGAATGAGGGGCAAGCCCCTATGTATAGTTTTCCAAAGCCCAAATGAATGGATAGGATTAATTTGCATTGTGTGGCTCAGATTCAATACAAGTTAGGGTTTCACCTACCCCTTAATATTCAACAATTTAAAATACAACTTTTGTCTTTTCCCTATTTTGTCTTTAGTGCCCTATCACTATAGTAATTTTGTCTTCTAGTTGATTGTTCTTTTACTGTAGCTGAAACTGCCAATGGATGCCCCTGTGTTGATGTGTTTGCAACATTATTTCAGCTAATTAAGTGCATTCTTATTTGTAGATTTTTGTCACTGTGAAATAAATATGCTGCTCCTTAAATATCATCACCATCTGGTGAAAAGTAGGACAAGTCCCTCCTACTTGCTTCAAGGCCACCCCCTTGCAGTTTTTTCATTGAATTCCTTGGCACAAGCCTCCTTCTAATGTCAGCTCTTTTGATGGGTGCTAGGGGGAGAGGTGAGCATAAAATGAATGGTGAAAGGAGCAATGTGCTTTTTCCTTTTTCAACTTTCTAAATGGGCCTCCCCAACGGACCTGTGGTAGGTTCCATAAATCCTGCATACATGGAGTGTCGCAACTGCGTTCACATATAAATTTAGGTGAATATTAATCACATCCTACAAAGCAAGCATTAGATCCATTAATACATTACCAAAAGATCATAAAATTCATGTATGGAGCTCATTTGGGCCATAAGCATAAGTGCAGGTTCGAGGGGTGTATGCTTTCCCTAGGTCGGAAGGACAGCAAACAACAAACGGTGGGCAGGTGTTGGATGAAAAACGATGGAAGACGACAGACGAATGACAAACGATGGCGGTGGATGACGAACGACAGACAACGGATGACAAATGGAAAGCAGACGATGGACGATGGACTGACGACAGGCGACAAACGGATGATAGACGATGGACGGGTGATGGACGACGGATGACGGATGGCAGATGCTGGATGGTGGATGGATGATAGATGATGGTGGTGAATGGCGGACAGTGGGTGGATGATGGCAGACAATGGTCTGTAAGGAGAGTTCCCACAAACGAAAAACGGTGAGACAATGACCTACAAGGAAAGTTCGCACAGATGGGAAAGGAGGGGCGGCGAACCGCAAGGAAAGTTCCCATGGATGACAATGGAGGGATGGTGGCCCAAAAGGAAAGTTCCCATGGACGAAAATGAAGGGATGATGACCTGCAAGGAAAGTTCCCATGAATGGCGGATGGCGGGCATACGGTGGACGATGAACGGACGACAAACGATGAATGGACAACGAACGACATACGTCAGATGGACGACGAATGACGGTGATAGACAATAGACGATGGATGGCGGACAATGACAAATGGTGGCCTGCAAGGAAAGTTCCCACATATGGCAACAGAGGGATGATAGACTACAAGGAAAGTTCCCACATACGACAATGAAGGGATGACGACTTGCAAGGAAAGTTCCCATGGATGACAATGGAGGCATAGTGACTCACAAGAAAATTTCCCACGGACGATAACGGAGGGACAACGACCCACAAGGAAAGTTCCCATGGACGACAACAGAGGGACGATGACCACCAAGGAAAGTTCCCATGGATGACAACAGAGGGACGATGACCCTCAAGGAAAGTTCCCATGGACGGCAATGGAGGGACGACAACCCGCAAGGAAAGTTCCCACAACCGACAACAGAGGGATGATGACCCATAAGGAAAGTTTCACAACTTCACAAAACTTATAAAATTTGAGATTTTTCAATTTTAGTGCATGGGAAAAGGGGTAGGAAGAGTTCCAAGACTTATTTCCTTAAAATTTGACTCATTTTGAAAAATGCAAAAATTTGGAATGTGGGAGCTGGAGGGTCCGCCACCCTTTTGAAAACAACAATAAGCACATGACAACCCGCAAACGGTGGCCCACAAAGAAAGTTTTGAAATGGAAATGGAGGGATGGCGACCTACAAAGAAAGTTCTGAAATGACAACAGAGGGACGACGACCCGTAATGAAATTTCTGCAACTTCCTGAAACTCAATGAAACCTTGGTAATTCACTTAGGTATCACAAAAACATCCCAAATCCATAGGCAACTTGTCCCTAAAGTCAAAAAATGAAGGAAAAAGCAAAGCAAGCGAGCAGGGACCAAGTTGGCAGGAGCAAGGCAAAAAATAGGAAAAGGGAGCGGAGGAATTTGTTTCTCTCAGATTCAAATGCCTCAGGTAAAATGAAGAGTAAGGATCAACGTTTATAGGCCAATTTCAATTAATGGCATGCATTGATATATTTGTATGGCGAACCCAGGTTAGGCGAGATGTGGAATCTCGTGCTCATTTGGATGCTTGGTCAAGGCTCAAACAAAGAAACTAAGTGTGGAGCCCTCCATGCAGGTGGAAGTCAAGGGTCAGTTGCTACTTGACAGTGAAACGAAAGCGAAAACCCGCACGAGGCAACTCGTAGCTGCGGGTCTACAAGGCTTGAGGGATGCTGGGGCAACGGACGAAGGGAAACTTGTAGGGGCATTTTCGTGAAAGTAAAATACTTAGTTAAATTTATGCAGATGAATCTAGTCAAGGGGAAAATTGATCATTTTATGGCATGTGACAAACTTAGGCTCTAGGATAGGGGCACACAAAGCGAGACGAGAGTGAAAATGACCCATCAAGAGCGAAAAGAGGGGGTCCCTGCCTTCGGTGGGGTGTGTGCAAAATATGCACAACAGAAGGTATGTCACAAATATGCATATGCATATAGGCAAAGTCTATGTGCGGACATATATGAGCTTACTTAAGTTTTTGATTTGTGCATACATTCTAAAATAAACCATTACATCAGATTGCCATCATTAAATAATATTCCATTTGGTGTTTCTTTTGTCAAACTAAAGAATCTAGAGTAAGTCTATATTAATAGTTTCACACATACTATTGTTTCTTTTGCATTCTCACAAAACTGTGATACTCTAATATTGTTGTTTACATATGAACATTCATCATTTAAACAAAACTAGTACTATTTCCTGCTAAACAGTTATAAGACAAGTTGTTTCATAAGGAATGTTCATTGTTTACAACTATTCAATGTTGTTTCAGCTAAACAGTTTGATGAACAAGACTATTTTTAGCTACAAGATAACTTTACAAAAAATTAGTGTCGTTTGCAATAGATTATTCACTATTTATATCAATACAATATAGTTCTAGAAAAAATAGTTACATATTATGATAGAAAATGTCATTTTCCAATAGAACATACACTATTTGCAATTACTCAATGCTATTTCAAGTTGTTTAGATGCTAATTGATAACATTACAATTTAATGTTCACCGATTTAAACTAAATGGGGTTTCTCACAATGAACAAAAAATGAACTATGTTATTTTTCTAGTAACAAATATTGTTTACAGCTTCTCATTTATCATCTTCAAGCAAGCCAAAAAGATTTCACTAACAAATCAACTAGCCCAACTTCATACATGAAAGTATAATGCCCAATATTCATATTTTTGAACTCTTTCATTCTCAAGATTCAATGTGCAACTAAATAAAAATTATAATGAAACTAATTTGTCATACTAGTCGATTTGAAACTGAGCAACCATACGGTCAAGGAAAAAAACTCTGAAGTTTATCAGGGTTCCTAGCTTAACCCATTCCTTTCAAGGCCATCAATAAAGCACTCACTGGTCACTCTAGGGGCGACTACCCCTTATGTGACTGGTACATTTCTTTCTTAGCAAATCAAGGGTCGTATTCAAGTTTACCCATAAGGGCTTGTTGGGTTTATACCATATATATATATTATATATATAGAACATGTAAACTGATTTGTATCTATTTCAAAGAAATAGCCTGTTGATCATGAAGATCAAACCTTACATGGAATTAGGTAATACTAAACTTAATCATTCCATTATTCCTTCTGAATAAAGGGGCATCAATATACAAATATTTAACACATTCTCAACAATACTTTTAGCCCTTTTACCATTATCGGCCCAACCGATAATGGAAAGGCGATACATTTGAAAGAAAACACAGAGGGTTATAACCCTTCCCATAGTATCGACATTTGATCCTCTACAAAGTTAGACACATTAAGATACACATTTTATCATAATGAAATTCTGATAGCCATAACATGGTTAGGATTATTATGCGAGCTTAAGTGACAGTCACATTTTTAATGGCTCCAAGCCTCATACTAGCTCTATAGGCTAGCCGATAAGGCTCTGACTTAGGTTACAATTCATGCAAGGTAGTCTGTAGGCCATGCGACCCCAAAAAGGTGGTCGATATTACACATTGTTCGGCTCAAGGCTCTAACAACACAGACAAAAATTACATATTTATTGTGCTATTGATTTTTCAATAGAATGCAAGAATACCACAAGCATGTTATGAAAATGATAATGAAATCGAACTTGTTTCTAAAGAAAACCAATTTACCTTAACAATCAAGCTTTTTTGGTGAAGATTTCCTCTGATTTTTCCACTTCTACGAGTTGTTCTCTGCTTTCTACCTTGCTACCAATTGAATTCCAATTCGTTATCCTTTTTCCCAGCTATCAATTCTAAAATGGAAACAATGTTTTTCCTTGCATGCAGTTGGGGGCGTTACCATTATGGATTTTATATTATATCCATTGGCCACTATCTTTTTGAATATTGCCATAATGTTTATGTCAGGCCCACGTCCTTCATGGGTTGCCTCCAAGTTTTTTTAAAATTTTTTACACAATCTGATTTGGGATATCATCGGTTATCAAATTAAATTTTGATTAAGAATATAAATACATATACATGTATATATGTATACTTATATATAATATATACATATACATATACATATATATAGATGTGTGTGTGTGTGTATGTGTGTGTGTATGTGTGTGTGTATAATATATATACATACATACATATGTATGTATGTATTTATATGACTTCATTTATATTTACCATGTTCGTTATTCATTTTGTGTATATGATGCTAAGATAGGAGGATTCAACAACATATCTCACAAACCTTCAACAATATTTCAAAGAAATCTTTGTATAACACATGCTATTAGGCATTCTATATCACATTGGAAACATAGTCATGGCAACTCACAATTTAATACAATGAACAGTCATTAATAACTTCCACAAAAAAAATAATGAGGCCAATCACTCCAGTGAGATTGAAGAAAACATATTTATAGACCTTTCCTCCAATTTTTATGAAGATTCAATGATGGAAAAGAAAATTATTGCATTTTTTCCAAAACTGCAAACCCTAGGTAGGGTTTAGACCTACCCTCACTAAAATGGTCATAACTTATTCAAATCTTAATGAAATTTGATGATACTTGAATAAAATTAAAGTAGATTTACATGGAAACAAAATAAAATTGGTTTTAGATCTAAAATATAGACTTTACAATCCGTACCATCACATTTTTCAGACTGTAAATTCTGCACAATATTGTTAGAATAGACAGTCTCACCAAAATAGTCATATCTTCCACAAAACTCAATAAAATTCAATGAGACAAAAATAATTGGAAACTAGAAACAGATATCTTTCCATTCATATGTGATTCTCCATTATTTGCATCCATACCAGGCCGTACAAAGCACAAATTCAGCCTCGAAACAATGTGAAAATTAAAAAATGCACACAAAACTTGAGGTTGTCATTCATCAAATTTCAAAAATAATGTCTCCAACCCCCAATTCGAGTTTTGAAGGGTGTATTGATACATTCCCAATCAAAACAAACTATTTTCAACCACCTTTTGATTAGTTTGTTGATAAAACACCTTAAGGACACCTTTTGACAAGTTGTTTGACAACTTTCTTGAGCAACTTTTACAATTTTTATAATATGGAACAACTTTAAACATTATTTGAAAAATGACATGAAATATGACTTCCTAAGACTCAAAAACCTCTAAAATGGTTTGATAAACCTAATTATAAGACCCAATACACAAAATAGAGAAACTATTTACAAATGGCCTCATGAAGGCAATAAATCAAATAGGTGCTCCTGCACCAAACTCCCAAGGGAAAAATAATTCAAGCCCCTTTGAATGGTCTTCTTCCTGATCTTCCAGTTCCTTTTCACTTTTTTCCTTTGTATTTTCAACCTTCTTTGGTCCTTTCTTCCTCTTCTTCTTATACCATCTCTTCTCCAACATCTTCTCAACTTCTAGGCTCCAAAACTCCATTTCTTGTGTATGAACATCAGTAGCATCATGTATATCTTCATTATCATCATTAGAGTACCATATGTAACCTACATCATATCTTTGAAAATATGCATATATTTCATTAGCAAACAAATCTGCAACATTGTCATTATCAACCTTATTATCAACATCTTGAGGATCAGTACCAACCTTATCAACAACCTCAACAACCTTCTCTACTTGTTCATCAAAAATTTCATCAACTACTTGATTACCAACAACCATATCATTCATCTCAACATCAATATGTTCATCAAAAGGCAGAGAAGTTTGTTCATCTTCAAACACAATTGAAATGTCACTTTGCTCAACAAAGTTTATCTCTACCTCATGTGTCGCTATCCTTGCTTGTTTTTTCCTTCCTTGAATAATATTTTGTATGGGCCATTCAACTTTCTTTTTCATGGTCAAGTTCCAACTTGTTGCTTGTTTGATCCATTGTTCCATCTTCATCATGGACTCTGCATAAAAATCATTGAACTTTGCTTCCCTTCTTCTCATCTCTTATTTTAACTCAACTATCTCTTTTTCAATCATCTCTTGTCTCTTCTTCCTTCTTTGTGAATCCTCAGCCTGAAAACATCTTTCCAATCTTCTCAAAAAATCCATCTTCACAAGAAAGTCTCTCCTTGCTTCCACTTCACTTTTCCACACCTAGGCAATCAGGTTCCTTCCTCAACCTGCACAACACAACACACAACCACAACCACAACCACAACCACAAACACAAAATCTTCCTCTACCCAGACCTTACTAGGATCTGATACCAATTTGATGCATAGCTAGGAGGATTCAAAAAAATATCTCACAAAACTTCAACAATAATTCAAAACAATCTTTGTATAACACATGTTATTAGGAATTCTATATCACATTGGAAACATAGTCATGGTAGCCCGCAATTTAATGCAATGAACAACTATTAATAACTTCCACAAAAAAAAAATGAAGCCAATCACTCTAGTGAGATTGAAGAAAACATAGTTATAGACCTTTCCTCCAATTTTTATGAAGATCCAATGATGGAAAAGAAAATTATTACATTTTTTCCAAAACTGCAAACCCTAGGCAGGGTTCAGACCTGCCCTCACTAAAATGGTCATAACTTATTAAAATATTAATGAAATTTGATGAGACTTGGAGTAAATCAAATTATATTCACATGGAAACAAAATCCAATTGGTTTTAGATCCAAAATATAGACTTTACAATCCGTACCATCACATTTTTCAGACTGTAAATTTTGCACAATATTGTTAGAATAGGCAGTCTCACCAAAATAGTCATATCTTCCACAAAACTCAATAAAATTCAATGAGACAAAAATAATTGGAAACTATAAACATAGGTCTTTCTATCCATATATGAAACTCCATTATTTGAGTCCATACTAGGCCATACAAAGCACAACTTCAGCCTGGAAACAATGTGAAAATCAGAAAATGCACACAAAACTTGAGGTTGCCATTCATCAAACTTAAAAAATAATGTCTCCAACCCCCAATTCGAGTTTTGGAGGGTGTATTTATACATTTCAAATAAAAAAAACTATTTTCAACCACCTTTTGATTATTTTGTTGATAAAACACCTTAATGATACTTTTTGAAAAGTTGCTTGACAACTTTCTTGAGCAACTTTTACAATTTTTATAATATGGAACGACTTTAAACAATATTTGACAAATGACTTGAAATATGACTTCCTAAGACTCAAAAATCTCTAAAATGGTTTGATAAACCTTATTATAAGACCCAATACACAAAATAGAGCAACTATTTACAAATGGCCTCATGGAGGCAAGAAATCAAATAGGTTCTCCTGCACCACTATATATATATATATGTGTGTGTGTGTGTGTGTGTGTGTGTGTGTATTCACATACATGAATATATATATATGTGTGTGTGTGTGTGTGTGTGTGTATTCACATACATGAATATATATATTCATGTACATAAATTGTTTGTTTTGAAGGGGCTTATAAGTTCCATATGCTATCATTTAATTAAATATGGAACTTTAATTTCATCTCGAGCATCCATATATATGTGAACTAAAAGGAATTTCTTTTTACTTAATTTCACATAATGAAACTCTTATCCTTTTAGTCATTCTATAAAATATGTACTTTAATTTTCTTCAAAACACAAAGTTTAAGTAGACAATTTAATCTACAAGCCATTCATTTTCAATCACTGAGACAATTCAAGTCATGAAATTACATTCTTCTATATATGCAAAATAGTTCAAATGCAAGTCATCACACCATTTCTGGTGTGTGCATCTAGATTCCAATTGACTTACCATTTGATTCTGCTAAACAATCCTACTTCAACCTTGTTCTCATCCTTCAACTTGTCACCCTGCAACTGCACACACTTGCACTTGCAAATTTATCAGTAACATTCAATTCTTGATATCATATAAGATAATTTCAAAAGTTCACATAGTCAACATTAGTCAACTTCTTTCATTCTATTTTTCAAAAATTCCAAAATTTCCATTTAATATATATTGAATTTCTTCAATAATTTGATTTACCGTATTATAATAAATATGCAATAAAATTGGGTTATGACAGAGTCACAAATAACTAATTCCTTAAGCGCCTATGATCTAGCTCAGGATAGAGATCATACCACTTGGACTGCCATCAAGGATCTGCAAAACAAATTCTTTACATTGCAAAGGCAGAAAGAAGACATCATAAGGTGGTTTGGACAACTTGGGGACTTGGTGAAAACCAAGCATATACCGGTGTCAAGTGCGCTAGCTGATGCAAAGAATCTTACAAAGATAAATCCAAATCCAAGTACTCTGGAAGAGGGAGAGGAGAACATATTCGAACTAGAATCAATGTACAAATTGCTTGCAGCAGCCAAGAAAACTTGAGATGAAGGGAAGTCTTCTTGGCAAGCAATTATCAAGGAGCTTGAACTTGCCTCCTCCTCCGGTTAAACATCTTTTACTTGTATACTCTTTCATTGTTTCAGTTGTTTTTGAGTTTTTCATTATACATGCAGATGGATAATTTTTTTGGGATAATTCCCTAAGTGGGAGTTAGTACATTTCATTAAGTTATTTACCTATACATATGCATCAAATTTTGGAGTTTAGAAGTGTGTTACCGACACAACCTTTGTCCTTGATTTCAAAGGGGAGATGGTGTATAGAGAAGGAGATAGGAGATGGTGTATGATTGGATTTTTTGAGATGTTTGAAGTTCTTGGAGAAGTTTTGGACTCATTTTTTGCACATGTTTCCATCAATTCAACAAAAGGGGATATTGTTGAAAGAATGAATAAGGAACCCCTTAATGTGTTGTGATTGATGTCAACATTTATTGTTGATATTTACACTAATTCGGTGAACAAAATGGAGATATCTTAATCCGGTAGTTTTGTTTGCATTTGATTATATGATAAGATCTACCTATGTAGTGATAATATGTTTTTCTTGACCATTATGTGCATCTATCTTCAAGATTTCAATTGCTTTGGATGTATAGTTTGAAATTTACAAGTGAAAATAGTTTAACATACAATTTTGGCTATATATAATGCATTTGGGTATAGTAATCTTATCTGTGTTCCTCAGTGTCTAGAATTAGACTTGATAATTTTGGGAGATTGGTTACAAGTGTCAATACATTATATATTCTAGGTGGCGCATGTTTATGTAATCAAATTGATCGTTGGTGTTGATTAGCTGGCTTATGTTGTGATTAGGTCTAATTCCTGGCTGACCTAATGCTTGGTGTATGTTGCAATGATTAAATATGTATTGTGGATGTTAGTGAGATATATTTTAGGTCCATGCTGACTTAAATCAAGTGTTGCATGGTTTGGTTTAAGCACGAAGATGTTTTTGATTCATGTGTGGAGCTAACAAGACAATTTTGATTTAATATAGGGCTACATCTAATTAGTCTGACCTAATTGATGTATGTAGATGTATTGAGTATATATCTAAGAAATTTTTGAGGTTCTAGAGTGATGATATGACATGTGATGAGATAGAACATGCAATTTTTTTTGTGTATGATCTGAATAGCAACAAATATATTGTGAATGTTGAGCAACTATAAAGAAGATCATTGTTTTGTATTTTGTATCTAATTAAGTGCATAGCTCGATAGTACATTGAGCTTCAAAGGAACTAAATCCAACATGTAAGGAAAGTGCATTTTCTATCAGTTCACATCTTGGCTATGTAGCCATTTCTATCTTCTACCTATTCTTTTTTTTGTGGTTGTGAGCCCTATTGGACAATGTGTCTTGGCAGTGAGCCTTTGTAATCTCCTATAACCGGTTATAATATTTTGTGAGCTAATCCTCACCGTGGTTTCCCTTTTTGGGTTTTCCATGTAAAATACTGGTGTTCATGTGTCATGTGATCTTGTGGTTGTTTCATGCTTTCATTCTTTGTTGCAGTTAGATGTGTTTTGATAATTGGATGGATTATTATTAAATGGTTTAGTGGAATACTGATTCACCCCCCTATGTTCAACATCTTCTAATATAAAAATAAATATAATCAATCCATCAAAAAAATTGCAAATAGAAATCATATTTCAATATTAAAATAAACATAATTATCCCATAGAAAATAAAATTGCATACACATTTTTTTTGTATTTTAACTAGTAGGAGGGTTTTTGGAGAAGTTTAAATAACATTAAATTTTTTCGGAATTCAATAGATAAAAAAGAAAAGAACACTATTCAAACAAATTTTTATATTTTAATTAGTAGGGAGGCTTCAATAGAACTTTAAACAATGCTAGAATTTTCCTAGAGGTGTAATAGTAGTTAAGTTCATAATATATATCTAAGATAGGATGCTCATAATGGTTGCAACTTGCACATACAATTTTAATTTTTGTGATTATTTAATGAGTGTCCATATTGTTTCGCTCCATGCAAGACCCAAAAACTCCTAGATTGAGTTTAAATTATACAATGGTTTATGGCTCTTAGATACCCTTAGTCGTAGAAAAATTTCTCGGGCGTATATATTCTTTAACTGATTTACTTACTAGCTTCAACATCATGTCTTTTTCCTATATTTCCAAAATTCAAATGAAACAATATCATGTCTTTTTCCTATATTTGATTCATATTATTCAAATGTTCAAAAAGCTCGATACTTTATGAAGGCTTATATTTTCCTTAAGACTAGCGACCATTCTCTTCAATAGTTCGCTTTATTAACATTGCTCATATTAAAAGATTTGAATCTTTTAATTTTTATCATCTTTGAGTATTATGAACATTTACACCTTGTATTTATAAATATTTATACTTTGGAGTTTATAAATATTTACACTATATATTTACTCCAAGTAAAAATTTAATCTTTTAATTTTCCATAGTTTAATATTTACCCAAGTAAAATATAATCTTTTATTCACTTTAAAGATTTATAATATTACAATATAATTCGATTAGGAAACAATTACATATTTTATTATATAAATATTATTATTGTTCTTTTAAATATATTAAACATATAAATATTTAAATACCCAAGTATTTAATATTTATATATATTTTAATATAACTATAATAATATTATATATAATCTTTAATATATAATTACATATATATAAATCTATATAATTAATAAATATAAATATATCATGAGCCAGTCAACATTTACCCGATATATAGATATATAAATCATATATATATGTAAAGTCATCAAGCAATAATATTATTATATTATTTATAGCTACAGACAATAGGTAGCGTGTGTATGTGTATAACCATATATACCTCCATGTATACGTATGTATATGTATACCTTGTTGACACATACATATGAGCATATCCATTTGCCAATCATACGTCTGTATCAATATGCTTATACGTATGGACCATACATGTTCATAATGTAGACATAAGTATACATACCCACTCAACCTATACACATATAACCTTTCACCTTCTCCACACAATGATCATAGTACAGTAAGCCAGATAAACAAACATCACTCACAAAGCACAAAGAAGTAAACAAGACTCCTAAAGCCTATGGATGACTTATCAAGACCATCATAACTGACTTGGTTTCTCCCAACCTATAATGATGTGTGTGTATGCTCAAATGGTTCACGTTACTACTTACCCGACCAAGCTCCTCTCCCGAGTGATATTTCTCCTCTGCTTGGAGGAATGGTCCTCTTACCTGCATCCACCGTCATAAACTCATGACAATCAAATACTCACAAGAATAGCAGTATATATGATAAATCAACATGATTCATTAACCTTCTTATGTAGTATTTTACCATGAATAACATCAACTGAGATAACATCAAATGAAAACAAGGTACAAGCATCAATAATTCATCTCCAGAATTCACACTATATTCACATTTACCCTATCCATTAATAGTAAATAGTAGCTTCACAATTTGGGATGTAATGTACTTCCATATGCCCATTGTTGACATTACTATGTTATTTAATCAATGGGTTTGATTTTTCCTTTTAAATATCTTATTGAATAATATCATAAATAATAACATGGTTATATTATTGGGAAAGATGCCAATTTTAGCTGAAACCAAACCATTAATAATTTATCAATCACGACTTCCCTAAGTTGTGAGCTCCTATCAGACTTTAATGTTATTTCATGTATGCCATCAAAGCGATATTGGTGTGACATCATATTCTTTTATGCTGAACAAATATATCATTGAAAGAAGTAAATATGTGGGCTATACCAAATTGTGCAATATGACATGTTACCGATGAAACTAAAAATCAATTTCCACATCGTGTTTCCAAAGTTGTGAGAGGTCAAAAACAAACGAAAATAACCCAAAACTGGTACAAATGACTACAAATATTTTTGGTTGACGAAGAATTCCATATTCACCAGAATGCTCCTGTATCACAAATATCAGAGAAAAAAACTTGACTTTAAAGTTGGCTTTGATAATTTAGCCTTTCAAATTTTAGAACACGCCAACATCACATGAATGATTTCAAAACCCTAATGATGAGACTTGAGTTGCTAACTAGAGAAAATTATGAACACGATATAACTAGTAAAAAGCATGAGACAAGGATTTAATCAAATTTGAGGTACTCATCACCATTTGTTTGCACATAATTGATAAAATTACCTACCCATTTGAAGTCCTAAATCTATTCGATATGCAACATTTTATTTAGGAAATTCACACCCACCTCAACCCGCTCCCTTTACATGTGCAATGCCTCATGTCTTTAATGTCTAGAATGAAAGGGTGATATGTTACCAGCTCACTTAGGATAGAAAGAAGTTCTATGTCTTGGGACCTAGAAATGCCAAGATAGAGAGTGGCAACTGCCAGCACCTCCTCTAGCCCACATAGTATTTTAGGGATAAAAAGTTTCTGAGCCATTTTTGCCACCTCCGGCTTTGGGACCTATAGGTCAAGAAGAGCTACCACAAAAAATGAGGAGATATTAGAGTCCACTCTATATCTCTCACTTAACAACATAAAATCCTAACCCATGATGATTTTAATTGCACCAATGAACATGAAATCTGTTTCTAGCATAATTTGCTTCAAATGAAGCTTTGAAATAATGCCAGGGAAGGCCATTTTTTTGTGAGTACTCACCAACCTGATGGGAGTGTCCATACCTCCACACACTATACTCTAAGCAAACATATACACAATGAATTAATCTTCTATGTCCTTAGAATGCGCCATGAGACAATATTAACCTTGCTCAAAGAAAAACCTAACAAGAGAACTAAAATTCATTTATGCACAGTTGTCCATGCTATTAGATGATGTATGATGAAAGCTTATGGACTTCCCATGAGTACAATTCCAGCTTGGTAATTATGCCTATAATAAATGTTAACACAAGCCCATAGTATTATTAAGTATAATTGCCTTTCCTTGGTTTATCAATAGCACTTTTGGGACAAGAATGCTAATCATTAGCTCCTGTAAAAACAAGAGATTTAAATGCAAGTATGGTACAAAATAGGATTACGAGTGCCTTTGTTCAAAAAAGTGAAGCGATCTCAAAAATAACATTCACTAGAATTTAGAAAGCTTCCCTAACACTTATAAAGAGGACACCAAAATGCAGTTCAAAGTTAGTTGTGACATCATTTGTAAACTACACACCCAATCTTGTAGAAAAAATGGACCAATGGCACACTTCTCACAACCTTCATTCTCAAAGTGTTCCTAAACTTGTGTGCTTAAGACACGTGGCACTTTTGGAGGTAGATGTTGTGACCTACCAATGGTGCACTACCCATAACCTTGCTATCGAGAGCATTCCTAATCTTGTGTGTGTAAGATGTGTGTGGCATTGGAGAACATTGGGCACAAGCTATATTCTTTCAAAAAAATTAGTGTGGCGAACAAGAAAATAACATGTAGGCCTAAAGCATCAAACACAACCAAAATAGGAACCTAACTAGGCAGCTTTTGTATATGACTAATAGTCATCCTTCGTCCATAAAATCCTTTGGATGATCCAAAGATGATAGCGAACCAATGGCGTAACATTTAGCTTCTCATGCCTATACCTGATAGACACGTAGTGCGAGAAGATACAAGGCTCCAATTATAAATTTTCAGAGCCTCTCTTGAGGTCATGCAACAATAGACATGTGGTTGTACCATCCAAGCATTAAGATAGAACAATCTTAGCAGTATCCCGATACCAAAGAAGTAGTGAAAGCTTCTTAAAAGGGTAGTTCTCGTGGCCTGATCATTAATGAAACAACCCAATAACATACCTTCCTCCACTCTCCACCTCACAAAAATATTGAGTTTGCACACTTGTGACATGTTGCACTGTCAGCATCGGGATCAAGATGTCAGCTTTTGATGCCACCTTTGAGGAAATGCAGCGCGACTATCATGGCTAAATTAGGTAGGCTTAAAACCACAATACACCTGACCTAGGACCAAAATAAAACAAATTCCATTATGGCACTTCAAACACGAGGATTAAGATTAAGCCTCAAAACTTCCCTTAGAGGATTACTTCTCTTTAAGAAAACTTCTGCCACCTTCATGCTGGAGACATTTTTGCACTTACACCGATGTGACAAGTGGCATTTCAAACTTTGGGCATAAGAAATGAACATGCGGAACCTCCCTTGGGGAAATGCAATGCAACAAACATGGTTATAGTAAGCAAGCTTCTCCCCTATAGGATACTTCCCTCGAGGAAACCTTCCATCACCTTCATACTGATGAAATTTCTTCATTTACACATGTGAGACATGTGGCATTTCAAACGTTGGGAACAAGAAATAAACATGTTGATCCTCCCTTAGGGAAATGCAACATAGTGGATCTGACTATAGTAAGTAGGCTTTAGAACATCAACATACCCAACCTAGGAATCTGATAAAATAGTTACCACAAGGCACTAATGAACTCTAAGTTCAGACTTTAGCATTCAGAGCTTCTCTTGGAGAGAAGTTACATGGGGCACATGGCGTTTCGTGTAGGCAATTTAATTTCAGAATCAAACAAGCAAATTTCCACACCAATGATGTGGAAAGCATAGTTGAACTGACGTTCCCCAAAATATTAGCTTGTAACCTCAAAAATGCCACTACCGTGTCCTTCTTTGTAGATGATTTGTGAAAAATCCTCAAGGATGAGAAAATTGGATGAATCTATTTGGGGGGTTTCAATTTCCATTTTACAAGCATAATTTTCTAAGGCATCTACTATGAAATTAGCTTCCCTATAGAAATGTGTGATTGTTACTGAAGAAAAACCCTCATGAAGTTCCCAAACAAGTCTCAAGATGTAAGAAATGACCCAGTTGTTTGCTTGTCTATTCTTGTATGCATTAATAATGTTTAAAGAATCTCCTTCAATGTGAATGTTTTTTAACTGCATTTTGTGTGCTAGCTTTGCACCTACTAATAAGCCATGAGCTTTTGTAGCATTATTAGTGTCCATGGGTAGCTTCAAAGACAAACCTTTTAGAGTTCTCCTTTGTCATTTTGTATTATCATCTTATCCCTGTGATCTCAAGGTTACCTTTGGATGCACCATCAAAGTTTAGTTTTACAACATTTAGGGGTGGAGTGCACCATTTGATTTTGCTTGGAATATGCTCCTTGATTAGGAACCTTGAGGAGAGGCCAAGGCTTTATTGTTTCATTATCCCAACTTGAAAATGAGTTGCATTGGTTTAAATTTTTCATTACATCTTCCATCACTACTTTAGAAATATTCCTTTCCAATTTATTGATGACAATTTTAAATCTAAAAAGCTATTTCTAAAGATCCTTTTGTTACATTCGATCCATATATTATAAACTAGTAAATCTGATAAGATTGCTAACTTAGAATAGCTATCTTGGTTTGATACTTATCTGCAATGCCACATAAACAGGTAAGAAGTCTTGATGAGTAAATATAAAGAAATTTAGTAAACCATTAAATTTATATATGTAAGATAAATTCATAATTTTTTCTAAACTATAGATAGATTCATAAATTTTCTAGGTCATTGTATAAAACATTTAAAAATAATAATTACTTAAAAAGTGTCAAAATTACACACTTATATTTGAGGCATTTGTCCATATAAGGGATTCCATTCTAGTTTGTGAACAAGACAAAAGATAAAAAAAGTCATAAGTAGAAAGTGGAAGGAAGCTAAAATAAGTTCAGAATTAGACTTGATGACTAACTCCTAACCATAACTTACTCAAACAATCCTATAATAATGTCATTGACCTCTAGGACTTACTCTCTAACTATAGGCACTCTTAGGTTGAGGGGTAACTAGTACGTGAGGGAAGGGACTTTGTTGTTGGCTCTACTTATGAATGAATTAGGTTAATTGAATCTTATATCCATGCTACTAGATATCTCTCAAGAGGCTAAGTTGAGCCACCATGAATGAAGTATTGGTGATGCTTGGCTGGATTAGGGAGAGAGATTGAACTTAGATTCCCTTGTGATGACAAGTAACATATTTCAAAACTAATATAATAGACATAGAATCCATTACTTTACTCATAATTTATATAATTTTAACTCCCACTCCATTTAATTTGTAATCACTCATGAATTAAATTAGGTACATGAATTGCTTAGCTATGAATTGGTTGTAACTTATAAATTATACAAACGAACCAAACTTAATCCTAACTCTAAACCATAGAACTAACTTTGGTTACATGGTAATAGAGATGCATATCCTTAAAATATCTATCTTTATGCATTCATATCTTTTGTTATTAATTCCTCATGAGTATAATATTGATGATTATCTTTATGATAATTGATGAGAAATATTTTGTTTAATTTATAAGTGAGAGGGGAGGATTCAAGAGATATTTATATTGAAAAGAACTATTTATTAGGAAGACTCGTGTAGAGTACTCCCTTCAGTATATAAACTTATGAATAAGTCCAAGGCTATGACTCATAGGAAGACGATGCTTGACACATAAGTCAATAAAATGCTCATAATATTAATTTAAACCATTTACTACCTTAGATTTATTCATGCAAGAGTTGAAATTTGTGAAAATAATGTCATGACTAAAGTGCAATCTACAATAAAAAAAATAGAGTTGAAATTTGAGCCTCACATTAATACTTAAATAAGACGTATATTATTTATATAGTTGAAATTTTATCAAAAAATAAATGCATTGAAAATAATAAATTTTAATTTTAATTTCATTTATGCATTGACCAAGGTGAACCATAAGAAAATTAAGTAAATAGCAGTTTCAAAATTATTAAATAAAAAAATGAATTAAAGAGTAAAATCGTTGTTCAATTTTTTTAATTCTAAATAATAATAATTGACCTCACTAAATTGCGTCCAATTTGAACAAGACAAGGCTAAAATGTTCAATCAACGGTATAAATAAATTTGGAGACGATTAAAACGTCTGCAGCCATTCGTTTTCCACTGATGCTATTTTCGTTTGTTTAGGGGATTTCATTCCGGTCAATAGTATTGGTTTGCACTGCCGCCAGCATCCTCTAAGATATACACAAAATATCAGCCGATGACTCGATAAGAAGCGTCCTATCAACTGTCCTCTCCATTTATTCATTAATTGAACCTGTCGTTAATTTGATCGCCAAAATCTGATAGTTTGATATTTTTTCTTCTGTTGTTAATGCATTTTAGTGTAACTGGCGAATGCATTTATCACTGTATACGGCCGCCTACGGTTATTTGTGACTTAATTTAAACATCACTATCTTCAATATGTAACCACGCAGGACTAGAAAACTACCCTGTACCCGCCGTTTAATTTGCACCACAACAACGCATAGAATAGGATAGAATAACTTTAAACGTGCACAAGATGAAAAACAGTTTATATTAAACACAGAAGAGAGGTAGCAGGAAAACCATTATATTAAACGCTCTGCAAACTTGCAATTGAAATTCAGTAGAAAATATAATATGGAACTAGAGTCGCTTAGCAGAGCTCTCATAGATGAAGAAGAAAATGATGTCATAACAAGCCCAGGTTTTCCCACAAGATTTTGGATTGAGTCAAAAGCGCTATGGAAAATTGCAGGCGCTACAATCGTCAGTCGGCTTGCAGTAAATGGTCTCAACGTCATTACACAGGTATTTGTAGGACATATCGGTAAATTGGAGCTGGCTGCCTTTTCCATTGTGATCACCATTGTTGTGGGTTTCACTTCAGGCCTCTTGGTAAGTAGTTGTAACTCAACCCACTTCGGTTTTCTTTTGGTTTTTTTTGCTCTCTTTAATGGGTCTGTCCACTTACAGTCAGTCACTAGAAGATTCAATGTTTGTACCAGAAATAGATGAATGCAATCCACAAAAGAGGGACTGCACAAAAGTAAGATTACAATAATAACAGAGCAGTAAATAACATAAATCAGCTCTAAGGGTGGCAGAAAATCAAACAATAAAGGAAAACCCACAAGAAATATGTATTAATTAATATGAAGGGAAGAATGGTTTAACGTATTTCATCAATCTGGAAAGGTTAATCCCAACTTGGGAAAGCTTGATACACGGGATGAACAAATTAATCATTTCGCCCCTATTTGAATTGTTTTATTAGAAAGGCTGCAAAAATCTAGCCATTTGATCTCCAAACCAAATCGGAACCTTTCCTCTGCTGTGAATAGCTTGAAGCAACAACATCTGTAGTAGGGTTTCGTATTTTTTTCAAAAATACTCTAACCATTTTTTCACATTGGGATCGTTGACAGCATGACACAACTTGTGCAAAATCTTTAGTAAGTCACTTGCCATGGTTTCAGTGAGTTTAATGTTTTGGAATCTATACACAGTCGAATCATTTTTATTTGTTTTTTGTGTTTTATTGTCGAAATTTTCATACTCGAAATGGGACTGAAACAAGATATATCTTCTCTTTTTACACCTTTCATCTCGGTGACAATTTGTTTCCAAATGTGAGAACAGGAGGTATTTTTGAAGTAAAGGTAAGGTTTGAAGACCTTGATAGATGCTTTATGTTTGTGAAATTGAAAGCCAAATAGAGTTCTCAAACCTTTCTCTTGTGCTCTTGAAGACATGCTGTAGCAGAAATGTCTTGCCAAACCCCCCCATGCCAACAACAGCAATCACAGGAACAGCAGGGTCATCTAGCAGGCCGATATGTTGAATCTTAGAGTCAATAGCTACTGGTCTTTAATCGCTGTCCAACAAGCTCGATTTCTTCCGCGCTCTTCCTCTGTTGGGTGTACTAGTTGAGGCTTCATGTGAATTGACACAATTCACTAACCAACTTCAGCTCACTTGCATCTTGCATTATGGATGTCATTCTCTGTCGCACGTCTCTAATTCTTCTCCCCATTTTGTACCGATATCAATGTAGTAAATTTTAGCGGATTTACGGTGATTGGTTGATCGGGATGATAATTACTGGTGAACTTCGTTTTCTCTTTCCTAACTCTTGCACTATAAGAAAAACAAATTGTAATTATTTCTCACAATTGTTGTAAGGGTGAGTTTGTATATTTATTCCCTACGTCAACCTCCAGCTGGTTATGTGGCATCGAGTTTTAATACACCTCATATTGATATTCACAGCATGTGTACTTTGGGTTTTAGTAAATACCTAATGTGTCTTGTAAGGATCGTCATTGCTTTTGAAGGCCACGAAGAAGTTACTGCATGAAATTTATCGTTTCATGTCATGAGGCTTGCCATGATTGGTAGGTTCCGTGGATAAGCTTACTAACAAGTTGAGTACAGATTAAGTGCAGAATACAGATTCAAGAATGGGACAGCCCAAATTAGTGACCGTTTAACAAACAAGAAATAGGGATTAGGGGCCCCTCAGGAGGTTTTGCATATAGTAAGTTGGAACTGTAGAGGTTACCCATGGAGACGAGGACCTGGTTTGGGGCCCATAGCCAAAGGGCAAGACATTATTATTCTCACTGAGACACACGAACATGATGGCTGCAAAGTCCCAGAATATGGAGGTTACAAGAAAATTTCAGTATGGAACAAAGGAAGTGAAATAGGCAAAGGTCATGGAGGTGTAACAGTTTTAATCAAAGAGTGTTGGGATGATATTGTAAAAGTTGAGAAAGAAAACCCAAATAAACAGTACATATGGCTTCAGATAATAGGTAATGGGATCATTTTCAGACTGGCTGCTTGCTATTTTGCACCGCAGAATTCAAAGTTCTATAAAAGGAGAAAGTTAGATAGCCAAGATCCGTATGTTGCTTTAAAAAATGACATTTCTACATTCAGCACCTCGGGGGAAATAGTTCTTATTGGAGATTTCAACGCAAGGACTGCTAACAATTAGTCTCTCCAACTGAATATTGAAGAGCAAGGAATCAACAACCCTCTTTGGCTGGAAGAGGTGGAGCAGCCATGGGAAAGGACTTCTCAAGATGGAAATGGGAATGTTTTACACTTTGGGGCTGAGCTTTTAGGGATTTGTAGCTTATATAATCTGATTATTTGCAATGGCATGAAAGGCTGGCCAAGTTCTAGTAATATCACATGCAAAACTTATAATGGCCAAAGTGTGGTGGACTACCTAATTTGCACTCAGAGATGTATTCTTAGAGTTGTGGAGTTTGAGATCGGAAAATGTCCTTTTGAGCTGAAATTTGATCATGATCCTTTGTTCATTAAGTTTGACATGATCTCAAACAGCCAACATGGCATGCTAGCCCACAACAACCAAAATGAAGTTACTACCAAAGCAAAAATACTCCTAAATCAAGAAAATCAAAACCTATTTAAGGCTGCTCGAGAGTAGCAGTTTCTTCGAATGGAAAATGACAAAGGGGACAAGGTTGCCAGTGGGTCTAGTGGTCATATCAGGAGCAATCTTCTTATTCCTATGATGCATAAGGCTTTAGAAGCTTGTAAAAGGTCTCATCTAAAGAAAGGGGCTACAAACACTTTTCCGGCTAACCCTTGGTATGATGAAGATTGTAAGGCTACCAAGAGATCTTTGAAAAAGAATGGGCAACTCTAAAAAAAGAAGAGTATGTTGACACAAGAAGGAAAGAGTTAATTTCCTTGGGAAAACACAATCCCAAGGGTTTCTAGAGGGAGTTACAACAAAAGAGAAAACAAATTGAAAATGACAACAGATGTTTAATGGTTAGAGTATGCAAGACGTCTTTACGAGAGGGTCAAAGAGAAAGTTTCACCTCCTATAATTAGCACTTCAAAGGAGCTCTTTTCAGATGAAGATATTAGACAAGGTATAAAGAATTTGGCAAATGGTAAAGCGTTGGACATTGATGGGTTGCAAGCTGAATTTTTAAAGTGGGGAGTTGAAACTCTTGCTCCCCATATCAAAAGAATGTCCAATGATGTCACTCGTGTCGGCTTTTCGATTGAGTGGACAACTAGTGTTGTCATCCTTCTCTACAAAAGTGGTGAAATCAATAATCCATCTAACTACCGCACAATTATGATCAACCCTATCCTTGGCAAGCTTTTTGGGAGCATGTTAGATCGTAGAATCAACAGTTGGGCAGAAAAAGAGGGAAAAAGAGCGAAAGGGCAGGTTGGCTTTAGGCCTAAATATTCAACTATTGACCACTGCATCACTCTCAGACACTTGATTGAAAAAATATGGGACACACAAGGCGAGGACGCTTTTCGCTGCTTTGTTGATTTTAAAAAAGCTTTTGATATGGTGCCTAGAGACAAATTGTGGAATAGAATGGATGAATTAAGCATTCCAGATGAGTACAGGGCTGCAGTGCATAGGCTTTATGAGTAAGTCAGGGCTAAAATCAGAACAAGTGATGGTATGTCTGAATGTTTTGGTAGCGACATAGGGTTCAAATAGGGCTGCCCCTTATCCCCCACTCTTTTTGGGATATACATTGACAAACTAGAAAATTGGTTAAGTTAAACCAATGGGGGGGTATCCAGTTGGCTGGTTTTGTGGTGAAGATGTTGTATGCCAACGATCTTATCCTAATCTCAAAAACTGCCCATGGTTTGAAAGAGCTTTTGAAGGCCTTGGATCTCTTTTGCCAGAATTTTGGGATACAAGTGAACACCTCCAAGACCAAAGTCATGATTTTTTCCCTAAGGAAGAAAAGTAACCAAGATAACTTTCTTTTCGAAGGTAACCCTTTGGAAATAGTGAAAGAATACAAATACCTTGGGATTGACTTTCATTATAAGCTTGGTTGGGAGACCGCTAGAACCAAAAGGATACAGGGGGGTTGGAAGGCTTCTTTCCTACTCCAAAACAGGTGCAGGAAGGCTGAACTTTGGGATTGGAAAACCAAGAAGACTCTCTTTGGTTTGTTGGTCACACTGGTGGTTCTTTATGGCTGTGAGGTGTGGGGAAGTAGCATGTCAAATCATAGTTGAAGACAGCTTGAAAGAATTCAAAAACATCTAATCACTTGCAACCTCAAAGTCAAAACTACTATCCCCTATGATATTCTCTTGGCTGAATCGGGAACTTTACCTTTGGAGGCTTCGGCTATAAGCCGGTTGCTAAGTTATCTAAAGAAGGTGGACAACATGGATAATCAACGCTGGCCCAAAATTGTCGTGGAAGAGGTTTTAGACCATAGGAAGAAAACATGGATGAAGCAAAATAACAGGTGGCTAAGCAAATGGAACATTAGCTTGCACGAGTGCCCTAACACCAATGAAGAAATAAAAAAGTATGTTGCAAATAAATTGAGGACTGCCATGTGGACAAACCCGATTGGGCGAAAGAAAACTCACTATGTCAAAGAGTTCAACCCTACTTGGGAGCATAATGAAAAAGCCTACCTAGGAGCAGCTATTAAAGGTAAAGCAAGGATGATGATTGCTCAGTTGAGGACTGGCTCGCACCATCTCAGATATGAGATGGGTAGGTGGTCAATTCCTAAGGAAGTAGTGGAGGATAGAATCTGCACTTTTTGTAATGAGGGGGTGGTGGAGACGGAATGGCACTTTATCATGGAATGCACGGCTTATAGGGACATCTGCACACAATATGAGAGCAACCTAAAGGCTGACAATCCGCACGAGTTATTTGAGGAGGAGAAGATCAGCAAGACAGCTAGTTTTTTGGTCAAAATTCATAAAAGAAGGTCCATCATGGAAAAGAGTTTGGAGATCCTTTAGCTTTTTGGTTCTCCGTCCCTTAGGCCGCTTGGTCTCGTGGACATCATTAAAATCTCTCATTCATTCATTGAATATTTTTAATGGCGAGAGATTATATGTCTTGTCATAGTAAATAGAGATATTTAAAAAGTGGGCCTATAAATACTACCATTGTTCGGCATAAACACAATAGAGTGATAATTTTCTATTTGTGAAAGCACCCTTAAAAAATTTAGTCATTATAAAGTTCACTATTTGAGGAGATTTTTACTGTCGAAGGCATGCCATTATTGGAGCTTTTGAAGTTCTTTTTGTCCTTGAATGGTTAGAAAGTAGGGAGATGCGTTGCAACCGTAGATGGTTTGAAGGGAGGCAGGTAGATTGCATTTATTTTTAATTTCAGTGTCAATGACTATCTTGCGTTTGTATCAATGCAAGAGGATTAAACGAATGTCAGACGTGCTGTTCATCATTTTTCATCATTTTCCAGCTGTTTTTTTGCCATTTTTTGCTGCTTTCCCCGACGCTATTGGTTTCGCTCCTCCAAACTCTTCCTTGCTGGTATTGAGCTGTCACTTCTCCAATTTGACGAGTTGCAGCCTGAAAATAAGGTTTTAAGTTTAACGATGGTTTTAGAGTATGTTTATTAAAATGAAAATTATGGCCAAGATCTTAATAATGAGCACATTTAGTCTTTAACATTACGACATCCTTTAGGCAAATTTGGTCCATAAAATACTGTGTTCATTGTTCTATGAGTGACAATAAAACAAAAATGCACTTCAAGCAAACTACTCAGACACAAAAGATCTGAATATCATGCCTTTTTTAAAACATAATAAGCTACCCAAGTCTTACTCTCACAAAATACATAAAAAACAAAAAAATTGATGGTTTATCAAAACTCCTGCAGTATCTATTCCCAAAGCCATTTGACTCAACAATTATGACCGCAGGAGATTGATAGTCATTAAAAAAATATAACCAAAATGATGAAATTTTGTAAACTGTACAGTTAAAATCCTGTTAGTTTTGGCTCTAATTTGGAGGTGATGACAAAAGCCCTAGCCTCTAGCATTGGCAATTTCACAAGAGGAATTGAATGGTGGATAGAATTGGAGATTTGTGTGTTATTCCAGGTTAAAGCGATCAAGATTTCCTAGAAAAAATTAGAGCACCATTTTCTAGAATTACATTGTTGAGTGGTCAGAGCTAGTGTGGGGGTTTAATTGAGCACTGCACTCCCTCATCTGATCACCTGCCTTTGATAATTAAACCATTCATTGTTGTTGTTAGTTCACCACAGCCTTTGTGAGCTACAAACACATCAGTATAGAAGGGCAATTGATCACAGCTGGGCAAAGACATCCAAACTTAACTTGAGTTACACACACTGTGCACAGCATTGTACAGTAACAATTAAATGCTGGTAGTTGCCTGCCGCCTCCACACAACATTAATTTCAGATGTATAGAGGGGATTTAATCTACTAATTCAATAATCCCTTCTTATCACATATCTACATCATACTGATCCAAGGTTTGCATTGACATGTGAGAGCAATGAGTAGTTCTGAAGAGTGTACACGCTTTTGTGAAATATTTGTTGGGGAAAAAGTGGGATTTGTTATAATGGGCAGTGGATTATTGGGCTTGAAAGACCTTAAACCCTGATGTTACTTGTACAACAACAAGGAGAGCGGAGCCATCTTTGCCTACAAGTCAATTTGGAAGAAGAAGCTTACAACAGCCATCGATATCGAGGATGCGAGGTGCCATTTGGAGATTATGAAGCATCTGCCCACATAAAATAAGATATTTAACAAGACAAGGGTTGAAGCAGCGAAGCAGGTCGGTGCATGTGAAAAATTGGACGATCACTATGAAGCGGTGAAAGTAAATGGATGGGTCAATTGATAGGTCATTTAGCAAATGATGTTTGTGCAACAAAGGTCTCAATGAAGAAGTGTTAGCTTCAAAACAAGTATCTAAACATGACTTCTCTGAATCAATAAGATAATGTGGTTCCATTACCAATAGATTCATGTTATGTTTGCAATAGGGAGAGAGAGAGGGGGAGATAGAGGGGGGAGAGAGAGAGGGGGTGGGTTAAGGATTAAGGAGATAGAGATAGAAATGGAGATGGAGATCTTTAACAACTAAAACATCTCATGTAGCAGTTTCAAAGGTAATCTTGCAACAAAGGTTTTACTGCAAGGAGAATGCTGGGCACCAGGAACTATTGGGTTACTTTGCATAGGCCTTGGATTGTCCAAGGCATTCAAGCCACCTCGAGAGCCCAAATTATTTGTGTTCTAATGTGAGCCTTAAAGTGAGGTGAAACTCATGCATCCCTGCCTAAGCCAAGCATTACATTAGGGTTAAGTGGGAAAGCAGGTCGGTGTCCTCTAAACCAAGAGGGTTTCAGTCCCCTTTAACCCTGAAAAGGTGAATATTCAGAACCTTGGCATCCTTGACCCCTACCCCATAGATTCATGTCCTGCTGAAAAAATATCCTTCAACAAATTGATTACTAACATTGCTAAAATAGTTTGTAGAAGTAAACCTTGAAATCCAAAACATAAAAACTTTATGACAAGTCAAGCAAAGAATATGCATTTCTGTCACAAAATACACTATATAACTCAAAGCATAAAAAATTAAAAGTTTAGGATTCAAAAAAACTTAACAAATACAACTCCAAAGAAAAACCTACATCATGACATGGTTTCAACTTAATCAAATGATTTGGAAGGCAGCAACAATGAGAACCCCATTCAAAAAGAATTGAGATAAACACAAAACAAGGTATCCAACCAATCATGTGATGCCACATTAGTGCACAACTACTCATGATGTGAAGGCACAAATATTGGTCAACTACATCTTGACAAAAAGCATGTTGATGTGGCATCATATTTGAAGCTCTCCATTTTACATTTCCTTATGTGACATGTACCCTTATTTGTTTACCTCGTTTACTATTCAGATTTCTCCAACTGAGAAAATTAACCATTTTACGCGTCTAGTTATAAAGGAAACTGTCCGTGGAAGAACAGAATTTGCCAGCGGACCCAAGAATGGTGGTTGGAGGGGCCATATTGCTAAATTGGTAGGCAGAAGTTAGGTATGAATTCTTGACCAGAACAAAAATAAATAAAAAAGAAAATACCGCGAAAATGAATTGAACATTATTTAAATATGCCCGTGTATTTTATATTTGTGTTTCGGCTACAATGATTGGTTTGGATGAATCTTTCTCCCTATAGACTTGGGATAAATACTTATATTAAGGGAACCTAAATTTTTTAACTATATAAAATGTTTGGATGGGCATGGCAGCAATCAATTAAGGATATACTCTGATGTGTACCGTTAATGTATCTACATCGCAAGATCTATTGAATGTATTAAATTATAACCTAAAAATATGAATTACAGATATGGATTTGGGGTGGGTAATAATTAAATAAATACTAAATCCAAAAGAGTTAATGAAGTAGACATAGTCTTAAATTTGAGCTTGGTTTATATTGTTTGAGTGTTCGGGTGTCATTTTAGCATTTAGTATGGAAAATTAACTGTTTATGAGATATAGATCACTAAAAGAATGATTGGGTTTATTTCCTGCAAATTCTGCCCCTGAATAAACTTTACAAATTTTCAAGCAAATGCAATTAGCGGGTGTAAAGTCAGACTTAGCTTTCATTACAGCAACTGTATTCTTAACGACTGATGTGCATCATAAAACTCGTGAAGATGTAAAAATGAACTTTCGAGCCCTCTTTTTAGACCTCCTCATCAACAAATGATACATCTAGTTAATTTTTTATTGGGTGTGTATAAACTAGGTCTATAATGCTAATGCATCACAATGAAGTTAAATTAAAATGTTTGGGTGATAGGTAGTGTGTATAATCTGAATTTCATAAATTGGGGTTTAACGTTTTTTTTGGTGTGTATAGACTAGGTTCTTTCTGCTTTGGGATTGGAACTAATATTTAGATAAATAAATTGTTGTATTGGTTCATTTTGAGAAAATATTACAAGTAAATTAAAGGAATAATCTGGCTGTACTGAATTATGTTTGATCTGAATTTCAGATATTGGGGTTTAATTTTATTTTTCTGGGTAAGGGTTTCTGTATTCTTCAAATTATATGAATGTTGGGTTTTTGAGGCCATGATTTTTGTCATAAGATTTGGACCTTGTCCTGGTCCAATGATAATTTATTGGGTTGGTTGGAGAGTGGGTGGAGAGGGAGTAAAATGTGATTGTTTCATTTTAAGGGTCGACCATCAAATGATGCATAATTATAATGACAATTTCCAGGCTTCCAGTGTTCTTCGAACAAAGAGATCTGCTCGTCTACCCTGCATGGGCCTTCACTCTTCCTACCTTCTTATTGCAAATTCCAATTTCGTTGATGCAAGCTCGCATATGGGTGCTGACAACTTACTATACAATTTGGTTTGCCCCTGAAGTTACCAGGTAATTGTTAAGTCATCTACTTGTTAGAAATACCTTAATAACCCTAATCTTCTAATTAGATTTTATTTTCCCTCCATCTAACATAAACTCATTTGCAAATTTTTTTGATAGTTCCTTTTACTCTTCCTACTTCATCAGATGGCATTACAACAAGAACTGACTTGCACAAACGAAAGGTTCTAAAACGGCAGGAACTTTCAAACAAGGTATGGCAATTATCAGGTTTAAAGCCAAATTTCGCAACATTTGCTACCATTCTCCCTGCCCATGCCAAAATGGGAGCTTTCGAACAGGGCGTAACAAGGCACGTGAATTGTTTTCCAGAATACCTTAAAATAATATCATTTCATGGACTGCATCGATTGCAGGATATGGACAAATTGGATTTGTTGAAAAGGCTTTAGAAACTATCAAGCAAATGCAATTGGCAGGTGTAAAGCCAAACTCCACAACGTTCGCCACTATCCTCCCTGCCTGTGTTGAAATGGGAGCTTTCGAACAGGGTATAACAATCCATCAAAGCATCGTATTGTTTAAATTCATATATTGTATCATATTTCCTTATAGATCTGAGTAATTTTGTTTTAATGCAGTTGTGCTACGATTTGTTGTTGCTGCGTGTTGGAAGAATGTTGCTTTTGAGTTGGGACAGATCAATCTGGGTAGACAAGATGATTGAATTTGAATGTACGATCGCCTACCACAAACTTCTTTCTTATTACGGCTTCAACCCTGTATTGTAGCCATATTCTTTTTACTATATTAAATTTGCTTGTGTTAAAAGGATTGTTGGACTCTGATTATTTAGTGGAGTTTGTTTCTAATGTATATTTTAATAAATAAAAATTGAAAAGAATGCCTTTATGTTACTATATCCATTATTTAATGGAGTTTTTTTTTAATAAATTGAGAAAAAACCTTTATGTTATTAATTTTTATATGCATGCCATGTAGTATGAATGGTTTGCATAAGGCATTTCCTCTTCCCTACTTAAAGAATATTCAGTGCATGATTGGTATATATAGCCACTA
>VDFB02353493.1:264065525-264094962 GCA_007258455.2 Sequoia sempervirens
TTTTTGAGAAGAAATTTGTGGGAAATGGCTCTGGAGGTTCAACATGGCTATGTTGTCTTGTTGCTCTGTTTTGGAAGCTAGTTGTGCCTTGCAAGCAGAGCAATTTTTCATTTCAGAATTTGGGCAGAAATTAGAGGTATTCTCCTGTGTATTTCTCAAATTTTTGAGTTAGAAATGTATGTGGGTATTTTTAATTTGTTGCTCTAGGTGTTGTCATGGCTTTTGGGTTGAGTTTTCTTTTCAACCTAGTTATTGTTTTTTTTTTTGGGAAATCTGAGATTTTTATAAATCTGTTCAATCCTCCCACTTTAAACTCAAATTCAACTTTGGGACTCACCTGAAAATGCCCAAATCTCAACTGGGTTGGAGTCCAAAACACATTTTGAACACTTTCTTTTTTGGCCAAAATTTGTGTCACTTGGTAAAACGTTTTTCATTGCTGCTCTTTTACAACCTATTAAAAATGCAAAACAAATATGGAATCCAAGTAGAAATGCCAAGATCTCAATTGGGTCTTTGGCAGATTTTTATTCTGGGCACTTTCATTTTTGGGCAAAATTTGTGCCTTCTTCTAAATGACATTTTTTATGCTTCTCTTTAACCGTTTGTTATAAATGCAAAATAAAATTGGATTCTGTGTAGAAATGTCAAAATATGAACTAGGTCTTTGTCCAATTTTTAATCTGGACACTTTCATTTTTCACGTTTTTGCCCAGCCATACATTAAATGACGTTTTTCAGTACAATACCTTATTATGGGTCTTAAAATTGAAAATTGATGGTGGATTCCAACTTGGAACACCAAAATCTGAACTGGGTCGGGCTTAGAATTTTAATCCGGGCACTTTGAATTTTTACGTAATTTCTATGCCTCCATTTCATGTTGATTTATAACTGTTAAACGTGTCTTCCTACAACAATGTTTGCTTGGATGTGTTAAATGACTTTATGATGATTGTAGTGGATTTTCATGGATTCATATTTTTTTTGGATTCCTCGTTTGGATAAACGAGAAGGCCTATCCGTCCACAAGGCGTTGAGTTATCCGTCTGCAAGGCATTGATTTGGGCATGTTTGAGTTTTACTCATTTGTAGGAGAGATGTACTTGATTCTATGTGGTGCCATTCCTTTGAGCACACATGATGACATTTCACCCAGTCTGCACTCTTGCACCTCGTACCTTAGTAGTCATGAGTAGTACCTGGCATATTATTGTTTAAGTATCTTCAAGTTGTGATATTGGCTTAATGCATTCTATACCATGTTTGCTCTGTGTCTGATGTGAGTGTTGGCCTTTGTTACCCTCGCCTTATTTTCTGCTTGGGCCTTGTGACTACCTCCGAGCATGGTGGGGTGGCCTCTTTTGAGTCCACATGGTAGGGAGGCGTTGCCACTGCCATTGGGGACCGGCGTACATGTTATTGGAGCACCAGTTGGAGTCATCCCCTCTTTTATATTTATCTGATCTGATGACGTATTTTATTCATGTAAATGCTTTTGTATTCAAAATTATTCCTTTATGTTCATTATACTCACTTGAGAGTGATAGAAATCATAAATCTAATAAGAAGATATGTGATGATTATATTTAGTTTACGAGTTTCGATGTTGGTATCGGGCTTGCTTGTATTATGTTGTTCATAATGGCTTTTCCTTCATAAGTTTTCTTGCAAAAATCCAAGCTTTGGTTGTTTATTTCCTTCATGTTTATAGTTTGCTTAAGTTTCGGAGCAACGCCGCCTTTTGTTAAGTTTTGTGTTGCGGCTACAAAAGTTCTGGAGCATCGCCACTTCCTATGTATTGTTTTGTGGCATTGCTACAAAGTTTCGGAGCAGCGCTGTTAAAGTTCCAGAGCAGTGCTGAAAGTTCCAGAGCAGCGCTGATAAAGTTCTGGAGCAGCGTTGCTAAGGTTTCAGAGCAATGCAGAAGTTCTGGAGCAGTGCTGCCAGAGGTTCTGAAGTAGTGCAGATGGTTCTAGAGCAAATGGTTCCAAAGCAGTTGGTTTCAGAGCAAAGGTTTTGGAGCAGGAAGTTCCGGAGCAGAGGTTCCGGAGTAGGAACTTTCGTAGCTGGAAGTTCCATAGCTGGAACTTCCGTAGCTAGAAGTTTCATAGCTAGAACTTCCGTAGCTGGAACTTCTGTAGCTAGAAGTTTCGTAGCTAGAACTTCTGTAGCTCGAAGTTCCGAAGCTCGAAGTTCTGGAGTAGGAGGTTCGGGAGAAAGTTTTTGGAGCTATTATGTTTGCTCCTATTTGGATTTTCTCTAGAGGGTGGATTATTCCCTTCCTTTGGGTTGTGTTTGGCCATGCTTGGCCATATAAGTTGTCGGTACATTGTCTTGGCAACTATTTTATCTGTAAGTTATTTTGTATGTTTTCAAAAAAAAAATTATCTTGTCCTCTTTTGGCTCTTACCCTTCAGGGTTGCGTAGCGAGATGTTACACATATTCAAAGCTTACCTGTGTAATTTGTCAATTAGTTTGTAGCTGCTCTTATGCTTAAGGCATTCAAAGTGTAATAGGGACTTCTTTTCACCAGGTATTTATCCTTAATCCTTACCATGATCCCATGCTAGCATAGGCTCAAATCTATTTTATTTGACGCCTCAGGTCACCTGGGTTCTCTGTTACTTTACAATTGAATTAAATGAAATTTTGTTGCTTGCTTTCATATCAATGTGTTATAGTTGGAATTAGGTGTCTTAGAATTTGAATTACCCATGTAGATATAAATCCCCAAGTTGCTGTGATAGATTTAGGGTTTTGATTTTAATTCTTAAACATCCCTTTTGGCTGCCATGGCATTCATTTTATACTGTAAAGTGTTGCATGATGTCTTCAAGAGCTCAAGAATCTTGCAGCACTAAATCCCTGATATTCTCAAATTTTCTGTTCATTTTCTATGAATACAAAAGAAACTGCAGATGTAGAGAGATTGTTTTTTTAAGTTTCTCCCATTCTAAAAATATAAATAAATAAATAAATTTCTGCTAAGATTGGGTTTCACAAGTTCCCCCATTTTATTCATTGATATCATTGTAATGTCTAGTTTTAGAGCCTTGTTTCCTCCTCCATGTAAATATATTCTTGATCTATGAAATGAAACTCTTCCTCCTTGGTATTGACCTTTCACTTCTCCTTTTTAGCGAGTTGCCTCCTAGGAAAAAAATAATAAAATAAAATAATAATCAAGTTTTAATGATAGTTTTGGAGTATGTTCAGATCCTAACAATGAGCACATTTAGGTTTTAGCATTACGGTATATTTTACCCTTCACGGCTCAGTATATAACAACATTAAATAAATTCCTTAAATCTGATGTAAATTTTGCCTCTACACCTGTCGTTTCATTTGCTTGGAAGTTTTTAAGACATCTCCAGAAAATCCATTGTGTACTTATGATGTAATTATTGTGTTTCGTTAGATCACTTTCTTTTGACGCATTATGTCAACAAATCCCATGCCTTGTTATGCCTCTATACTTGTTTTAATATATGTCTACCATTACAGTTGCTACTACCTTGTGAGGAAATATTATCCCGTTACCAAACCATTTAACTTTTTTTTCATATGGAAATCTGCGTAGCCAATCCTTATAAAGAGAGCACACTTATATAAAATAATAAGAAGACCCTTATTTCCACCCGTTTCCATACTTTCATTAGGATCATAAGAAAAAAAATGAGTATGTCCCATTTACCATAACTTTTATGAACAGCACCTATAATGGAGTAAGTAGGAGGCTCCACATTTATTTCCTTATGAAGTCTTTATTTTTTTTAGAAAAATATATATATAGTTTCCTTAATGTTCTTTTAATAAAGAAACTACTTTTTCCTTGTTGTGGGGAATTTCCTTGTTGTGGGGAAAAGTACTAATTTAAATAAAGATAAAATAAATTAGAAGGCATCTCTTTGTATTTTAAATGGGATATTTCTCTTTAAAGAAAGTAAATGGAATATGTATATAAATAGATGTATTTATTAAAGATTAATAATTTAAAAATATATTATACATATAGATATATGTAAAAAAAACAATTAGATTCAAAAATAATAGTGATAATTTATTATGAAGGGTACTATTAATTTGAATAGTAATTCTAATATGTATAACAAATAAAGTCATTCATGTTTAGATGTGCTCATACAATAATCTCATTAACAATGTTAAGACATTAACTAAAAGGTTATTTAATTAAACCATGCTAATTATTTATGAGTACAAGTGAGTAATTTGGAAAGAATAAGTAAAAGAAAATTAATTATATATATATATATGTGTGTGTGTGTGTGTGTGTGTGTGTGTGTATATAAAAGAAAATTTTATATATATATATATATATTCTTATATGCATGCATTTGTGTATTAATAATATTTATGTGATTGTTCCATATTTACTAGTTAAAGGTGTAAATAGGGTTGTGTTGAGGTTGGGAAATGTTAGTGGTTGTGTTAGTTTCATTTAGGTTTTTGAAAAGAGTAAAGCACTATTTAATTAGATAGATCCATTTTGATAGCTTAAGGTAAAAGGTATTATAACTGAGTTAGTGGAATAGTTGAAATTGATATTGTACTAATTAAATATTTAATTTTGTTCTATTTCAAATAAGAAATTAGTGTTAAATAGAGTTGAGATATTATTATCGTTTCCCTTTAATAGTTTGGTATTTAACTATTGGTTAATATAACCTAATAGTAGTTAGTGGATTTAGTGGATTTCGTGGTCGTTGCAAAATAGATAGTCTTTTCAATTTAATGGTTTTATTTTGGGAAGGCTATTAGAATGTATTTGATTATTAAATTGTTTCCTAATAGTCATCTCTCCTTATGTGTTAGAGAAATGTTATGATGATTTAAATATTCTTGGAATTTATTGCTCTTGATGTTTTAGTGAAACTAGAAAGATGATTTAATGTTTGATGTTTATTGTTTTTGATTTGTTAATGAAAGTACACTGTGTGTGCTAAAACAGTTATTGTGATATTTAGAATTTATGCCTTATGGGTTATTTTAAATTATGAATGGATACAATGTATTGCATTGTTTATTATTCTTTAGGGTATATTCATTGAGTGTATTCATGTGTTTAAAGTTTTATTTGATGCTTTCATTTTGATGTGTCTACCTTTTGAGATACTTGGTTTTGGCGGTGATTTTTCACCAGGTTCGTGTTGGATTAGTGGAGTATGGGTGAGTTTGTAATGGTGCAAAATAGTAGTGTCTAAATATTGCAATATTTATGTTGTGATGCAAGGATTATGTGAATTGAATACTGTGTTGTTCATTGATTATTGTGAATTGATTTGTATGGAATTGTTTATATTAGCTTCGATAGAGTTTGAAGATCTTGTTATGATATTGCCACTCGTATTCTTCACTTGTCATTTTGCGATTGTGAATTTTGATGTAGCCATTTTGTGGTTCCATGTTGTGAGTCTTTCTCTTGTGATAATTTTGGAAATAAGAATACTTTATGCGATGACTTTCTTGTATCATATTTTGAGATGGTTGGGAACCTGAAATGTTTGAATTACCTTTAGTAGGAGTTTGTGGATTTTTGGTGTTTGAGGCTTCTAGAGGCAAGGGCGGAACTTGATTACTATTGACTTCCCATGGTTGGACCTTTATGATTCATTGATCTTATTTTTTATTTTGAGTTCTTGTGAGTGGTACCTCCTTTGTTCTTGTTTTAGTGATATGGAATGGGTTTGTGAGAGGGTTCTTGCCTCACATGTCGTGTGTTGGGTACTCCTTTATTTTTATGTGAGATGAGGTACACCCCTTGCGTCTTTTGGTTTGGTATCATAGGGAGTGGCTCTTCATGGGGGTCTGGCGCACAAAGGGGTTGTTAGGGTAACCCATGGAAAAGTTTCCTAGACAAGTGATAGTATAATTAATGAACTAGTAGGTTTGCGTAGATAAACACTAAACAAGATTAATTATGAGCCTCACCCATACCGTTAGTGCTTTCATAGGCTAAGGATGGGATGAGAAGACCTGGTTGGTAAGATCACTACCTTGTCCTCACAAAAGGTAAGTGTTCTGGCATGAGTCACCCTATGGAGCAGTCACCTTGAGATAGGCAGCCTGGATAACCATATATGGAGGCAGTACCTTGTGATAGGTTGTCTGGCTAATCCATGTAAGGTGATGTGATGACACTATCCTACAATACCTATTTTTTTTTCCCTTGTTCGGTTGCCTCTAGTAGTGTTGTTTAATTGTTGATGTTGTTGAGGCAATTGGTTCTTGGTGTTTTTTGTTGAAGTCTCCAAGTTCTATATTTTAATGTTGCACACTTGCCTCATGTGGAAACTTGATTGATGTTAATGAAAGTGCCTTGATACTTATTGTTGGTTAATATTGTGATTTTATTTGAAGGCTTTCAATCCTATTTTTTTTGGCACCTCTTTTCGTTATTTAGTGTTGATCTATTATATTGGCATTTGGTTATGTTGCTCTTTTCATCTTTGTCTTAGTTATGTGTTGATGATGTGAGATGTAGTCTTGGGTTGTTGTTGCTCTTGTTGTGGAGTCTCGATTTCCATTGTTCACCTGACCAAATTTGGGTGTGGGTCTTTCTTGTCATCTCCTAGCACAAAGAGTGGGTCTTTGGACCCACGTGGTCAGGTGGAACGTGTTTTGCACCCCATTGGCTTTTCCAGGTTGTGTTCATGATGCGGAAGCAGATACAGAGTTCCTAGAGCTTCACTTGGTTGAAGACTACTCTTCACTTTGTACCTTATTCTTCTTTGATGTATCAATTTTGTATTTGATGTCTCTTTTCCTCTGCATGAAAAGATGCATATGCACTCTTGAAGAGATGTAATGAACTCCTGAGATGGTTGTAATGTATTATTGTGTCTATGATGTGTTGTATTTGGAAATATGCTTCACCATTGTAATTTTGAACTATTAATTGAAATGTAATAGGATGATGTATGTATCCTTTTTATCTCCTTTCATCATGGATGGTTATATGTTATCTTTAAGTAATATTGATTTGTTTGTCATTGTTATGGTTTTACTTTTAGGATTTTGTGATGTCATCTCGTGTACCCCAGAGGATGTAATGGTCATTGTAATTGTATAATTTCTTCATATGTGACATATGTTCATGTTCATCTTATGTATTGTTCTACTTTCAAAAAAAAATGTGCAGTAATTTGTCTACTTTAATCATCCTTTGGGGTTTACACAGCGGGGTGTCACAACTTGGTATCAGAGCATAGGTTCATACACTGGGAACTTTGGATACATAGGAGCCCACTATGTGGCCTAGTCGCTCATACTCTTGAGGTTACATCTTTCCTTTTGGTCTCACCCTCACTTAGCAACCCAAGGGTGTATTTTAGGTCGTGTTGGTCTGATGGTGTAGATAACCAGTGGAAAGGATAGCACCCTCAATGTAGTGCGCAATGCACCTATATCCTTCCTACCAAGGAAATGCATTATGGAAATTTGTGTAACATGTGAATGTGATGAGTGTATGTAAATGTATATTATGTTAGGATTAGTTGGGACTTTAAATTTGATTAGAGTATAATGATTACCCTAGTTTGTATGCAGGGATGAGAAGGTCAAAGGCCGAAAAGAGGAAAGGAAAGGCAATGAATGCTATAAAAAGGGGTGTGGTCATTAAAGGAAACCCCACACTAGAAGCTCCACTTTGTAGTTCTGATAATGAGACCTTGGCCCAGGCCCTCTCTCGGCTCAAGATGAAAAAAGGGAAGAAAATCAAAGAGTTGAGAGACATAGTTAAGGTGAAGAAATCATCTGCTATCCGGGATTGGCCTTTGGGGTGTGGACGGAACACACCTATTTTGTTTAAGGAGGAGAAGGAAAGCCTTTGTACATAGCCCTTCACTTCCATGAAGGTGATTATGGACTTAGATGAGGACCCTGAGGAGTGTCCCCTATCAGATAGCAAGTATTTTGTTAGTGGAAGGAGGGATGTAGTATTTTTCTTGTTCCTTTATTATACTGGCACTTATTATGATTGCGGTCTACACTTGACACATTTTATGGTGTACTATGTACCTTGAGACAGTGTTGGTGGTTGTTAACCATTTTGACTTGTTGGTTGATAGCTTAGGTTGTTGGGATGATTATGATACTCTCTTTTCTGATATTGATGATATGATGATATCGTTCCTTTTATAATATGTCTATATAAGTATGTTTTATAAATTTACTATTATACATGATTAGGAGTCGATTATGTTTCTTTTGATATAATTCCATTGATTTGATTAGGTGATTTATATATATGCAAAGGTGTGTTTAAAGGTTGAATCCTAATTAGTTAATATATTATTATCATAATATTATATATGCTTGTAATGTATTGAGGTGATAGAAAAGGATATGGTCATCTAGTAATTTCACAACTTTATTAAAAATAAGTAGAAGAGTTTATTAGTGTTGTACCCTCAGCACACATGCCTCATTCAGAATGGGGACCCTCTCTTTTATTCGCTTTGCTGGGTTGTTTTGTCGCCGCCTCATTTTTTTGTGCTCCCATTTTGTTGTCCTAGATGGTTAGTGTGTCTCCAGAGTCTCATCTCAAGTTGACCATGTTTTATCCCCTCAAATTTTTCTAAGTCCTCCAGGGCCTTCACGGAGTTCCTTTGGCAATTTGCTTCTGCCATCGGCCTTGGAGTTTTCTGGGTCCGGCCTATCAGATTTCCTTCGCCAGATTTCCATTACACATTTGTTGTCTCAAGCATCTGAAGGCCTTCGCCTTCCCGTTCCCTAGGACGCAGCTCCTCGATCGCCATCCTCATGTCTTGTGTTGCAAAGTGGCCATCCTTCACTCGTCCTGGGCCTGATCCACCGGGACTTCGTTGTGAGTTTTCCCTTCTCGAGATGGCCATCCTTTGTCAGAGTTCCACCTCCCGAACCCCATGCCTCCTCTTCCTGGTGCTTTTCACTTTAACATTTGAAGGGGTCGTTGGCTCACGTCCTTCCAAACCATGGGTTCTAGACCTCCTACCGCCAATAGGGAATTTGAACTTACCAACTTTTTGCCCACCATACTCGCATTAATAAGGGTGTATTAAATGTCGTTAGGGGTATAAATACTTGGTACAACCTATCATTTTGACATGCTAGGTTGGCCAGAAGAGTTCAGAAGCAAGTTAGAGGAATCCAGTCCCCTCATCTCACGCCGCCCCCGTGCCCGTTGCCTTCATCGACCGATTCTTTGTGGATTTGGCAACCTCCTTCACCAGGTTCTTGAGGTAGGTTTTCCTTCCACCCTCCCACATTTTTTTTGGTGATTTCACATTTAAACAATGAACAAAATTGGGTTAAAATAACTTCATTTGATAGAGGAGGATTTGACCTAAAAAACCCATGTTGTAAAACTTCAAGAGAACCTCCAAATCATCATAAAAACCAGATCCAGAACTTTATCACCTCAGCGTCATTCTTCCCATAGAGCACCTATGCCCTTCGAACCCAAGCCTCCCCGTCACCATTTAGAAAACTTCAAACTTAACCAACTTTAAAACAGCAGGATGTCTTCCCGGGACCACGACCTCGGATCTTCTTTGATAGTTTTTTCCATTGGGACCTACAAAGTTTAAACCCTCGGCCTCCTTTCAAGTTTCCTGGGCCCCTTCCCACTAGATTTTGTCCCCAAGATGCTGCGTAGTGCTCACCGCTTTGAATAGAAAAATGGTCCCATCCACCAAAGCCTCGGAGTCCGCCTCGTCCTTCGCCGCCTAAGTTAAACAAATGAACTACTACATCCTTAGCGTCTTCCATGTCTCAGTTTGCAGAGTTTTGTTTGTAGACCTCTGCTCCTGCTTCGTCCTTTCTCACGGCCATCCAGTGATCGCTTTTCTCCCCCCGGGTATCGAGTGTCCCAAAGTTGCTTGAACAACAAATGATGAAAACTAAAGTGTTATCACCTCCGTTGGGTCTAGTCGACCAGGTTGCTCCCACCGAGACTCTGCTTAATGCACGTCATTTTCAAACAACTATCCTAGAACCACTTCCTGACCCTTTCAGCTTAAGCAACTTAAGCGGTGAGAGAGTGATGCTAGTTGTCCTTCAGCCTCGCAAGTCCTAGACCCCAGAACTCCAACCTTGGAATTTTGTTTCTAAATAATCGTTTCAAACGGCAAACCTTAGATTGCTTTCCCTCCTCACAACCCCGAGTGCCCCAACGATGATCTAAATGACCTCCAATCTAGAAATAAGTCTCAACCCACGTGCTCAAATTGAACCCTCTCCTGCATGGACCTTTCAAATCATCTAAATCTAAAGTCAGGAGGGACCATATGGATTTCCCTGCCTTGTTCACCCTTCAAAACAACATTCCTACTAGGGAAGTCTAGCCTCTAGGGCCCAGGATGACCAAACTCCCCTTAGTAACCTGCTAATGGAATCTCAAAGTAAATTTTTGACCTCATAAATGATGTGTTATCTAATTGGACTTCACCTGATAGGGATTTTGGCTAACATTAGTTCCTTTATCCTTGATTGTGCTCATCATGCCTTCGTTTGCAGGATATGTGGAATCGGGTGTAGGACCCTTGGGGGCAGCTGCAGAAAAGGACAAAGGAAAGAAATTAGGAAGAGCTCCTCATGGGAAAGAAGACAAGGACCAAATGAAGTACCAATTCTAGGGAGATTCATTGCACTCAAAGATCATTACAGACTGGAAGGTGATTACATATACCACTATCAGCCACATTGATATTGATGAGTTTAAACAGAGGGTTAGGAATCCACACGACCACAGAAAATGCCTAACTAATAAGAGGAAGTGGAATTGCCAAGGCTAGAGGCTTCCCTCCTGCTCTTATCGCTCCTGAACTAGTTAAGGCTTGTAGGAAAGCATACCAACCTAAGACTCGGACAATAGTAGATGGAGATGGGAACATTCTAGCTGACATGTCTCCCCAGGTAATAACGAAGACTTTCCACATCCCCACCTTCAGAGTAATGGAGATGCCTACTATCTCAGACTACAAGGCAATGTGGGATGCAGATCCCGTTGGATGCAAGAAGCTCATCAACCAATATTGGTTAAAATAGAAAAGGGACAATGCTACAAAATTTCCCCAAGAACTCTTCCACAATGATTTCATTGAAGATTATCATGACTTAGTAACTGTGCTAAGCCGAGTGATGGGTTTTCCTACCACTGCGTAATTCCAAGAGTAGATGGTCTATTTTGTTGAGAAAATTCTTTATGGAAAGGAGGATGATACCACACAAACTACATTCTACTGGGGAGAGATAATCAATGACTTCTTCCACTAATAGTTCATGAATGTTAAAAAGACCTCCAAGTTCTATATGACATCCTATCTAGTCTATTCTTTGGCTGAACAGAGATAGTATAGTGGACTGTTTAGGGCTCTCGATGAAGAATTTGGTTGCGAATTGAAGGTTTACGATAGATACCCATAGTTGCAGTTTAGAAATTTCAAGAGGGACTATTGAAGGATGAATGAGACTTTCATGGGTCACATAAATAGGTTGCTCGGAGGCAATTTCAAAAGGTGAGTCTCCCAGAGTCCATGGGAACTCCTCAAACAATACGCCTTTTTGTTCATTCAGTATCCCAAGTTCACATACATTCGTGCCCAAGGCTACACAGAAAGGCCGAACAAGCTTCCCTGGTATCCTAATGACCGGATTGTATTGTTAGAACTCTCTCAGTAGTTGTGGCACATACATACTCTCCTCAGCAGCAAGCATTTTTTGGGGATCCCTTATCCCCTTTCTTTTTTCCAAGGGATGTACAAGCTTCAAACCTCTCAATGTGCTAGAAATTTAGAGAAGGAGTTGGTTGAATATCACTTCTAGTTTCATACTGCCCGTCCATGAATGGAGCCTTATGGGCATATAAGGAAAGTACTTGGACCCGACTACACCCATCTGCATCATGTTGAATATTTATGGGTGAATTTCCAAGATGATAAGGAGGTGTGCATGAGACACTACATGTGAATGATCGCCTACTTCATAAAAAGGATGAACTTGTTCGCTGCACTTGATCAATTTGAGGAAGATGAAAGCACAATTATAGATCCTAGGTACAATGTAGTCGCTAACTTGTCACTACCTTCAATAGACTGGGATGAGCAAGAGGTCGATGACCTCGATATCATAACTAAGCCTATTGAAGCTCGTACCAAAGAATGGGTCAATGGACAAGTAACCTGAATAAAGCAACAAGGGGTCATCCTGACCTATCAAGGGCTTGAAAGTGAGCCTAGTGCAACAGATGATGGAGCTGCTACAACCTCAATGGGAGAAACATCCAAATCTCTTTCACTCACTCGCTCCAGAAAAAGAAAAGAGACTAAGGAGTAGCAACCAAATCCAAAAGTATATGCAAGGAAAGCTTCAGAAGGTGAACCTTCCAAGAAACATAAGAGGTCAAGTAGTACTGCTACAGTGCATGTCATTCAGGAGGACCCGCTCCATGAAGGAGAAGAAATGGAGATGGATCATCCAAAGTCCCCACCGACTGCCCCTAATACTATTGCCCTTCCATCCATTTCTTAGGCCATGATCGCCACATCCCCACCTATAGTGGACATCTTCACCCACCTGGCTTCTTCTTCACCAACTAGGCCAGTCGGGGTGGTTGATTCTTCTTCTCCCACCACTTCTCCGCTTTCCTCTTCCTCCATGTCTCCAACCACATCGCTCTTGCTAGCAACAACAATGATTCCAATGCCAACACTTACACTGCCAAAGGCATTCTCGCGGCATATGCATAATGTTCCCTCTGAGATTTCCCAGGTATTGATGAATCCCACCATCCAAGTTGCCTTAGTGTAGGTTCTAACCAGTGTTCCTATCTTAAAGCCTACAACTGAGCCCCCGGAGATGAAGTCCACAATAGCAATATTAGCAGAATGGGAAAGGTGAGAGGTGGAAGCAACAAAAACATTGGAGGAAGAAGCGGATGAATACCACGAACATCTGGATTACCAACACTTGCAAATCAAAAAATTAGTTCGTGAAGAAGAAGAAATAGGATCTTCTGAAAGCAAATATGAAGAAGAAGACGTCAGTGGAAAATTAATTGTGCAAGCTTTTGGTCCTAACCTTGAGGAAGAGCAGGCCCGAAAATTAAAGGACATTGGGGAAGAAATAGAAAGACCACCTTCTAGAGAAAGAAGACAAGAAGATGATAAGATAGAGGAAAGCATGGAACCTCCAATAGTTGAACAACAAGAAGAAGGCCCCAAGCATGATAAGGAGATGCCTTTCCCTGAACGGTAGGGAGAGCAAGAAAATAAAAGGCATGAAGATATGTCACCTCCACATGAGGAAGAGGATAATATAGAAGATCAACCTGCAAAGGAGATCCAAATTGCAAAGAGCCCTGAAATAGAGTAGCCCGAGGAGCACAGGCATCAAGATGAACTTGATGAAGAAAATGAAGAAGAGAAAGAAAAGGAGGCTAAGAGAGAAGAAAATCCTAAAGAATGCCTGATCAAGCGCCTAACATTCACCAGAGACTCTGATGAAGAGGAGGGAGAAGACACTACGGTGGAGAAGGAAACTTCCAAAGATAAGGAAATTGAAGTCATAAGGGAGGAAGAAAAAGATGACAGTGAATCACCCAAAGGAAAGGCTCGGATGCTTGAATGGCTGGAAAAGCAACTTGAGAAGAGGGCTCCCGCCCCAACTGATCCAACATCGAGACTAGAGGCTTAGCCTGAGCACAGATCACTACCAAGAAGGAGAAGAAGCCCAAAATCAAGTCCAAGGAGACAATGTATGCTTCTAGATCAAGGACCGTGAAAGTAGCAAAGCCGATGGTGGGCAAGGAGGGGGTAAGCTATAATGTCTCCACTATTGACTTATGAACAGCTACCAAAGAGCAAAAACTGGACCACCTCCAGGAGTTTTTTGCCATGGTAGTGCATTTAATTCAACAAGACAATATTTCAAAAGAAGAGCTTAAGGCACAAGTGGTTGATCTGACAACTTACATCTAGAAATGTTCTTCAACAGAGGAAATGCCTACCACATCTTCAGCCCCGTCGCAGTTGTTATCAAAGGAGCAAATAGAAAATCTCTCGAAAAGAGGAAGAACTTGGATAAGACCATGGAGAGTTGGTTCTGGTAGGTCTTGTACGTAGGAAACATGGGCATACGTCATGTTGTGAGGACAGCAAACAAGTTCTTAGATCTAAAACAATCTCTTGAGGGTACAGGGAAACTTTGCACTAACTTCCCGGCAAGATCTTGTTATGTCATGTTGTGTCGTTCATTGATTATTGTGAATTTATTTGTATGGAATTTTTTATATTAGCTTTGATAGAGTTTGAAGATCTTGTTATGTTATTTCCACTCGTATTCTTCACTTGTCATTTTGCGATTGTGAATTTTGATGTAGCCATTTTGTGGTTCTATGTTGTGAGTCTTTCTCTTCTGATAATGTTGGAAATAAGAAGACTTTTTGCGATGACTTTCTTGTATCATATTTTGAGATAGTTGGGAACCTAAAACGTTTCAATTACCTTTAGTAGGAGTTTGTGGATTTTTGGTGTTTGAGGCTTCCAGAGGCAAGGGTGAAACTTGATTCCTTTTGAATTCCCATGGCTGGACCTTTATGATTCATTGATCTTATTTTTTATTTTGAGTTCTTGTGAGTGGTACCTCCTTTGTTCTTGTTTTAGTGATATGGAATGGGTTTGTGAGATGGTTATTTCCTCACATGTTGTGTGTTGTGTACTCCTTTATTTTTATGTGAGATGAGGTACACCCCTTGCGTCTTTTGGTTTGGTACACGTAGGGAGTGGCTCTTCATGGGGTCCTAGCGCACAAAGGGGCTATTAGGGTAACCCATGGAAAAGTTTCCTAAACAAGTGATAATATAATTAATGAACTAGTAGGTTTGGGTAGATAAACACTAAACAAGATTAATTATGAGCCTCACCCATATCGTTAGTGCTTTCATAGGCTAAGGATGGGATGAGAAGACCTCGTTGGTAAGATCATTTCCTTGTCCTCACAAAAGGTAAGTGGTCTGGCATGAGTCACCCTATGGAGCGGTCACCTTGAGATAGGTAACTTGGATAACCATAGATGGAGGCGGTACCTTGTGATAGGTTGTCTGGCTAATCCATGTAAGGCCATGCGATGACACTCTCCTACATTACCTATTTTTTTTCCCTTGTTTGGTTGCCTCTAGTAGTGTTGTTTAATTGTTTATGTTGTTGAGGCAATTGGTTCTTGGTGTTTTTTGTTGAAGTCTCCAAGTTCTATATTTTAATGTTGCACACTTGCCTCATGTGGCAACTTGATTGATGTTAATGAAAAGTGCCTTGATACTTATTGTTGGTTAATATTGTGATTTTATTTGAAGGCTTTCGATCCTATTGTTTTTGGCACCTCTTTTCATTATTTAGTGTTGATCTATTATATTGGCATTTGGTTTTGTTGTTCTTTTCATCTTTGCCTTAGTTATGTGTTGATGATGTGAGATGTAGTCTTGGGTTGTTGTTGCTCTTGTTGTGGAATCTTGTTTTCCATTGTTCACCTGACCAAATTTGGGTGTGCGTCTTTCTTGTCATCTCCTAGCACGGGGAGTGGTTCTTTGGACCCACGTGGTCGGGTGGAACATGTTTTTCACCCCATTGGCTTTTCCAGGTTGTGTTCGTGATGCGGAAGTAGATACAGAGTTTCTAGAGCTTCACTTGTTTGAAGACTACTCTTCACTTTATACCTTATTCTTCTTTGATGTATCAATTTTGTATTTAATGTCTCTTTTCCTCTGCATGACAAGATGCATATGCACTCTTGAAGAGATGTAATGAACTCCTGAGATGGTTGTAATGTATTATTGTGTCCATGATGTGTTGTGTTTGTGGAAATATGCTTCACCATTGTAATTTTGAACTATGAATTGAAATGTAATAGGATGATGTATGTATCCTTTTTATCTCCTTTCATCATGGATGGTTATATGTTATCTTTATGTAATCTTGATTTATTTGTCATTGTTATGGTTTTATTTTTAGGATTTTGTGATGTCGTCCCGTGTACCCCAGAGGATGTAATGGTCATTATAATTGTATAATTTCTTTATATGTGACATATGTTTATGTTCATCTTATGTATTGTTCTACTTTTTTAAAAAAAATGTGCGGTAATTTGTTTGTTGTAGTCGTCCTTCAGGGTTTACACAGTGCGGAGTCACTACTTGGTATCAGAGCATAGGTTCATACAATGGGAACTTTGGATACATAGGAGCCCATTATGTGACCTAGTAGCTTGTACTCTTGAGGTTACATATTTCCTTTTGGTGTCACCCTCACTTAGCAACCCGCGGGTGTATTTTAGGTGGTGTTGGTCTGATGGTGCAGATAACCAATGGAAAGGATAGCTCCCTCAATGTAGTACGCAATGCACTGATATCCTTCCTACTGAGGAAATGTATTATGGACATTTGTGTAACGTGTGAATGTGATGAGTGTATGTAAATGTATATTATGTTATGATTAGTTGTGATTAGAGTATAATGATTACCCCAGTTTGTGTGCAGGGATGAGAAGGTCGAAGGCCGAAAAGAGGAAAGGAAAGGTAATGAAGGCTATAAAAAGGGGTGTGGTCATTTAAAGGAAACCCGACACCAAAAGCTCCACTTTGTAGTTCTAATAATGATACCTTGGCCCAGGCCCTCTCTTGGCTCAAGATGAAAAAAGGGAAGAAGATCGAAGAGTCGAGAGACATAGTTAACATGAAGAAACTGTCTGCTATCTGGGATTGGCCTTTGGGGTGTGGACGTAACACACCTATTTTGTTTAAGGAGGAGAAGGAAATCCTTTGTACATAGCCCTTTGCTTCCATGAAGGTGATTATGGACTGAGATGAGGACCCTGAGGAGTGTCCCCTATCAGATAGTGAGTATTATGTTAGTGGAAGGAGGGATGTAGTATTTTTCTTGTTCCTTCATTAGACTGGCACTTATTATGATTGTGGTCTGCACTTGACACATTTTATGGTGTACTATGTACCTTGAGACAGTGTTGGTGGTTGTTCACCATTTTGACTTGTTGGTTGACAGCTTAGGTTGCTGGGATGATTCTGATACTCTTGTTTCTAATATTGATGATATGATGATATCGCTTCTTTTATAATATATCTATATAAGTATGTTTTATATATTTACTATCATACAAGATTAGGATTTGAGTATGTTTCTTTTGATATAATTCCATTGATTTGATTAGGTGATTTATATATATGCAAAGGTGTGTTTAAAGGTTGAATCTTGATTAGTTAATATATTATTATCATAATATTATATATGTGTGTAATGTATTGAGGTGATAGAAAAGGATATGGTCATCTAGTAATTTCACAAATTTATTAAGAATAAGTAGAAGAGTTCATTAGTGTTGTGCCCTCAGCACACACGCCCCGTTCGGAATGGGGACCCTCTCTTTTATTCGCTTTGCTGGGTTGTTTTGTCACCGCCTCATTTTTTTGTGCTCCCATTTTGTTGTCCTAGATGGTTAGTGTGTCTCCAGAGTCTCATCTCAAGTTGACAATGTTTTATCCCCTCAAAATTTTCTAAGTCTTGGGCCTTCACGGACTTCCTTTGGCAATTTGCTTCTGCCATCGGCCTTGGGGTTTTCCGGGTTCGGCCTATCGGATTTCCTTCGCCGGATTTCCATTGCACATTTGTTGTCTCAAGCGTCAGAAGGCCTTCGCCTTCCCATTCCTCAGGACCCAACTCCTTGATCGCCACCCTCATGTCTTATGTTGCAAAGTGGCCATCCTTCACTCGTCCTGGGCCCGGTCCACCGGGACTTCGTTGTGAGTTTTCCCTTCTCGAGATGGCCATCCTTCATCAAAGTTCCACCTCGCAGACCTCGTGCCTCCTCTTCTTGGTGCTTTTCACTTTAACATTTGAAGGGGTCATTGGCTCGCATCCTTCCAAACCATGGGTTCCGGACCTCCTACCGCCAACAAGGAATTTGAACTTACCAACTTTTTGCCCACTGTAATCGCATTAATAAGGGTGTATTAAATGTCATTAGGGGTATAAATACTTGGTACAACCTATCATTTTCACATGTCAGGTTGGCCAAAAGAGTTCAGAAGAAAGTTAGAGGAATCCAGTCCCCTCGTCTCACGCTACTCCCGTGCCCATTGCCTTCATCGACCGATTCTTCATGGATTTGGTAGCCTCCTTCACCAGTTTCTTGAGTTAGGTTTTCCTTCCACCCTCCCATGCATTGTTTGGTGAATTCATGTTTAAACAATGAACAAAATTGGGTTAAAATAACTTCATTTGATAGAGGAGGATTTGACCTAAAAAACCCATGTTGTAAAACTTCAAGAGAACCTCCAAATCATCATAAAAACCAAATCCAAAACTTTATCACCTCGGCGTCGTTCTTCCCATAGAGCACCTATGCCCTTTAGACCCAAGCCTCCCCATCACCATTTAGAAAACTTTGAACTTAGCCAACTTTAAAATGGCAGGATGTCTTCCCGGGACCGCGACCTCGGATCTCCTTTGACAGTTTTCGCTGTCGGGACTTACAAAGTTTAAACCCTCGGCCTCCTTTCAGGTTTCTCAGGCCCATTCCCACTGGATTTTGTCCCTGAGATGTTGTGTAGTGTTTGCTACTTTGAACGGAAAAATGGCCCCATCCACCAAAGCCTTGGAGTCCACCTCGTCCTTCGCCGCCTAAGTTAAACAAACGAACTGCTACATCCTTAGCATCTTCTAGGTCTCAGTTTGCAGAGTTCCATCAGCAAACCTTCGCTCATGCTTCGTCTTTTCTCATGGCCATCTAGTCATCGCTTTTCTCCCTCTGGGTCTCGAGTGTCCCAAAGCCGATTGAAAAACAAATGATGAAAACTCAAGTGTTACAACCTCCGTCAGGTCTAGTCGACCGGGTTGCTCCCACTGGGACTCTGCTTAATGCATGTCATTTTCAAATGACTATCCTAGAATCGCTTCTCGACCCTTTCAGCTTGAGCAACTTAAGCGGTGAGAGAGTGATGCCAGCTGTCCTTTAGCCTCTCAGGTCCTGGACCCCAGAACTCCAACCTCAAAATTTTGTTTCCTCATAGTCATTTCAAACGGAAAACCTTAGACTGCTTTCCCTCCTCACAGCCCCGAGTGCCCCAACGATGATCTAAATGACCTCCAATCTAGAAATAAGTCTCAACCCACATGCTCAAATTGAACCCTCTCCTGCATGGACCTTTCAAATCATCTAAATCTAAAGTCAAGAGGGACCATATGGATTGCCCTGCCTTGTTCTCCCTTCAAAACAACATTCCTACCAAGGAAGTTTGGCCTCTAGGACCCGGGATGACGAAACTCCCCTCAGTAGCCTGCTAATGGTATCTCAAAGTAAATGTTTGACCTCATAAATGATGTGTTATCTAATTGGACTTTTCTCGATACAGATTTTGGCTAACATCAGTTCCTTTATGCTTGATTGTGCTCATCATGCCTTCGTTTGCAGGATATATGGAATCAGGTGTAGGACCCTCGAGGGAAGTTGTAGAAGAGGACAAAGGAAAGAAATTAGGAAGAGGTCCTCATGGGAAAGAAGACATGGACCAAATGAAGTACCAATTCCTGGGAGATTCGTTGCACTCAAAGATCATTACAAACTGGAAAGCGATTACAGATACCAATATCAACCACATCGATATTGATGAGTTTAAACAGAGGTTCAGGAATCCACCCGACCACAGAAAATGCCCAGCTAATCAGAGGAAGTTGAATTGCCAAGGCTGGAGGCTTCCCTCATGTTCTTATCGCTCTTGAACTAGTTAAGGCTTGTAGGAAAGCATACCAACCTGAGACTCAGACAATAGTAGATGGAGATGGGAATATTCTAGCTAACATGTCTCCCCAGGCAATAATGAAGACTTTCCACATCCCCACCTTCAGAGTAATGGAGATCCCTACTATCTCAAACTACAAGGAAATGTGGGATGCAGATCCTGTTGGATGCAAGAAGCTCATCAACCAATATTGGTTAAAAGAGAAAAGGGACAGCACTGCAAAAGTTCCCCAAGAACTCTTCCACAATGATTTTGTTAAGATTATCATGACTTAGTAACTGTGCTAAGCCGAGTGATGGGTTTTCCTACCACTACATACTTCCAAGAGTGGATGGTCTATTTTGTTGAGAAAATTCTTTGTGGAAAGGAGGATGATACCACACAAACTATATTCTACTGGGGAGAGATAATCAATGACTGCTTCCACCAGCAGTTAATGAATGTTAAAAAGACCTCCAAGTTCTATATGACGTCCTATCTAGTCTATTCTTTGGCCAAACAGAGGTAGTATAGTGGACTGTTCAGGGCTCCCAATGAATAATTTGGTCGAGAATTGAAGGTTTATGATAGATACCCGTAGTTGCAGTTTAGAAATTTCAAGAGGGACTATTGCAGGATGAATGAGGCTTTCATAGGTCACATAAACATGTTGCTTAGAGGTAATTTCAAAAGGTGAGTCTCCCACACTGCACAGGAATTCATCAAACAATACACCTTATGTTCATTCAGTATCCCAAATTCACATACATTCGTGCCCAAGGCAACACAGAAAGGCCAAACAAGCTTCCCCAGTATCCTAATGACCGGATTGTATTGCTAGAACTCTCTCAGTAGTTGTGGCACATACATACTCTCCTCAGCAACAAGCATTTGGCGAGGATCCCTTATCCCCTTTCTTTTTTCCAAGGGATGTACAAGCTTCAAACCTCTCAATGTGCTAGAAATTTAGAGGAGTTGGTTGAATATCACTTCCAGTTTCATACTGCCCATCCATGAATGGAGCCTTATGGGCATATAAGGAAAGTACTTGGACCCGACTATGCTCATCTGCATCATGTTGAAGATTTCTGGGAGAATTTCCAAGATGATAAGGAGGTGTACATGAGACACTACATGTGAATGACCGCCTACTTCGTAAAAAGGGTGAACTTGTTCAATGCACCTAATCAAGTTGAGGAAGATGAAAGCATAATTATGGATCCTAGGTACAATGTAGTCGCTAACTTGTCACTACCTTCAATAGACTGGGATGAGCAAGAGGTTGATGACCTCGATATCATAATTAAGCCCATTAAAGCTTGTACCAAAGAATGGGTCAATGGACAAGTAGCCTGAATAAAGCAACAAGGGGTCATCCTGACCTATAGGGGGCTTGAAAGTGAGCCTAGTACAACATATGATGGAGCTGCTACAACCTCAACGGGAGAAACATCCAAATCTCCTTCACTCACTCGCTCCAAAAAAAGAAAAGAGACTGAGGAGCAACAGACAAATCCAAAAGTATATGCAAGGAAGGCTTCGGAAGGTGAACCTTCCAAGAAACATAAGAGGTCAGGTAGTACTGCTATAGTGCATGTCATTGAGGAGGACCCACTCCATGAAGGAGAAGAAATGGAGATGAATCAGCTAAAGTCCCCACCAACTACCCCTAATATTGTTGCCCTTCCATCCATTTCTCAGGCCATGATCGCCACATCCCCACCTGTAGTGGACATCTTTGTCCACCTGGCTTCTTCTTCACCAACTAGGCCAGTCATGGTGGTTGATTCTTCTTCTCCCACCACTTCTTCGCTTTCCTTCGCCTCCATGTCTCCAACCACATCGCTCTCACTAGCAACAACAATGATTCCAATGCCAACACTTACACTGCCAAAGGCATTCTAGTGGCATATGCATAATGTTCCCTCCAATATTTCCTAGGTATTGATGAATCCCACCATCCAAGTTTCCTTAGCGCAGGTTCTTACCAGTTTTCCTATCTTAAAGCCTCCAACTGAGCCCCCGGAGATGAAGGCCACAATGGCAATATCAGCAAATTGGGAAAGGTGAGAGGTGGAAGCAACAAAAACATTGGAGGAAGAAGCGGATGAATACCACGAACATCTGGAGTACCAACACTTGCAAATCAAAAAAGTAGTTCGTGAAGAAGAAGAAATAGGATCTTCTGAAAGCAGATATGAAGAAGAAGATGTAAGTGGAAAATTAATTGTGCAAGCTTTCGGTCCTAACCTTGAGGAAGAGTTGGCCCGGAAATTAAAGGATGTTGGGGAAGAAATAGAAAGACCACCTTCTAGAGAAAGAAGACAAGAAGATGATAAGACGGAGGAAATCATGGAACCTCCAACAGGTGAACAATAACAAGAAGGCCCCAAGCATGATAAGGAGATGCCTTTCCCTAAAGGACAGGGAGAGAAAGAAAATAAAAGGCATGAAGATATGTCACCTCCACATGAGGAAGAGGAGAATATAGAAGATCAACCTAAAAAGGAGATCCAAGTTGAAAAGAGCCCTGAAATAGAGCAGCCTAAGGAGCACAAGCATCAAGATGAACTTGAGGAAGAAAATGAAGAAGAGAAAGAAAAGGAGGCTAAGAGAGAAGAAAGTCCTAAAGAATGCCTGATCAAGTGCCTAACATTCACCAGAGACTCTGATGAAGAGGACAGAGAAGACACTAGCGTGGAGAAGGAAACTTCCAAAGATAAGGAAATTGAAGTCATAAGGGAGGAAGAAAAAGATGATAGTGGATCACCCAAAGGAAAGGCTCAGACGCTCGAATGGCTAGAAAAGAAAATTGAGAAAAAGGCTCCCACCCCAACTAATCCAAGATCGAGACTGGAGGCTATCTTAGTCTGAGCACAAATCACTACCAAAAAGGAGAAGAAGCCCAAAATTAGGTCCAAGGTGACGATGGAAGCTTCTAGGTCAAGGATTGTGCAAGTAGCAACGCCGATGGTGGGCAAGGAAGGGGTAAGCTATAATGTCTCCACTATTGACTTATGAACAACTACCAGAGAGAAAAAAGTCGACCACCTCCAGGAGTTTTTTTCCACTATAGTGCATTTACTTCAACAAGACAATATTTCAAAAGAAGAGCCTAAGGCACAAGTGGTTGATCTAACAGCTTACATCCAGCAATGTTCTTCAACAGAGGAAATGCCTACCACATCTTCAGCCCCGTCGTAGTTGTTGTCAAAGGAGAAAATAGAAAAGCTCTCGAAAAGAGGAAAAACTTTGATAAGACCACGGAGAGTTGTTTCTGGCAGGTCTTGTACGTAGGAAACATGGGCATAGGTCATGTTGTGAGGATAGCGAACAAATTCTTAGATCTACAACAGTCTCTTGAGGGTACGAGGAAACTTTGCACTAACTTCCCGGCAAGATACGACTCCACTTACCTGAAGATTGAGGCTATTCTAAAATACCAAGCACAACTTGGGAGAAGGACCTTGCATTTAAGAAGGATGACCACTAGCTGGTGAATGTATGGAAGCGTGACTTCATGAACCGAAAAGAAAGGTTGGAGCAAGTGCTTGATAAAGTGGATCCAAACATTGAGTGGGCTAAGGAAATTAGAGTCAATTGCATCTTGTACTTGAAACTAATGGTAGGATATGATATGCATTTTGTACAGATGGACCCTGAGAAGATAAAGCCCCACTTCTAGAAGAAGGTTGAGGACGGGATGTCAGATGAAATTACCACTGATTTCATGAGTTTTGTTTCCCAAGCCTTCACCTAATCAGAGTTGTTATGGGACCACACTGCTAAGTATGAAGAAGATTGGGAAAATCTCACCAAACAATCCCAAGAATGGAGTTATCAAGTGTTGCAGTCTGAAATCATTGACGTTGATAAGCTCCAACCCCTAATGCTGAAATTCATAGAGTATGTTGCTTTGAAGAAGCAACAGGGCAACCCTATTATTGGTGAAGAATTCCTAACATAGTAGCTATAGTGAAATGGAAATCAGCTAGATGACAAAATGCTACAGTTCTGTCACAAAAGACAAAATAGGGATAAAGACAAAGTTGTATTTTAAAATGTAATATATTGGGGGGTAGGTAGAACCCTAGTTTGTAGTGAATCTTGGCCACACACTACAAATTAATCTTGGTCGTTCATTCTACTTTTTAGACACTATAAATGGGGGGTCTCCTCTCATTTTAAAGAGAGACTTGAGTTGTTGTAATGACATGCTAAAAAAAATTTAATGGAAATACATTGACTTTGGTGGATTTCTAAGTTTCTCTACATGTTTCATGATTCATCTCCCATAGTTAGATGATCTAGTTAAATTTACATTGATGTTTGGTTAGTTTTAGTTTGCTTTGATAGATTTGGTAATGTTGTTATGTGGTTATATAAATTTCTACTGTGTAGATGCCTTCCTAGTCCATACTTTTTGTTTTTTTCTGCTAGTAGATGGCTGTGTAAAGTTAGTCTGGACTTAAACTCAAAGATAGCACAAATTTCATGAGACTGTGAATTTTTTGGTTAAGTGAAATTTTGTTTTAAGGAAGTTGTCCATAGTAGAACCTTCATGATCACTGTTCATAGTTAGTTTCAGATCCAGGAAACTCTCCTCTTCCCTTCCTTTTTTCCTTTTTCTTTAGAAATAACCTATCCTAAGGTTCATTGCACATTGTAAAGACAAAACTTAGGAAAAACATTGGAGTTTCAGATTGTTGTTTGAACCTACAGCAAAGTGCACATCAATTCCCATTCCAAGGAACTTTAACTCGTAAAATCCAGTTCACATCCAACTACGTAAGTCTTCCCTATGATTACCAGAAAAATCACATCAAATATCAACTGAGGAATTCCATGCAAGTCATGACCTAACACCCAAGAGACCTTGGGGTGATTTTCAGCAACTTGCTAATTGGAAATCTCCTTTCAAGAGAGGTAGTGCATTTACGTATTACCTATGTTGAGAAAGTGTGCAAAAACTCCCATCAATAGAACTGGTGCTAGAAGGAGGGCCTTGTGAAGCTGGATCAAATTAGATCATTCTCCCTTAAAAGGTTTCAGAGGATTCTAAGGTCTACACCAAACAAAGGAGAACTTCAAGAGCTGCAGACCCTCACAAGGGATAAACGAACTAAGGGACGAGACTCTACCTCTTCCTCTTCCTTTGTCCCATCCACTTCCCTTCTGCATTCACCATCCTTCGCCATTCATCCAGCCTCCACCCAGCCACTTCAAACTTCCTTCAGGCCTCATCCTTCTAGAAACCAAGGAGCAGTTGAGGTACAGTCCCAAACTGTTGTCTTACAGCAGGTGCAGCCCCAGATTGTTGTTCCTCACCAACAAGTACCACCTCCACTGCCTCTCATGGCTTGTTTAGCACAAAATCCCTCTCTGATGCACTTTGTTGCCTATGATGATATGCCTAAGAATCCATAGAGCTTCTACACAAAGTTCAATCCTCATGATCCATAGAGGACGGCATAGGAACACATCAAGATATTCAAAACATCAATTAAAGATATGCAGATTGATCATGAAGATGTCACATGTCGCCTCTTTCCATACTCACTAGGGGAGGAAGCTTTCTATTGGTATATCAATTTGTCGAGGGGGTCCATTACTACATGGGACCTCATGAGGGATGCTTTCCTATAGAAATATAAGATTTTGATAAGCCCTTCAGAGCTATACTGACAATTCATGTCTGTCTGAAGAGAAATTAATGAACCAATCGGATCCTTCAATTATCGCTTCCATCGCACCTTTATGAGGCTTCAAGATCTATATGTGCATAATGATGTTGCGGCCCTACCTGTCTACTATGCAGCATTAGATAATCTTATGTCAGCATTGGTAAAAAGGATGCGTCCGCCACTCACCACATTGGTGACTGCTTATGTAGAATTTGTTATCGCCAGTGGTGACTTGGGGTAGAACATTTTCGGTCCGCTGCCCTCTTTAGGTCCAGTGGTTCATCCAATGCAGGTTCAAGGGCTTAAACAAGCATTCGCTCATCAGACACCTCTTATGAACTACGTGCCTCAGCTTCCCATCATCCCGCACCCTAGATAGTCGATGAATCATTCACCTCTTGTGCCTTCTTACCTAAAGCCCTAGCAACAACAAACCTACACTCAGGCTCCCCAAGAGCAGCAAATGTACTCTTAGTGGCCGCAAGAACCATTATACCTACCATGACCAGAATTCCCTCCAGCACATCAAAACCAGCTGGTGGCCCCACCTGTCTTTCTCCAAAATCAAGTACCGCAAACGAGCGACACTGAGAAAGACAAACTCGAAGAGTTGAATGAGATGATAAAAAAATGTCCATGGAAATAAAACAGCTGAGAAATTAGAACAATCAGTTGCAGGTCTCCTAGCTTAGCCTCTAGGCCAATCTTAATCGATATAACTAAGATAACAGGGATGGTAGGGACAACTGTGAAGTGAGCACCTCTTATGGGCATAATTACGATAGAGGGTAGAATTCAAATCAGAACTTTGAGAGGAGACCTTCCCAGAGGAAAAACCAAACGTGGAACACTAGGCCCAACAATCGAGGCATTCCTACTCCCCTTGATCAGCCTGTCGGTAATGAGAAGATGACTAGTGGATTATACCTTGTCGAAGCAGCCTTGTCCAAATGGTGTTGAGTTCACAAGACAAACAGACACTCCGAATTGGATTGCCCTGAATTTTAGATAGTCGCAGAAATATTTCACGTGCAGGTCCAGAATGTTGTTGATAGTGCCAGTTGTAGGGACATCATCCCATCTGAGCCTTACGATTCCTCCTACCTCATAGTCAACCAAGCTCCCTTCCCAGGGAGTGACTGCAATGAGCCTGAGACTGAGGCGGCCCTCATCAAGAATGACGAAGTGCAAGAGGTAAGTAATGAAGAAACCTTGTCTCAAATTTTTGATTCAGTAGACAATGGTCCAGTAGAAATGAAAGAACCACATGTACACGAGGTTCACATGTTCCACCAAAGAACAACCCCCTACTTCCTCAGGAATAGGCAAGCAGGTGGACCTTTTACGACTTCTACCTTGCCAAATAATTTTACTACCCTCCCTGACCCAAATGCTAGGATTAAACCTGGGTTTCCTCATGTTCCCACTCAATATCTCAATAAGGATAGGCCCTTAAATCAACCTCAAAATCAGTCACAAAACTAACCTTAACGCCAATCCCAAAACCAGTCAAGTCAAACGAAATCCCAACCTTCTAGCTCTGCCATAGGTCGAGCCTTTGACTCTAAGATTGAACAAATGGGTGAATATGTCGCAAAAGAATGCAAGAAGGTAAAAATTAGTCTATCTACCTTCAAACTACTCAAATTCCCTATTGTAAGACATGCCTTCTTTAGAGTAATTAGTGGAACCTCGTCCTCTAAGGCAACTCAAGAAGTACCAACCAAGAGGTTCACCTTTAAAGAACCCAAGCAAGAACCCGTGATCCAAGACATCATAGGGAAAAGGAAGGATGTCCCCTTAAATTATTCTACAGGTAAATAGCTAGCAAAAGAACTAGATTAGAATAATAGGAAAATCCCTAGGGATCAGCCCTCTAAGCAAACTAAAGACAAGACTGGTGATAAAAACAAAGCTCAAGTAGCCCAGATGGACATGCCTATGGGCTTCTTCCAAGGGAAATTGGAAACACCACCCTTCCTCACCACCATCCGGATATTCAAGAAAAATCTACACAATTGTCTGATTGACTCTAGAGCATTAGCCAACATCATGCCCTTGGTTGTATGCAAAGCCCTTGGGATTACCCCCACACCTTCAAAGAAAAAGGTGACTCAACTGGAAAAAACTAAGGTAAATATTGTGGGAGAGATGAATCGGATTCCAATGCAAATTTTCGTGGACCCGAGGGTGCAATAGGTCATTGACATCCAAGTTGCAGATATCCCTGATGCGTATGGAATCATCTTGGGACAGGACTTCACCCACGCCTTGAATGGATTTGCTACAAAAAAAATTTCTCACATGTGGCTGCCATGGAAGGGAATGTTGAATTAGATTTGCATCAATCAAGAACCATGCATGAAGTTTATGATCACTGAATACAACAACTTGAATGAGGTGTTGTTTGCTGAAACATAATTGGGGAATTATTGTCCCTTTTCTTATCAAGAAGAAGCAGAGATTCAGGAAGAAGGCATGATTGCAGAGGTCCTCTTGGTGTAGTGCAACCCTCCAATTGATTTAGCCCATGCACCTCAAAGCACAAAAATGTTGGTAGAAGTCGATGACGAGGAATCTTCGAAAGTTGGTACTTTGGGATTGTTGGATGGATTTCGGGATTTTACGAAGAAGTGCATCCAAGACCAACTTAGCTTGGATGTGAGAATGAATTTCCAAGAGCTCTTATTGCCCAATTGGTGTAGGGTACATGATGTTTCCCATTCTGAGTTTGAGTGATTTTTATGTGAAACAGCAATAGAGTAGGTCAAAGGATTAGCTACTTCCCCGAAGGAAACACCTGTAGGGCAGCCCACACTCGACCATACCAAACTAACACCTACTTCAGAGGCCATGAATGCCCACTCACAGCCTAAAGGAAATGATCACTTCAATGGCCCTGGCATCAAAGAGCCTTCCAAATTCTAGACATTACACTTTGATGGATCCAAATCCAAGCAAGGAGTCGCCACCGGATTCGAGCTTATCATCCCTACAGGTAAGACTTATTTCGCTGCCCATAGACTTCAGTTTTAATGTACCAACAATGTAGCAGAATATGAGGCGTTAGTCCATGGTCTTCTAATGGCCTTAAAGAAAAATATTGAGATGCTACAAGTTTTTGGTGACTTCGATTTGGTGGTCAAGCAAGTCAAGAAACTATACTCGTGCCACAACAGAAGACTTTCTAATTACAGACATAGAGTTTGGGATCTCTTAGAGGAACTAGATGCATTAAATATACAGTTGATCCCACGTTCCCAGAACCAAACTGCTGATGATTTGGCTAAGGCAACTAGCACTTTGAAACCTTTATCTCTATATGGCCTCAAGAAATTTATTGTTAAACTGACTTCTACACCATCTGTCCCAGACAATGTCACTCATTTCCAAGTATTCAACGATGACAAGCACATCCTAGAATTTATCACTAGCTCTGATGTATTTTCAACGCAAATCATTGATGAGGCTAATCTAGAAGAGGCTGAATTATACATAGGAGTCATTAACCTAAAGAACAACATGATTCCTAAAGGTATGGTTCACCTCGAACGTATTTTTGACTTGGATCAGATTAGAGATCAAAATCAGCAAACAAAGATAGGGACTTCTTTTCACCGAGTATTTATCCTTAATCCTTACCATGATCTTGTGCTAGCATAGGCTGAAATCTATTTTATTTGATGCCTCAAGTCACCTGGGTTCTCTGTTACTTTACAATTGAATTCAATGAAATTTTGTTGTTTTCTTTCATATCAATGTGTTATAGCTGGAATTAGGTGTCTTAGAATTTGAATTACCCATGTAGATATAAATCCCCAAGTTGTTGTGATAGATTTAGGGTTTTGATTTTCATTCTTAAACATCCCTTTTGCCTGCCATGATGTTCATTTTATATTGTAAAGTGTTGAATGATGTCTTCAATAGCTCAAGAATCTTGTAGCGCTAAATCCCTAATATTCTCAAA